>WEIV01011197.1:576518-639940 GCA_013390005.1 Calyptomena viridis | reverse complement strand
AGGCACTTAGCTCATAAAAATGAGTTCTCTGGTGTATTTGACAAATCTTGATTGATTTTCATCCTGCCTACCTTTCTGGTCCCTGCCTCTCACAAAAATTACAGTGTACATGTGAGTTTCCTCCAAGACAAAATCGGCTCTGGAGCAGTGAGAGGTAGAGCTGGGGCAGCTCCTTTTGACATGGATATTTTTTCCTGGCACACATCCCACTCTACCTACAATGCTAAAGTCTTCTTTGTATCTTCAGTGCTCTCTAGCTCTACCTGTCAGCCAATTAAGCTACATGTTTGCAAAAGTTTTAGCATAAACTCCCTGCAGTCCTTCCTACCCTCAGCAGTCCAGAGAGTAGACTTCCAAAGTGATGGAGATACAGAGGGACACAACTGCACCTGGAGGAACAGCACTAAATGTCTGATAATGACAAAAACCCCTTTTTATTAGGCACGGTCTTAAATTCAGAGGTTGAGCAAGGTAGGCTGTGAAGGGGAAAGTCAGAGAGAGAGGCTCACCTTCCACAGACAAGGTGTGAATGGTATCCAGGGAGCCTTGCTTCTGTCTGGGATCAAGGCACAAAGCAACCAGCCATCAGGAGCCCATATCCAGGAAAAAAAAGTTATAGAATCCCAGAATAGACTGCGTTGGAAGGGACCTTAAAAGGTCATCTAGTTCCAATACCCCTGCCAGGGGCAGAGACACCTTCCAGTATCCAGGTTGCTCCAAGCCCTCTCCAACCTGACCTGGAACATTTCCAGGAATGGGAAGTCCACAGCCTCTCTGGGGCACCTGTGCCAGGACCTCACCACCCTCACAGGGAAGAATTCCTTCCTAATATTTAATCTAACCCTTGGTCAGTTTAACTAACCTTTGGTCAGTTTAAAACTACTTCGCCTTGTCCCATCACTCCATGCCCTTGTGAAAAGTCCTGCTTATATTTGATAGCAGGTGCTGTATTTTCATATGTAAACCTTACAATTTATCCATGAGAAGAGACATGGGACGCAGTAATAACCCAGATTATCAATATGCAGAGATAATATGACAAAAGCTTCTCTCTGCTTCACCTGTCTCCTTTCATCTCGCCTAAAGCTCATCTACCTCTGTGGTACTCAGTGGTCCCAATGAACGGAGAGATCCTTTTCAAACACCAGCACTTTCAAATGAGTGATAGACCCTCAAAGTTACAAGATAGGTGCAGGAAAATACACCATTTGCAAAGCATTCTTCAATTGATAAGCAATCTAGAGGTAGAGTACCCTCTCTGGGAAGATGCAGCAAAGGAAACACCTTCAGCAAATGAGAGGTACACCTGGATCCACTTAATTGAAAGGATCTTGTTAGGGAGGCCTAATTGGGCTGCCTTGCTTCACCCACCTGTAAGCAGTTTTGTAACTGCAAGAGCTTATAAAAGCAGGAGTGAGGCACTCCTCAAGTTTTCTGCTTTATTCTGGAAGCTGAAGTTGGAGGAAACTTGAAGACTTAGGGTAGAAGGTAAGAAATATTTGGAGACTGTGGATGTGGGTGCAGATTCTCTTAAGGATTTTTTTTATTTTGATTTAAGATACACATGGAAGTAAAGAGGCTGAGGTAGATGCAACATTTTTGGAGTTCTCTAGGGCTGGCTTTTTGGAAACAAATACTTTTGGGAATGACTTTGAATCTAGGGTGCTGTGTTGCAGGATGTAGATGAAACAGTTTATTGCTGGATTTCTAGAAGGGATTAAATGAAACAATGTGGTACAACACTTGTAAAACTTCTTTTGAAAAGGGCTTTGTGATGTAAGCAGGGCTTGTTCTGGGGTGTGGGGGACTTCAGGGTGCTGCCTGTCTGCAGTGGGGATAGCTGGGGGAAAACTCTGCATGTGGAGATTAACATAAAACCAATTAATTCTTCAGAGATCATTTACTGTTTTAGGAACACTGGTGTTTGATGACCAAGTGAAGCATGTGAATAAAGCCTGCAAGGCCAGGTTGGATGGGGCTTGGAGCAACCTGGCCTTGTGGAAGGTGTCCCCGCCCAATGGCAGGGGGTGGAATAAGATGATCTTTAAGGTCCCTGAGAGCCTAAACCATTATGTGATTCTATGATTAATTTTTTAACTGCTGTATAGTACCAGGGAAGGAGTAGTCCAGGGCTGGACCTTCAGTCTGGAGTATCCATAATTGTCTGTTTTACTGCTTGGAGCTGCCTCCTTGGGGAGCAGAGTGTGGAGAGCTGCCTCAGGTGCTTCTGTGTTCTCTTAGATTAAACAATGGTTCAGTCTCAGCTGCAATGTGTAAGGTTAGCCCAAAGCTTTGGCTGTAGATGGTTTCTGGGTAATGTCAGTGTGCTGCTCATGTTGGCTCAGTCTCCTGGTCTATCCTTTCCCTTTCTTGATACCTGCAGGTAGAAATACTGCATGTGCTGCAAAAAAGGCTGCTGGGATGAGTTTTCTGGGCTGCAAGGATTAGAGCAATTAACTCGGTCTATTCTGAATTATATCACAAAATGCATTGATTTAGCTAAATTTCTTCATGCTGTGTATCCTGGTATTCTGCTTCCCTCTGGAATTGGGGGTCTGATGAATGTGTGATGACTTCTGATCTGTGTCCCTGTGGGGATCCTACTCTTGCCTCTGGATCCAAGACTCTCCTCTCTACGTGAGTGGGACTCTCCTGTTGTTGTTCATAGACAGGACTGTTCTGTCCCGGTGGGCAATCAGCTCAAAACTGTGCATGGAGATCAGCAAATTGAGACTCTGTGGTCACCACTGGAAGGTGAATTTGGGGGAAATGGATGTGGATGCCAAACACATAGTTGGATTTTACTTGTTTAGATCTGGTAGCTATTACAAAGTTGGAGAAACCTGGGTGTTTTTACCACTTTGGCGTTCAAGGCAGAGTCTTGTATCACTTTGTTGTTGTTTTTTGGCTGCTGCTTGATGTCCTTGTTAAACAAATTTTCCTATCCCTGGTCCAGACTTTGCTGCTGATAATGAGGTTGCCTGCATTTTTTGAGACTATCTCAGCCCTGCAGTGCCCAGGCCAGACTGTTTGCAGCTGGATGGTGCTTTTTTTAGGAAAAAACACCCTCTTTTTCTTGTGCAGCATTAAGCAACCAATGCAAAACCTGTCAGTGACAGACTAATAAATTGAGTTTTCCTACATGAGCAGGGATATACCTCTCAGCCATGAATATCCATGTGATCCCAGCCGTGCAAAGTGGTGTTCAAAATCAAAGATGATGAAATCTTTTCATTAAAAAAAGAAGTATCCAGTTGGACTGACTGTTTCTATCTCTTGCTTGCTCCCCCCTGAGAGTGCTTGGCAAATTCCCCTCTGAGCAGATCTGTCGGCTTGTGGTACTTGGGGCAGCACTTGGGATAATTTATCTTCAGTTATTTTATTTCTGCTTGTTTCCAAGCTAATAACAAGTGATGAGGGCTCATCTCCTGCTCTGGGCACCTTCCCATTACTTAACTAACAATTAATAAGCCAGATAATGGAGTGTTGCTCCCACTCAGGGATAAATACTGACTCTATTAAACTGCGGCAGCACAGTGTCTCCAATCTGTTCAGAAACTGCAGCCAGTGCACAATTCAGTGCCCTGCTTAGAAGAAGCTATTTTTTCCCAGTCTGCAATATGAAAACTTGAGCTCAGTTTGCTGTTTTCTGGGCTGGATGGGGGATTCTTGCCCACTTGGACTAAGGGACCCTGCTCCACAGGCAGAGTCACCCACACCCTGGGAAAACTGTGGCCATCCCATCTCTCACGGATGCTCTGGGCTGTGGGGAAAGGGGCTGTGTGAACCTATCCCTTGGAGGTGCTGCGTCTGTTTGTTTGCAATAACACCTCTTCAATTGCTGGGACATAGGAAGGGTGTTTGTTTATTACAGTGTGTATACCCCAAGTAAATACATTAACTCCATATAAACATTTAGTTGCTGAAAAGCCTCTAATTAAGAGTTCTTACCAGCAGGCAGCCAATTACTTGTCTTGGCAGCTTCTTTTGTCCCATCCCTGAGTGTCCTGAAGTATGTTCTGGGTGGTGAGGAGGAGGATGGTGACTTCCCTGTGCTGCTGAGATGACACAGAAGGACCTGTATTCTTGCACCTGGTCCTGTGAGCTTTCTTCAGTCCTGTAAACAGGATCCATGCACCTCCTGCATGAGCCACAGGTTGTTGTGTGAGATGGGATGGAGTCCTTGGAGGTGGATGAATCATGCTGGCATGGAAATCACACCTGTGAACCTCTGGCATCCCCTTGTGCCTTCAATCCTGTGCTCCAGCATCACATAAACTGGATCACAAAGTCCCTCAGCATGTGACTGTCCTTTAAAATACCCTTTTTCCCCTTCTTCTTTCTGCCACTGAAGCTCTTGATTGTTTCACCTCAATCTGTCCTTTCAAAGACTAACCCCTGCAGAATATTGCTGGTGGCGGTGCTTGCTTTTTTGACATCCAGAAGCGTGTTAGGACACTGAGCTACCATTTTGAGAGATCAAATTATTCCCATGGTTGTAAAATCCTGACATGAGCCTTGAGGGCTGGAGGAACTGGATAGTCATGAGCTGAAAGCTGCCCCTTTGAAGTCTGGGATTTCTGGAGATGTCATCTTTTATATATATCACCAGCCAGGTTGCTTTTCATTTTATTGGAGTGTTTTTCTTGTCTAGATTCTTAGAGAGCAAGATCTTCTCTCAAGACAGGAGGGATGATGAGAAAGATGTATGAGCCCAGATGCTTGTGCATTACATATCTCTTTGAAATGTAATAGTTCAAATTTTTCAGAACTAACAATATGCCAAAGACTAGTGTGTTTGTATACAGGGCTCCTCTCCTGGATGGATATAACCTAGGAGTTCCCTGCTCCATGGGGGAAAATCTGTGCTTGGTCTGGTATGAATTGTGCCAATGCTGAGCCTGGCATTGGCACCAAAATCTGTGCTGTTTCACTGTCCCCATTGAGTGTGGACAATCCCTGGTGGCAGTGGTGGTGTGGGATATGCTGAACTTGAACAGGAAACCTCTCTGTGCCCATCCTGGTGCACATCCAACCCCTCTGAGCATCACCAGGGCTGGTGGAAAGACTACTAGAAGCAATATCACTTAAGCAAACTAAATGACAGTGTTTCAAAGGACTGTGTTTTATCAGCTGGGGGTTGTCTTATCCCTTGCATTAAAATTTGGGGACTGACTAAGGGATGATATGCCATCGGGTTAGACTATGACATGCCAGACACAGGTTAGGCAGGAAGATATTTTCCCTTCCCTAGGAGTAAAGAAAAAAAAAATCTGCCTGTCACTTCTGTGCTTTTAGCACTTTGTTTGCTGTCTAATCACCACAAAATCCAGACACACAAATTGTCCAATGCATTTTGTGAAAACCCACCACTGTTTTTTGCTGCATCTTGGCTGTGGTTCCAACATCCCTGTCTTGTTCTGTTAAGGGACCTGCTCTCTAGATGCCTATTTCCCCTCATTTCTCCCTTTTTTCCTGCTTAGGGAACTTTTAAAGGAGTAATTATTTATGTTCTCATAGTTAACATCTGATCCAGGGACAAAGGAGTCCTGTGTGTCCTGTGGCATTTGTCCTTCCTATCCTCTTCGTCATCAGCCCTGGCCTTGTAGGATGCCACTATGGGTCTGGAGCCTCACATTAGTCTAGTGCAAGAGCTGCTTGGGCTAAGAAACCTCATTTGAAGGTGGTATAGCTTCTCAAAATCTCTGCCTGAGCAAGAAGTGGTCCTGAGCGGACACTACAACAAAGCAATAGGCTTTGTGTGAGTGGATACAGCCTTAAAAATGTGCTTTAGCCAAGCAGGACTAGTTAAACTAAATTTTTTCTTGCTGGCTCTGACCTAGATACTATGTCTGATGAGGCCACATTGACCACGGTACTTGCTAGCAGCTCTGGCAGGTGAGCAGGCAGAAAAGCTGCACAGAGACGCTCCTGTCAGCCTCCCACATACATCAATGTCTCGTGCCTGTGAGGAACTCTTGGACAGAAAAAAAAATAATAAAAGAAAAATCCCCTTTGCACACAGAGCAGTGACAGATCTGGATTGTCTGGAGAAGATGAAATAATTTATAAGCTTCAGTTTAATGTTCCTGTTTCCTTTTTTTCCTCCTACAGCTGCCACCTCCCCACCTTCTGTCACTGTCGTCTAAATTAATTTACAAGGCAAAGAAAATAGTTCTCGCTAATGTTCTCACACAAACGAAACATTAGCAAGGGAGACAAAAAAGAAAATAATCGATTGTGAAAGCAGACCCCCTCTGAGACTGTCTGAGCATTATCAGGAGCAGCCTGGGAGAGGGACTGGGGGAAGAGGGACGGGGAGGAGGAGAACAGAGCAGGCTGGAACAACAAATGTAGCGTTTATGATAATTATACACATTTTAATCCCCGTTTCCAACCAAGCATTCACTTCCTTTAATTAGTTCTTGATTAGAAGGAGATTATCTAATAAATTGTACAAATAAAGAGTGGGTTATCTGTGTGGTATTCCTGCACACCAAGTTCTGAATGGATGGGGACGCAGGGACAGGGTTTGAGGGGAACGTGAGCATGGAAAACCTTGCTTTCCTTTTCCCTCATTTCCTTGGCTGCAAATATTGGCTGTTGCTGGCATTAGTGATGCAGGCAGTGAAGTAAATCCATAATTAAACTGAATTAGCATGTACTTGGAAGTTTTACATGCACAGACACAAGGAAGGTTCCTGCTTGGAGCATTTCCAGTATGATTTGCAGAGGGTGGGGGGGGAAGAGCAAATAAAACTATACAGTTTAGTTAAAAAGCACTTTGCTGAAATAGGTTCTGAATTTTTATCATGTTGTGTGCAAAGAGAATGTAATTTGGGGTTTCTGGGTGGATGGTTGAACAGGGCCACCTTAGTTTACCAGGTGTTGAAGTGGTGTGTTGAGAGTCACATCTTGATCTGGGGGGGTGGGGGAGGGTGTGACCTCAGTGTTGCTGTGCTGTGAGGTCTCTAGGTGATGTCCACAGAAATTAGGTAGCTGAGGTCAACACAGGTTGCTTGACTTGCACTGAAGCTCTAGCCTTGACCAGGCTGGAGATGGCTTTCCTCTTGTGTACTTTCACAGGTCCTTGTTACTGACCTGGGCTGATCATCTGAAATCACTTCGAGGCAGAGATCAGAAATGGGGTTATCTGGAGTGAAATTTTTCTGGTCTCTTTTTGATTTTAAAGTCAATCAATCCCCAGAAGTGTGCTTTATTCTCCATTATTTATGGGAGAAACATACAACAGCTTTGGTGGCATCCTGAACATCTACAGTGGGACAGACGCATCTCTGCCATGGTTTCTGGGTGGTTTCCGCCCCTCTCCTCTCTGTTTGCTTGAAACTCTCGTGCTGGAGTTTTTGCTGCCCTCTGCAAAGCCCAGCATCCTGGTGTTTGGAAGTTGCACGAGGCGGATGTTGGAAGGTAGGACTTGTGCTCTAAACTGTGCATCTTGCCCAAGAGCAAAACTAAGGTTGTGCCAACAGATTAATCTACAAGCTCTTGTTAGCTTCTCTTCTCAACCCTGAAAAGGAGTTACATGCACAGTTTTGCCAGGCTTTCAGAGTTGGTGGGAGACACATTACGGTGGGATCTATGTCATGCTTGCTCTGTGTGTGGTTTTCAGTTGTCTGAGCTGTATAGGCTGAGTCAGGTCTAACACCTCCTGCCATCTCAGTCCAGCTGCTTTGAGTTGCTTTTCAAAGGCTCTACCTGACCTCTTCTTGCTGAGGCATCGGGGTTTTAACTTGAGCTCCCTCTACAAAGTAGAGCCACGTTCTGAGCTCTTACGCTTCTTGGAAAATTTCTTGATTGCTTTGGGCAAGTGCTTGCCAGAACGGAGTCTGAGTTATGACTGGTGTCAGCATTTGTGAGAAGATGGAGTGCCTTGATGCACTTGCTATTAAACACAGCTGGGTGGGTTTGGAGGTGAAATCCAGGAGGTTTGTGATGACAAGGCCCTGGGATGCCTTTGTGGTCAGGAGAGCTGGGCTATGCATCACTCTGTGCTCTGGCTCCACCCTTCCTAATGATTTTCTAAACCTGTGGTTGAGCAGTCAATAGTTTCCTTGTCTGGTTTCAATCCAACTTGACAAGGGAGCAGAGATCTTGGAGATACTGAGTCTGTTCATGCTGCTGCCAGCCCAGATAAATCAGCCTGTAGCATCCTCTGACATCCATTGTGGTGTCGCCTCTTAGACACAGACTGATGGTTGGTCCAGAGCAGTGCTGTTGGACTGGAGGAGTCTGTCAGCACCTTGCGCTGTCTCGTGCAGATGTTGTACGACCAAGATCATTGAAACCATGGTGTAGCGGGAAATAAAGGTGGGACTTGGCAGAAGCAGGAGCGAGAGGTTGGATTGTGTCACACACTCTGACAGACCCAGAGAATTTCAGTCAAGGACATGTCCCGCTCACATATCTGCCCAAAATGACCTCCTAATCAATCAAGGCAGTCAATAGGCAGCTACTTAAGAATAAAGTTCCATTTTTCTTTTCTTATTTCTACTTCTTCACTTTAATTTTTTAAGATAGATAAGCAGCTGTGGGCCAATTAGAAAACAATTACCTGCTGTAATCAATGCTGGTGGGGAAAAAGGGTGAGGGTGAGCATAAAAGCCCAAGAAATGTCTTAAAAAATGGCACTAAGGTAACATTATACATGACTCCATCCTCGAAAGCCCTTTGCCTTAACTTCCCCAAGGTAAAGTGCCAGAAATGTGAGGTGTTTCAGACAGAAAAAAGCCAAACCAAAGGAAAAAAAAGTGTGGAAACCCATTGCACCCCTCCAAGAGGGCAGAATTAAGGATTTCAGGATAAAGAGGGGGGCAACAGCCATGCGATTTTTAAGCAAGTCCCTCTGTTTTCTTCATCTTTTTTCTTCACCTGGGAGAAAACAATCCTATATAGTCCATAATAGGCTCTGCACCGGCTGTTTCCACTGGCCAATGAGATCTGGTGGTTATAATAGAGCACTGGATGAAAATATCAACGCCGTTCTCAGCAGCAGTCAGGGGAAGTGACTAAAATTCTAAGAATTACTAGGAAAACAGGGAACTAAATAGCAAACAGTATTCTGCTGTGACACAGGGTGCATCCACGTTATGAGTGGTCTGTCACTGACTGGCAGGAGAGGGAAAGACAGGGAAAGGTTCAGGGAGATACAAGAAAGATGGTCAAGGTATGAAAGTGGTTCTTGGACAGAGCAGCTAAATAGGATAGGATTTGGAGGGAATGCATAAAATGATCACTGGCTGCTTTTTCCAATTAAAAGAGCTTGTGGGTGTCAAGTAAAACTAAGAGATAGCACATCTGAGGCAGGCTAAGGATGACTATTTAACATGCTGAGTAGCTAAGCTGTTAAGTCTTTGAGGATGTTAAACTTCTCACTTGCTCAATGTGCAATTGAAGGGCCCTATGGATTGTGGCAAACACAGCTACATCCCAGTGTCTCCCTCCTCTGCCTTGTCTGCTGACATCACAAGGACATAGCCATCCCCAGCTCTGGTGTATCCCATCAGGGTGACAGAAAAAGGGAAAAACTACATTGTTTTCCAGCCCAACTTCCCAGTTGCATGTGCTGAAATATTTTCTCCCATCAACCCTGCCCACTTCTCATGACAGATGGCTGGCTGAGAGGTTTTGGCATTAAATCCATTGCCTATGTTCATGAAATGCAGTGACTGAAATAGAGGATGAGATGTCCAGTTATTAGCAATAAAACAGCACTTACAGTCCTGCAGCCTCTGCCTTGTGTGATGAAATCCCACAGAGACATGGGAATGACTCCAGCATCTCCCTGTCCATTCCAGTTCCTCTCTGCTCTGCCAAATTGTCTCATTGTAACACATAGTCTCACACAGACTTTCTGCTCTCTTTTTCCCAAGCTGGGACTGCCTAAAAGATGTTATTTTCATAGAAAAATGCACCTTAAGACCCAGTTGTACCTTCTTAGACTTGTCAAGGACTGGGGAAACTGGGTCACCTGTGTAGTTCTCCTCTGATGTCACACAAGCCCTCCCCAGAAAACATGGTGATTACTTAGCTGTGTTTATGTGATAGGAAAGAGCACAGTTGAAAAAAATGTGTTATTTCCAAAATGGGAGCCCAATGCACCATACGTGTTCTGGTCCTGGTGCCTATGGCAAAATGAGGAGTTTATATTCACAGCATTGGGCACCCTGTTTTATTTGGGTGTTGAGAGCCTCCCAGTGGACTCTGAAACCTCTGAGCTGTGGGTGAATGTTTGGGAGGGCCTGCTGTGTGCTCCAGAAGTTGGTGTGGATCCGGGGTGTGCTCTTGGAGCTGTGCCTGAGGCCCCTGTCCTGGCTGGCAGGGTGCTCCATGGGACTGGCTTGGTGGGAAGCCACTCTGTCTATTTTTGCATCTCAGCACCACTGAGACCAAGCTGGTGAGGTAAAAGGAAAGAGAAGTAACCAGATGAGCTGGGAGCACTCTGAGATAGAGCCCACACAGACTTTAAGGGCTGTTTTGGTTACACTGCAGGAGGATGGTGTCAGCTCGGCTGCACTGAAGTGGCTCTTTGAAAAAAAAAACCAGAACAGAGTTCCTGCTTGGAAGCATAGGAGAGATGAGCTCTTCCCCCACTTCTCTGGCAGGTGAGAAGCTTTCAGGGTGGCTTTCTGCTCTCTGCCAGCTTTTTGTGCCACCCCTGCCAGTGCAATGGCAGGTAAATAGCAGCTTGGTTGCCAAAATAGCTCTATGTGAGCAGCAGGTGGACAAGCAAGAGTGAATGGTCTGCAGTTCTGGAGAGACTGAATTTAGAGAGATTCCCATCGGTCATCAGCAAAAGAAGAGCAAAAGGTGAATTTTCTCCATGGTTGCCAGCTCAGTTCCTCCTCTCCTCACTGCCTGTGCTGTGTTTCTCCAAGGAATGTGTCCCCGCTGGCTCTGAAACTGGAGAAAGTGATGCTCTGACCGGTGCTTCACTTTACAAAGCTGTCTGAGAATTAAAAATAGCAACATTTTCCCTCCATACTTAATATCTCTCTGATTTCCTCCAATGGCCACCAATATTCCTGCTTCATTATATATGATATGCAGTAACAAAAGTGGATTTTTTAATGAAATATTAACTGTGCACAAGTGGTTTGCTTGCAATTAACCGTCTACATGGAGATCTCTAACTACAATATAATTATCAGTGAATAATTCATAGTGAATAATTCCATCATTTTAGCCCTTTCTGCTGAAATCAGACAGTGACTCATGATTTCTGAGAATTATTCTTAGAACACTTTAATGCTGCCTATTTTCCATGGTGAGGTCAATCAGAAATATTTGAAGTTTGGCTGTGGCAGGCAGATCTGTTCCTTGGCCAGACAGGAACAGTCTTTTGTTGCAAAAACTTGAAAGAGGAGAGATAGAAATGATTATTTTTTTTGTTCCAACTTGCTTCTCTGAGCCCTGCTATTCTTGAGTGGCTTTGCCAGTGGAATTGGGGCTCTGGGATGTTTGCGGTGAGGTCGATGCATGAAGGCAGATAACACAGCTGCTGGGATGTGTTGTTTTCATCATTTATCCTGTTCTCATCATCTGAATTCCATAGATGACATGCTTTAAGCTCATTCTCATTGTGGGTCTGGAAACAGAACCTGTGGGTTCGAGGAGCAGTAGGAAGAGAAAGGAGGGAAGTTTCCTTCCCCTGTGCATTGAATGACACAAGCTCTAAGGGGAGAAGAAAAAGCCTCATGCAAATGTGTCTTCCAAGTCTTTTCCTCAGAACTTTCTGATCCATTCCTCAATTCCCTTTTTTTTCTGAGTGTGCACATGCTGCTCTTTCTTCCCAAAAATATATATGATCTGTCACAATTTATAACTCTGGTTTGAGGAGGATGGGACAGACAAATTCATCTCTATAAAAGCTTCTTTTTTTAATTACAGTTAATACTCACCTTTTGCCTTGTGTAATGAAGCTTACATTTGGAATAGTATCTTTGATATCTTCTTGTTTTATGTCTTATTTATCTCTGGCCACATGCAACACCCCACTCTTTTTGGGGGCACTGTGGGCAACTCTTCTTTCTTTAGATCTCCTTCTCAGTTGCTGTTTTGCCCAAACCTCTTTCTTAGCACTGGTGTGTGGCACATTTAGGTATTACCCAGCTGTACAGCTTTTCCCATTTCCTTCCATTCTTTCTTATGAGAGATGTCAACACTTTGCAAAGTGCTGTGGAATCACCATGACTTCAATTTTCTGTACTAATTCTGCTGGTGAGAAGCAAGTAGATGGTAAAGGTTTTATTGTGTGATTATTGTGATTCTTGACATCACCTCCTATGCTGATCTGCTCCAAAACCAGGTCCCATTGGTTGTTATGGTGGATCTAGCCCAGTGCTCTACAGGAAGGAATGTTGGGGTGTGATGCTGCTGAGAGGCTCTCATGGGATGGGTCCCCCCTGGGGCAGGGGACAAGTCCTGTGCACTCAATTGCTGTCCAGCATCGCCCTGTCCTTCCCCCCTGCTGTCTCCCCTCCTTTCCCCACGCTTTTCTCCATCAACCTCTGGCCCTTGTATTCCTGGATGGGTTACAGAGCCTCCCTCTGGCTGGATTCCTGTGGAGAAGAGGCAGCGTCCTCTGACTTGGGTGTGTTAGACTGTAAAAGACCTGACCCAACCAGGGATCAGGCTTGACCCCAAACTGTTAGGGAAAAATGCAGACAATCCTGTAGCTCCATCCTCTCCCCCTCTGTGCCCTTCACAGGACCTGTGAATGTTGTCCTGACTCTGGCAGTCCTCAGCCTCACTTGTCCATCAGGGCTTTGAAGATTTACTATACAGAGAGGGGGGATGAAGACCTTGAGGGACAGAGTGGTTTTTAGAACTTTCTAGGAAAGGAGCACTGCCATCCCAATTACAGCAAGCTTTAGTTTCAAAGTATTTTTGTTATTTTGTTCCTAAAAAGGAAGAATCAGAGGCCCTAAATGGATCTAGGAGAGCTTGACCCAAACTCTATATCATGAATTCATGGCATTTTATCAGAAAGATACAGCAAGGAGTATCTTTGTGCTGGGAATAAGGTGGCCTTCAGGGGAGAGGAGGGCTGGAACCAGAGGGAATCAGGTTTCTGTTTTCCAGGTAGCTTTGGGAATCTCTGGCTTTAAAAAACTCAGGCAGCAAATGAGCTGCCACATAGGTTTGCTGCAGCACTTTGAAGCTAAGAATGTGACTTGCATAGTGCCTGTTTGAGAGCTCAGCTGGAGCTTCAATAATCTGTATTTAGAGAAGGGGGAAAAAAAACTTCACTAAAACATGAATTTTATCCTTTTGTATTACTTGATGTGGAAAAAACCCGGTATGTCAGCACCTCCTGAGGTCCCCATAGTGCT
Source organism: Calyptomena viridis (assembly GCA_013390005.1). NCBI lineage: Eukaryota > Metazoa > Chordata > Aves > Passeriformes > Eurylaimidae > Calyptomena > Calyptomena viridis. Next base: position 626,588 of record WEIV01011197.1, on the reverse strand, counting down.
GCTGAAACATGAGATCTGCTTTGAATCCAATTGGATGGAGCTGGAAAAGAAGGCTGTGCGAAGCATCGGGAAATGTCCGCTGCATCCAACAGCTTCCTGACCTGCAGCCTGTAAGGGGTTAAAGTTATGTTTTTCTTGTTCCTGTGTTCAAAAAAAAAAATCACTGAAATGATGAAAATTTGGCATATTTGTTCCTTTCTTCTGGTCTCTGCCTGGAAATCTCCAGGGAGGAGGAGGGTGGGATATCAGGTGTCCTGAAAAATAGTGGGGTGCAATGCCTGTGTGAATAAGGAATTTGCAGCTGTCTTTCCTGGAAGCTCTTCTCCAGGGAAATCCCATCCCAAGATAAAAACAGTTTTTAAAGGAAAAATGAAGGAAGGAGTCACTGGAGAGATGGTTCACCAGGTCTGGGCATGAGGAAGACCAAGCTCATGGAACTTGGGCATTTTAGTTCTGTCTGAAAGAAACAACCCCAAGGCCATGTGTGAAACATATGTGAAACCCTATGGAAAAGTGAGAAACTTCATGTCAGTTCCAGTTTCTTTTTTATTCCCATGGCACGTTTTCCTGCTCAGTGATATTCTCCCAAAAGTGGTACATTCTAGCTCCTCTTCCCAATGTTGATCAGATGTATCCCAATACTATGCTTGCAAAAGTTACATTTTTTTCTCCAAATCAAGGTGAATAGGGCACCCGTGTCACTTTGCAGGAGGTTCATATTCTCTGGACACTGCACCAGATATTAAAATTATCAACCAGGTATTACACGGAGCATGTTGACATGAAAAAATAGGCTATTTTCTCTTTCTGAGTAGAAAGAAATTGGCTGGGTGCACTCATATGTGCTCCAGATTTGGATACTACATCATTGTAAAAGAGAGATGAGGGGGAGAATATCTGGGGTATTGGTATGTAAATTAACACTGTAATTATTGCAGTCAGATTGCTGATTTCCAGTGTATGGTGCTGCCGGAGCACCTGGATCTTATAGGGATGTGGAGTTTATTTGGAGTAGGTGAGCAGCTGGGGTGTTGTAGCTGCTGCTGGCACAGCTGGTCAATACATGGAGAATACCTAATCTGGGGTGGGAGATGGAAAAGTGACAACGATTTTGGTGCTGTGACATGAGAGTTTGAAGACAACTCTTAAAACCAGGAACCAAGGCAGAGCAGGGGTGCCAAGCACTCCTGGGAGCTCCAGGCGCACCCCCTCCAGGCAGTCCTTGCTTTCCTTGTGACCCAGGCCAAGTGTTTCCATGTCAAATATTGACTGGAGTGTTGCACAGATGTCCCACACATCCTCCTGTTCCCCTCACACCCCAGTCCCCTCCACTGTGCTGGGAGGTGGGAAGCTGCCAGCCATGAGAGGGCTTTGCCTCCTCATTATCTCATGGATCCCCTCCGTCTGCACCCTGGGCTTTTCACAGACCCCCATTACTTCCAATCCCCTTCACTTGTCAAAAGTAATTTGGTGCCTTGGTCAGACAAAACAGCTCTGGGCCCTGCCAGCCCCGATGAGGGGCCCAGGTCCTTTCAAACTTTCATCCGCCTCCTCCACGCAGGCTCCCCCCTCTCTGGGCAAAGCTGCTGAAGGAGCATTCAGCAGGCAGATCCCAGCCCCAATTAGTAGCCCAGGAATTTTAATTAGTCGAACAGTCAATTATATCAATGGACACCCCTTGCCCTCTCCCCTGCCTCCCTCTCTTCCACCCTGCAGCCATTGCCCTGTGGCCCTGCTGTCACTGGGCAAAGCTGCCTTCCCCTGCTCCAAGCCCTTTGGAGGGGCCGGCAGCTGCCAGAGGGGCCCAGGTGTCCCAGATCCTGGTGTTGGCCAGTGGATTTGTCCCCTCTAAGGCATGGCCTCGTCTCTGACCTCCACTTGAACTGGGGCTGTGTGCCCTCCCAGGCTTGCCCTGCTAGTGGCAGTCTGAAAAAGAAAGAAATCCAGTAGAAAAGAGCTTTGGATTACTGCAGCCACGGGCTTGGACTCTTATTTTCTCAACTGGGTGTTGGGGAGACAAGCTGGATGGGGAGGTTTGGAGAGATGAGTCCTTGCTTCCCTGCAAAGATGGCTCTTAGTGCTGATCTGCTTGTCAGCAATCCTCTGAGATTAGTTTAGAAGTTTGGGCACCAGGGGAACCGCCACATTGTTAATACTGTCATTTGCCTATCAGAAAGAATCCCTTCAGATCTGATCTGCTATTCCTATTTTATTTACTTCCTAAAATCGCCTCCTCTCCTGCTCCTGCACCACACAGCCAGCATTGCTCAGGGCTTTGCTGCATGTGCAATGTTGCTGAAAGGCACTTCTACCCAGCACTGTCTCCCGACCTCGGTGGAGGGGCATCACTTAAACACATCTCTTGCTATTGATTGAAGTCTTCCTAATTCCGGTGTTTCTTACAGTTTTGCTGTAAGATCAGGCTACAGTGAGTCTCAAATCTGCACCAAACCGTGTCCTAGAGGTGCTCGGTATGTTGTACAAGGCAGTGCAGCTGATGGCAGGACTCAGATCCTGCCCAGTCGTTCCCAAGTTTTGGTCGTAGAAGTTGTTCCGGTTCTTTTCTGCACAGCAAATGCCTCTTTCCCTGACGTGGAGCTGCTCAGTTGTCCATCCATTCATCCATCCCACCTTTATTCTGTGGTGGGATCTAACCGTGTCTTAGAGCCCTAGCTGTGTAAAACTGAAGCTCTGACCTTTCTGGGCGGAGGTGCGAGCGTGGTAATTGAGTCGTAGTGACACATGCTGGTTATCTGACGCAGTAATTACTGGGTGCTTATCGCCGGCTCGGCAGGCAGAAAGGGAAGTCCTCTCCCACAGCTTGCGAGCTCTGGGCTCTCCAGGCAGGAATGTGGAACGGTGCCACAGGGACGCGCGCAGATGTTTTGGGACACGCCAGCAATTACCCCGCGCACCTCGTTCCCCTCGGACGGGGCTATTATATATCGGTGAAATGATCGCGAGCTGATGATACATGATGGGGAAGAGATTCTGAAGCCATCTGGCTGTACTGAGTGTTATATGGGGAACATCTGGTAGGCACGTGTAAAAATAGGATTATGAGCAAAAAAAAAAAGGGAAACAACATCTTGACGTCCTGCCTCCATCACCCTCCTCTTCTTAGTCACTGTGGTATCAGATGTTCTCGGGTTCCACGTCAAAGTGTTTTCCTCTGTGCATCAAATAGATATAGTTTAATAGCTGGGGATTGTAATGTGCTCAAAGTGCAGGGTCTGATCACAGTTAAAAGGGGAAGGAAAAAGTCTGGAGGAGAAGCCAAAAGCTGGGAAGGAAATGGTACTTTGCTGTTGGTCATTCATGCAGTTAGTGGCAAAGAGAAAGGAATGAGGCTCCCGTGCCATGATGACATTGCTCTCCTGGAATATACAAGGCACTGATAGAGCATCCTGATTTCAAAGAGCAGGATGTTAAGTGGATAAAATGCTTTGTAGAACCTCAGGTGAGATTTCCTACCAGGAAAAAAAAAAAAAAGAGGATGAAGTGAATGAAGTGGAGAGGAGAAGACCATAGCTGGACTAGGAGAAAACAGCTGATCCCATGCTTCCCTGACAAGTCTCTCTCTTGCTCTTATTGATCTCTGTGAGGAACAAAGCTTTGCCAGGCTACCAAGTCTCTTGTATATCCTGTCAGGCTGGTTGGAGTGCCTCTGTCTATTGTGAATGTGAGATATGAGAGGAACACATCTTGCTTAAGATTTAACTGTGTTCCTTCTGTTTCTGTCATCTCTAACTAAATATTCCAGGATTCAAACAAACCTGGATGTTTTGTAGCTCATGGATGATGCAGAGCAGGACAGGCTATGTCTCCAAGGGGCTGATAACAGTGAATTGTCAGTTTTCTAATTAAGTTAAATAGATGTGATTCACAGGGATGCAATATGGGCAGCACATTAACCACCTCCTTAGAAGGACGAACACCATTCAAACCACAACGAAACCACCCTCCTTCATCTGCTGCCCTGCCTTTTATCCCGTGCTGTTGGGAAAAGATCTTTGGATGTCATTTAATACTTTGATTTCCACTTTGAAAAAGTGAAGCAAGGGAGGACAGACACGTTCAGCTGCTGGAACTGGTGTTTGCTGCCTTCTGAAGCACCTGGCAAAGACAGAGAATCTGTTCCTTGTGTTGGGAAAATAAAAGCCCAGGAGTTAATAAATGTGGGCAAAGTGGCTCATTTTGTGCCTGCAGAAGTGAGTGGAGGGCCTATGTCTTCTCTATCCCCCCTTCCTTCCTTCTTCAGGGCAGAGATTCCTATAAACACTCAAGATGTGAGATGAGGATTAGCTCTTTTCACAACAGTTCAGCCCTCACTTAGGACCCTAAATAACAGCCAGATTCTTTTGTAAGGGCACTGCATCCAGCAGCTCTTAATATTGCTGGACTCACTTGAAACTACTGGCTGTAATGGCTGCAATTATGAATTAATGGCCTTAAATTCGCCATCAGACCTAATGCCTGGTTTTTCCGTCTGGTTCTTGTTTCCATTCTGCCTTTTCGCTGCTGTTCCACAGCCACAATTATTTGTCATTAGTCATTAATCTTGAAAGCATCAGCTTTATTTTCCCTTATTTTCCTCCAGAAACTGTTGCCTGCTCCCAGGTTTTATTGTTCACCGTTTTCCATCACTCTTTCTCTTGCCTCAATCTAATCAGTTTTGTACTGCTTTAAAAAAGTGTGGGTTTTTTTTTCTGATGGGGGAATAAAGCATGGCAGTGAACATGCCTGAGAGATGTGTAACACAGCTGGTGCTCCCTACACCTGCAGGATGTTTATGCCCTGCTTACAGCCCAGCCTGCTGGGGAGGGGGAAGCATCAAGGTGGTTTTTACTAGAGCTGTAACAGTCCTGGATTTTTCTCTGCCAGAGTCTAGGCATGGATAACCTCTGGACAGGCATGTCCCATACTCGCCCCACGGCCCTCCCTCTGTAGCATGGGAACATCCATGGGGTCTTTCTCCAGGGATTCTGGCTGGTGTGGAGCTGGTGCTGTCCCTGTGGAGCCCAATTCTTGTTACAAGGCTGGCACATGTGGCTCTCAGCTGGGATCCTTCTGGAAAATGAAGGAAATTGAAAGAAATCTGGAAATTGAAGGAAAATGATGAAATAATGCAGGAGGGACAAATCTCAGACCTTTACCCAGCATCTGAGGTGAGAACAAAGGTGTAAAAGAATAAGGCTGTGTCTCAAAGGGTGTAGAAGAAATCAAAACCATATGAGGGTGTTTAATTTAACACTTCTCTCTTCCTCTGGGAAAGAGCTGACAGACCTGTCTTGCCCGAGGGAGGTTAGGATGGGTCCTCACTGGGAATGCAAAGTGAGGATGCTGATGGATGCTGAGACCTGGTCACTGGCAGCTGAATGAATCATCAGCTGCCAAAGCATCCAGGTATCTCCCAGCTCTTCTTGCCTGCATCCCTGGGACAGTCCTGTGTGGGAGAGGAGTGCTGATTGTGGGGAGCACCGCTCATTTGTCTTCAGTCATCCATGTAGTGTCCCGGTCCCACGGTGGAGAGAGATGCTCCTGGAGATTGCTTCCACCTTCTTCTTGGTCTCTCCCTGACTCCAACAGAGTTTTTTACCACTTCTGAAGTTTTTGTCTTGCTTGCTGTTGCCAGGTTTCTTTTTGTCTTTCCTCCTATGTTTTTTTTTCTCTCTTTGGACCCCGAGTCTTTCCAAAGAAATGGCAGGGGTGTTTATGCTTCAGCTGCTGCCGGCCCCTCTGGTGCCTTCCAGATGGAGACTGTCAGCACTGGTCCAGGTTTTCCTTCCTCTGTGCACACACAGACTGGTAGGATAGGATAGGGAGGGAGCCAGCCAGCAAAGGATGCTCAAGGCGAGAAGTGAGAGATTGTGCATCCATCCCATCAGTGTGAAGAAAGGAGAGACAAAGCAGTGGCCAAAAGAAGCTGTTTAAATTAGGCACGTGTTCGACATATTATATACAGTAGCTGAGCAATCTGTGGCTTTAATTACAAAATTCGCCAGGGCTCTGGTGGTAGGTCCCTTGGCAATAGAGATGAGGAGGGAGGCAGAAGAAGAGAAAATCTGGGCAGAAAAAAAAAAATTAATTTTTTTTCTCCCTCAGTGTGGGTTTTTTCCCTCTGCCTGACCCTCCCTCTAAGTGAGACCAAAGGCACAGGGAACATTTGTTTCATGAGGCACAGAAGTGGGAGCAAATTGGATGTTTTGTGGGGAAGTGGGACAAAAATGTCTTTCAGGAAGACATGGCAACACCAGAAAGTTGCAGGAAGCAGAAAACTTGTGAGAGTTAGGGAAGAACCTAAAATTCAGGCAGACATGGGACCAACAGGGAAACAATAGCAACATTTGGGGGCCAACTACATTAAAAATAGCATTGCTGAAATGTGTCAAAACTATATGTAGTGCCTCCTTCTCTGCTATTAAATGTAGGAAAAGGGGGGTTGGGAGGAAGAGGAGAGAAAAGGGTTATTTTTGTTTAACTGCATCAGGACTAGAGGGGATCAAAAACTGCACCGAGTCTTCCCTGAAGCTCTAAACGTTTTTCCTGCCAGCCAAGTGCGAAGAACTTGGCATGGCTTCATCGACTTGATTGCTATCCAGTAGTCAAATGCTGCTATGGAAATCATCCAAATAGCTGATGACGGATCATTAGTGTTGTTTAAAAGCATGTTCAGCTTTTGGTGCTAGGCAAAAACACGTAAAGAATGTGGGGGTACCTTACCTTTCAAAGCCGGATTTAGCGCTTCCCAAGGCACCCAAACTCCCTCAACCCTGCATCTGCTTCTGTTTATAAACAGGGAAGGTGAGATTTAGGCTGTGCTGGCAAAGGTGGTAAGGTTGATTTTGGCTCAGGACCAAGTCCTTTTGGTAGCAGGTCTTTGGCTGTTGTGAAGTGACATGCTCCATGTCCCTGCCTATCACCTCCAGGGATGCAGTCCCTGGTGGCTGTGTTCCTCCACCTGCAGTGCTGCAGCAGTTTGGGTTTGCATCTTGTGGGGACATAAGTGGCCAAAGAGAAAGAAAGGAGGTGTGTGACAAGTACCTGGAGGGGACATCCAGCAGACATCGCTGTGTGCACTCCTTCCTGTGTGCATTCCCAAGGGAATGAAGCTCTGCAAAGAATGGATGCCTTTTGCTCAGCAGCTTTCCACCCCATTACTGCTGAACAGAGAAGGAAGAGGGCAACACCTTTTTGACTGTTTCCCATTAGCAGAAGCCCAACGAAGTTTTCTTTGGTGGGTGAGGAATGCTGGAGATGTCTGTCTGCTTTCTTCCTGATAGTCTCTAGCTACTGGCTTTGGAGACCTATGGGCTGGCTGTGGCAGAAACTGATGGCAAGCTCTCAATCCAAAAAACTTCCCAAGTTCTCCCTCTGTTTGTTGTGGATGTGATGCCTATTCTTGGCAGGAAAGGCTTGGAGACCTCTCAACCCCAAGGCCAGGCACCGACACCTGCTCCCAACCGGAGGACCCTGGTGTCCTTCCTGCCAGGAGTGGCTCTGGGGAAAGGCTCTGGCTCAGAGAGGTGGAGGAGGACACACTGCCCCTCTGTGCCAAGGAGGAGAGGAGAAAACCTAGATGTCTCTGAAAACCCTTCTTTCCCTGGCTGTATTGGAGTATCCTGCTAGGACAGCTGGATTTAAAGCTTGTGTTTGACATATGGCTTAAAAAATGCTCAGATCTTCATAGCCCTGCAATTACCCAAATGTTTCAGCAGGGCTAAGGGGAAAGAAATGAGGTGAACACTATTTTTCCACCTAAAACTAGCTAAGATGGATCTGGGAGAGACCAAGAGGGAAAAACATGAGCAAAATGGCCCTATTACGACCAAGTAGCAAAAGCAAGTCCTGAATTTCCAAACAGAGTGACTGCCCTTTCTTGCTGCCTTGCAGAAATCAAAACAAAAATAAGCTGAAAAATGTTTTTCAGCCTCATTTTCAAAGCCATCTCTGACTGGGAAAAAGCCCTGAAATGAGTCTGAGAAGTTAAGAGCCACACAGGGGAGGGAACTGGTGGTGTGTTAAGGAGGTTTGTTTGTGTGTAAAATGTATTATTACCTATCTTGAAAAGCACATGATGTTATATTGCTTTACATTTGGGCTATTTTTCCTGCAAGGCTCCAGTGTGATTTGTGGTGGTGGGGCCAAGGGAAGATAACAAATGAGTGTCGGGAGCTTATGAAGAATGGAATTCCCCCCATCTTGTTATAATACTAAATAGCCATTTGTATTACAGCAATTTCCTCTTTTTTTTTTTTATTGTGATATGCTGAGATAAAAAAAAAAACTTTATTTGCTAATGCGACATTATTTAATTTAGTCAGGCTGAAGTACACCTTTAATAAATTTGCCTCCAAGATGAAATATTGCAAAGATGTGGCAGAAGAATATTTTAATGAAAACTGATGATGTAGCAAGTTAGAGCAGAATTATGTCCTCTTTCTGCCCTTTCCTACCACCCAACAGCACAAGAGAGCAGCCAAACATCTCTCAGAAAATCACAGGCTGTGGCATAGAAGTCTTCTTACTTTTCCTACCCTGAGTTCTGCTCAGGAGTTGTTTTCTGATTTCTGGATGACCCACCAAGAAATCAGCCCTTGAGTACCAGTACTGAAATAAGGCAGGCAGAAGGATCAGTCTGCAGGATGTGTGATGTGGGGCTGGGCTGTGCAGGTGTTGAGGTGTCTGTGGAGGGGGTTGTTCAAGGGCAGGGGATGCATGACAAGGAGGACTATTCTTAGATCCTTAACTAGTCCTGAATCCACCCTGCCATCCTTCCAGATGATGGCACTCAATGGTGCCAGCAAATATTTACCTGGTCCCAAAGCTGTTTCTCATGCCAGGAGAGCAGCGATTGAAGGATGCAAAAAGTCAACATTTGCAAATACTCTAAGGAGGAAGATCTACATGCATTCAGAGGCTGACAGCAAACTCTTCAAATAAGAGGGTTGTTGCCTTCTGCCCCATCCCAGAAATGCTGGAATTTAGATTTTTAGCATTTCTCTTTTATTTTGTGCTGATATACGAAGGAAAAATGCTGTAGGGTTATTATCAGGCTAAAGTACAGCACCACAGCAACCTCCAACAAGGTCTTGCCTAATCACAGCCCTGTTTTCCTCCAAAATCTCTCTTTCCTCATAAAACTGCTAAGGTGTCATATGGAGGGATGGAAGTTCTTTGAAACGAAGCAAAACAAACCCAGAAGTAGAGTGACCCTCCAGAGTTAGGGAGACACATCTGCTCTTGGAAGCAACATGTCCAAACCCACTCCACTGCCCAGGTTTCACTTTAATAAATAGAAAAGATAAATCTGGGCTGAAAAGTGTGAATCCTTCCCTGTTCCTGAGTGCTTCCTGGGGGCATTTGGGTGTGAATCACTGCCACTCATTAGATGGAAGGTCCTTGGCTTAGCCCTGGAGCCCTTTCTCCTCCTGCTTGGTCTGTCAGTGATATCATCATGACAGATTTGTGACATCACAGTGCAGGTCCGGGGGGAGCCATCATGACACATGAAGTATTGCAGATCCCCTGTAAGCAAAACAAAAACTCAGCAGAAGGAAACTCAGCCGAGATTTATGAGGCTCCTCCAGGAACCGATGTCACTCCTGGCCTGGGGCCACTATAGCCAGCAGGATTTAGCTGCCTGTGTCCGGTCCTTGGTCTGGGGGCATCAGGCTGAGATTAATTCAGCCCAAACTAACACTGTGGCACAGGAGCAGTTGTTGGGGAGACCTGGTGAGAAATATCATTCAGAGCTGGAGGTGTGCTCCAGGGGGAGCCCAGTGCATGAGGAGCCCTATTTGCTGGTCTATTTTTGGTGAAAAATGCAAAGAATGAAGGCAATTACCTGGACATGGAGATGATACCTAGTTTCTTTTCTGTTGTCTCACTCACTGGATGGACCTCGGTGGTCACTCTCCACCAACTGTAGAACAGAGGTGGCAATGAAAGCTGTCCATGAAATACCCGCTACCCCAAAGGGTGAGCCATGTTTTTCCAGGTTTGCTTGCTATCCTTTTGCTAGTTTCCATGAAAACAAATCGCAGTTTTCATAAACATAAACTACCATCTGGCCCTGAAATGTTGGTGGGTGTTTTTATCTCCGGGATTTGCAAACTGTCGGGAAAATCCCAGCAAGGTGAAAAGGGGTAGTTTTGGCACAGCTCCACCAAGCTGCTGCTCCAACCCCCATTGTATGCTCGCTCCGACCGAGTTTGCTGTTGTGGGTTCAGCTGCCTCAACTTGGTGGAATGCTCTGTAGCATCATCCAAGAAGGCTTTTCCTCAGGAAGGCTTATTAGGGCTGCCCAATCACCCTACCTGGAAAGAAGCACACACTCTTCCTTTAAAGCTGTTCTGGTGCAAGCTGTAGTTCAGTGGTGACTCGGTGCTGAGCGTGAGCCTGGCACCATCTGCCCACAGCACTGGGAGCACAGCAAAGGGACAAAACCAGCACAGTACTGGGCTGTACAGGTTGCCCATTAGCACAAACCCAGTTCAGTCATCCTAAACTGAGGAAATGCTCCCCTCCCCCCATCCCCCAGCTCCACTTAACAAAGCCATTAGCACGTCTGTTAAATATTTAGCTTGGCTACCTGTGAGCAGGGAAGGGCAAAGACAGGAGCAGATGGGACAGGAATGATATATATATATATAATATATATGTAGCGTGGTGTTATATCCCAGAGGTCTAGCCAGGGAGCTGCTTAAATCAAACCAGGCTTAGTAATGGGAAAATACATAGATGCTTTAACAACCATGGCTGCCCTGTGTGGTTCTGCACGGTCTCTACAAGTTGTTTTTTTAGAGTGAGTCAAGTCTTGGATAAATTCTCTGGAAGGATTTCAGCATTTGATCTGGATTTTGTGGGAGTAAAGAGGTTGTCTCCAGGATGGTGAGAATTGAAAGGATGGGTTTGTGCTTGTGGCAGAGAAGAAATAAAAAGGGGAGACCTTACTGAAGATGAGAATTAAGGCAAAGTGCTAGCTTTTTGGGTGCTCGAGAAGAGGCAACAAGAGGACTGCAGAAGTATGGTTGCCTTCAGTTTCTGTGTCTATTTTCCCAAGTTAGTCAAGGAATGGCTTGGTAAAGCTTTTGGATGCCTAGAAGGCTCCGGCAAGAGGATTTCCATAGGTCTTTCATCTGTGCTGAGGCTTCAGTCCATCACTGGTGTTAAAAGATGACCCATAGTGAGGGAAGGAAGGATAGACACATTTTACAGAGCTTTTTCAGGTAGAAAATGCTTAGTCATAGAGCATCTATCTGGGATCTGTGAGATCACGTTCAGAACCTCTGCCTGATAGAGAGCTGACATTAATTAAATATGCACAGGGCCAGAGGGGGAATCAGCAGAGCAAACATGAAAATCCTTCATCTTCTAGGGGAATGCTCACAGCCTGCATAGTGTGTTTCTTAACCTGGTGTGTGTTGTCTCTCCCTCTCAAAAGAATCAAACACTAAATTAAAAGTTCTTGGAAAAGAAATCCCCAGCTCTCATAATTCACACAATTCTTGTTTTCTGTCTAGTTCTCATTCCTGGCACAGGATTGTTGACATACTTGAATAAGGGTGATTCCGCAGATCTTCAGGTCTTTCTTGGACTCTGGACTTGAAAGCCATGTTTAGACATGGCTCAGAATTCACCTTCATTTCAGAACTGATTGCAAATGTGAAGTGATGCATTTCTTCATCCTCTTACTTTTTTCATCATTCCCGTGTTCCTTCATCTGCTTCTTCCTCTCAGCCACTGCCTCAAATACAGAGAACCCTAACCCTCCTCTCTACCACCTCCAGCCTTGGCTGGTCTCTGTGCCCCCCATCCCCGCAGGGATAAGGAGCCAGCACATCTCATCTGCATGATTCCCATGGGAAGCACTTTCAGTGTGCAGTCAGCTCGAGGAGGAGACCCTTGCATCAGTCATTGGGGTGCCCTCTGTTTTAAGGGAGTGTGCAGCATATTGCACAAATATTAGGCAGGGATAAAGAACTGATTTGGTGATTACAAAAAAGGATTTTTATGTAAAAGCCATCACATATTGTTGAAGGTGAGAGAAAAAAAGAGGAAAAGTATCAACACACAAGCGCCACCTTGGACACTGCTGCTCCAGCTGTTTTCCTGCATCTCTGAGACAAACCAAGAGCACTCTTCTATTTAATAATAGGGGAAATTCAAGTGATTTCGATCAAGCAGCCTTATTCAAGGTCTCTGGAGGACCACAGCTCCAGCTCTCCTTCCCTTTCCCCGTTACGCTCAAAGGCTGCTCAAGAAGATCACATTTGTAGCTTGGCAATTAATAAAGAAATCCCATCATTCAGATGAAGAGGGATGTTGCGTTACAATCAGACTATGGGCTCAGCTGCTTAGCAGTGAAGAAACCTGTCTGAGGCTGGATTTTAACCTGCTTGGCAATTTTTCTAATAAAACATTCTCTTTCGACTCCTCTTGGCTGGAAAGAGAGAAGTAAAGGTTTTGCTGAGGCCAGCCTAAAAAAAGCTCTTCATCTCAGCTCTGAAAGGGAAGAGCTGAGGATCTGATTGTACCTGAATGGAGCAATTTTTTCCTCCCTACAAAGTCCATCAAGCTCCCGTGTATTGAAGTCTATTTAAGCAGCCATCATCACCTCTGGTGGTCAGTTCGTGGGGGTACCCCCAGGTATTGGAAGAAGAGAAAATAAGATGCTGATGTCCCCCTGCAACAGGGAGCTGGCACAGGGGGGTTGAAGAAGAGAGAAAATGAGAACACAGAATTTCTTCCATGCTCTGCTCAACATGCAAGGGAAAAAACAACTTAGTGAAAGCCATTAAAGACAAAGAGGGAAGGAGGAAAGAAAGGAAGAAGAGAGTCATTACAAGGCTTTGAATCCAGAGGCCTTTTCCATCTCTTAACTGAATGTAGTTTGTCAGCAAAGAAAAGCAGATGCTTTGCTGATAGTGCAGGTACCAGTAAAACCTGCTATGCTTCTAATGAGAACACTGACAAAGCACTTTGGGAGGGGAGGGAAAGGAAAACCCAGTGGCTGTTGGAGTTTGCACTGCAATGTGGCCTCCATCTGAACCATGGTGCTTCCTAAGGAGGGATCTGATGACTTCTCCCAGGCTTGCAGGACTGTCGCTGGGCTGTGGGGAAGGAGGAGCAGTAAAAGTGCTGAGGAGCTCTCAGAGCACTTTGGCAGGCAATGACTGCACGAGATAGCTCTCTTGCAACTGGTTTAATTCCAACCAAGGGGGGGTTGGGAGGATGTGGCCCTGCTCATATACGAGTTTAGGAGGAACCTACTGAACTTCCAGGGCTTTTTAGGTTTCAGTGTCCCCCAGGGCTTTCTGTAGAGTCTTGTGGAACTTGGCCTCAGCTGGGCTGTGGGTTGCTGGTTTGGCAGTCAGTGCCCAGATGAAGATGCTGTCATCGAGTCACACCTACAGCTTTAAGCTTGTGATCTCGGTCTCTAATTGCACCTCCTCTTGGGGTCCAAGTGGTGAGTTACTGCTTCAACTCAGGTGTGAGCTCTTTTACCACCAAATCGTGCCATGGAGTAAGAAGAGAGTGCATCCTCACATCCGGCTGTGAGCAGATGTGCTTCCTTTATGGACGTCCCACAGATCCCATCTCCCTGCAGCTGGCTGGGAAAGAAAATATGCTCCTTTGTGTCCCAACTGTTGCTGCCAATGCTGCCTTTGCAAAGGCAACTTTTCCTTTAAAGGTAAGAAGGAGCCAAGATGACCAAGCAGGGATGAGAACAGTGTGAATTAGCAGTCCACACAGCCAAGAGATGGATGTAGTAACCTCTTTTATGTCTTATTCTTGCTCAGGCATACCTTTATCTTTTGCAGCATGGAAGGATTTTTAATCTTCGTCACAAAGACAATCTTTGCAAGAGGGGGAAACAATAAGCTTTTATGGGGCTGTTCACTCCTTTATTTATTTGCAAATTCTCAGCCACAGTCAAACTTCAGCAAAGGATAACAAAAACAAGAAACAAGAAAAAAAGAAACAATACAGAAGAGGTGAAAGATGGGTACTTTTCTACTATATCCCACAGAATAAGAAAAGGATGTCTTGCATGTATATAGATAATAGACATCTGGGGATTTCATCTTATTCAGCATGAAAAATGAGTCTCCTGTTAGAGGGAGTTTCAAGACATGTCTTTGATGCTGGAGGCAGAGACCCTTTGCTGAAGCAGAAGCAGAAAGGGAGGCAAGGTGAGACCCCCCTCCTGCCACGTGGGTGTCCCCTCATGTGGAATCTCCAGTAGCGTGGCCAGGCTCCTCTCTGCTAAAAAACTGGAGTGGGAAGTGATCTGTGTGTGCCTGGAAAAGGGATATGTATTATTCTGCTTGAAGCGCATGGGAAGAAGTCAGTCTTGATCTCCTTCCCTCTAAACTGTCCATGTGAAGGAGCTGATATGGCAGACCTGGAGAGAGGCAAGGGGACTGTGGGCTCTCCAAGCATGGAGACATTCCTCCTCCTGATGTTGTGAGCATGTAACAGCACTTTGTATCCATCCTTTTCTCCAATTTTCCATCAAAAAGTTGGTATACAAAGGGCTCTTGATGTGTACAAGAGTCTTCTTTCTCTGTGAGTGTTTTCAGTCTTGGCATACCAATCGCTCAAGCTAGCTCCAGACATCTTATTAACAATTCCAAGTAAGATCCTATTAAAATGGTGCTGTCAAGTTGGGTAGGACCAGTCTCTCTTCATCTGTCAAGGAGTCTCCTCTTGATTCTAACTGCTTTAAAAACAAAATGAGACACACAAAAAAAAGACAACACCTCAACTTCACAGCATCTGCTGGGAAAACACAGATTTTGGTGCTTGTTATTTAATGTTATGGAAGTCACTGTTCATGCAAGGTTATTCCCACGTAGTTCAGAATTAGGAAATCAGGGCCACAAAGATGAAATTCGATTGTAGTTTTCCTCCCTCTGAGAGCACTTGTCAGAAGGAGATAGAGGAAAGAACCTACAATAAATAAGATTGCACTAATGCTGTCACATCCTCACTTTTTGCAAGAGGTTTTTGTTCACAACAGTGTGACTGGAAACATCTTTTTGGAAAAAAATCATGTCACGCTATTGGAAAGATGCTGTTCCTGAAGAGCTCTGTGGTCTCCAATCCTGATTGCTTACATGCATATAAATGGTCTTTCACAGACTCCTGGAATGATATGGGCTACAGGAACCTTAAAGATCATCTAGCTCCAACCCCCTGCCATGGGGAGGGATACCTCCTTTCACTTATTAGAACACAGAAAAGCAATTAGGTCTTACGACTCAGACTGTGATTAATTATCCTATGAACAGCATATGGGCATGGAGAAAAGGAATAGTTCCTAAAACATGTGAGGTTTGTATCAAAGAATTCAACTGGCAAATGAACTGGGAGAATCTGGGAAAACATCTGTTGGCTTCTGCATGGTCTCCAGAAGTCAGGGCTGCAATGTGCACTTGAGTGCTTAGCCCTAAAACCTGGGTTTGCCCATAAACTACAGGTTTAGGACTGGATAGAGAAATGATTTAATCTCAGTGCTTCATTTAGAGTATGGAGATTCATCCCTCTGTTCCTCAGAAGCAGAAAAGGGAATAACAGCTTTTCTTTCCCATTGCTGCCTCTCTCTGCTTTGCCTTCCCAAACTACTGACCTTTCCTTGGAGAAGTCCTTGTGCTGCACGTGGTTTGTTCACCATCCAGGCTACTGACTTTTTTTTCTCCCCTATCTAATATCTAAGTGCTGCTGTAGTAAATGGTCATTATAAAGCTATAAATAGTTCACAGCACTCCAATTAGGAAGCTGCACTTAATTGCATGGGAAAAAAAAAAGAGGGAAAAATCAGCTGCTGCTGCAGTCCTTGATGAGGAGACCCTTGAACTCAGCAGAAGGCATTCTCAGGTCACTCAAGGGTCTGGATAGAACTGGATTAGGTGGGGGATTTTATTCTCCCTGGCTCAAGGGTATGAGTAGAGGGCTGGGCCCTCTTCTCGCAGCAGACAGAAAGAGGTGGTGAGAGTGGGAGACTGAGATTCCAGTGGTTTCTGAGCTCTGATAGCTGAGCCTGATGTCAGATGTGTCATTTTGGCTATGGATGAGCAGCTTAACCCCTTTTTTCTTGATGCTGGCATCACTCCTAATGAAGCAAAGCTCTGCTGTCCATGGCTTCCCTTTCCAGCTATTTCATGCTTTGGTCATTCTCTCAAGTACTCTGGAGAGAAACCAAGCCCCCGTTGCCCCCAGGCTGTCCCAGAGCTTTGCTGAAGTCACTGATGCTGCTGGGGACCTACCAAAGGATCTCGCCAAAGAAATTCACATGGAACTACAGCCAGGGGTGGATGGAACAGCTTTATCTGCCAACTTCTGCAAAAGTATCCCAAAAGCAGAGTACAAAAGTTACCTTGGAAAGAGCACTTGAGAGTGTCCTTTTCACATTGCTCAGCTGACGGCCTCCCTTTCCAATGCCTTTGGAGCAATTTGCATGCCATTACCCACAATGCCTGCAGCTGTAATGCTATTACAGCTTGGCAGTCCCTCTAACCTAATGATGACAAACACTGCAGTATTCCTTACCAAGAAAAAACCAATAATTATTTTTGGGGGGGCGGGGGGGAAGTGATTTGTCTGCTTTTTTTCTCTTTTCTTCCTCCTCACTCTTTTTTTTATTTTTTTTCCTCCTTACCTTAAAATGGCTCTGGAGGAAGAAAATGGGAGAGTGAGAAGTTTAGAATGGAGTTGTCAATAATGCCAGCTACCACACTGCTCTTACTGCTTAAGCACTGTCCATGTCCCACACCTTTCACAGCCCTTCTCCTGCCTTTTCCCCTGATTATTTTAATACAAAGTAGTATTTCTTTTCATCATCTTTCATCTCAGCTTTGGGGCAGGGGTCTCTGGGACTAATGCTTCCAGGTGATGGTTTAAGTGTCATCGTCTTCTAGGTCTATGTTGCTCTCCAGGCTTCCATGCTCATCTTTTGATAGGAAATGCATAATAAAATGAGATATTCTGTGCTTTCAACATAATTTATGATTTTCTGATGGTGCTAAGTTGGTGTTTAAACCTGGGATTGTGCCAGCCAGCTGTTTATTTCCCAGCAAAACATCTGCAAAACGGTTGTTGCAGACCTGAGTTTTGTAATACCATGTTTAGTGGGTGCCTGACTCCACCAGGATTCAGTCCTGGGGAGGGCACCGCTGTGCCGAAAGGACACCCTCTGGAAAGTCAGGGACACAAGCAGTTTGGCAGGGTGGCAGTGTGGCATTTTTTGATGTTCTCTGGCACAAACCCAGCTTTTCATTATGTTATTAGAGTAAACAGAACTGGGACACTAAACCATGTTTGTCCAGGTAGCAGAATTAGCTCCTGGCGTGCGGGTGCTAATCCAGCCCAGGTGATGGGTGAGTGACCCCAGGAGATGGGCACATCCTAGGGCTGGGTTCAGGTGTCTTGGAGGGTAACACAGCTGACACATGTTGAAGCTGACACATGGCTTTCTCCAGGCTGGAGCAGCTTTGTCCCAGAGAGGCAGGAGGATAGCTCAGGGCATCGTGCTGAGCTGGCCTGTCGGCTGCGTCTCTCCAGACAGAAAATGGAAAGAATAAAGCTCATAAAACACCCACAATAACTGTGGGTTTGGCTCCTGCAGAGAGCCCTGCAGCTTTTGCTTCTTTAGCTCGCTTCCTTTGCAAGCATCCCAGGGACTCCCAGGGACATCACGCCTGGGATGGGGTTTGCAGTGGCTGAGCATCCACACCCTCATCCTTTATTTTGGGATCAGTGAGGAAAGGCGCTGTGAGCAGTTGTTTGGGAATCATCCCGAAAACAGAGTCACAGCAGCACATTGGGTGCTCGCCGAAGTGTAGAAGTAACCAGGTTCCCTTGTGAAGCTGCCCCTCCCTCCTCCTCCCACTCCCTGGATTATTAATTAACCTCTGTTAATTAAGCCTCAGCTCTCATTGCTAGAAGGTATTGGCGTGTTCAGGAGCTTAGCAGGATTAAATATTATTAGATGTTCTTGGATAATACCAATGCCTCTGTGCTTCGAGCCTGAGTTTGGTGGCTGGCCTGTAAACTGGAGCTAGAAAAGTGAGAAAGTTTTTATTTGTGTAGTCATGCCTGAAGCAGTTAGTCTGGTTTGTGGAGAGGAAAAAAAAAAAGCTGTTTTCAGTAGCAGAACTCTCTGTAACCTCACCTGGGGAGCCAGAGCAATGAGCAGCTTCTGGAAAACAGAGAGCACCAGGAGCCAGTGACACAGGACATGTCACAAACCAAACCTGGGTGCCTCGTTTGGCTGAGATTAGCTGAAATTTGTCTGTTTCTTCAACCCTTTCCCATGTCTGCTCAATGCTGAGCCTTGTGATGCCACCCTATGCCCTGGGAGGTCATCAACCCTGGAGCGTGAGGGGGATGTTTTCATCCCTCTCCCTCTTTGTATGAGGATCCTATAGCAATGCTATACAGGAGAAAGGCAGCCGTGGAGCGTGCCGGCTTATAAAGTGAGCAAACATAATATTTACATCAGTAAGACTCTCTGTGTTTGACTAGAAGCTAAACAATTTAAAGGGAAGATTGATTTGTTACGTTAAAGGGTAAACCAGGTCAGGGTTATGAAAAGAAGCTTTAAATACCATTCACAAAAGCAACATCCTAAATCCCCCTGCTGCTCTTTCAGAGCTGGAAATGTCACAAAGAGATAATTCAAGCAGTGGAGGAGCTGCCACATGAAAGCGGCTGGGAAGTTGTCCACTTCATCCAGTTCAATACAGGCAGCTGGATCGGGTGCAGGGATTTGTTGAATATTCAGGCTGTTTCCAGGTTGTTGGTTGATTTATTATTTATTTTTACTCAAGGGCAGAAAGCTGGAAATTTCCCATAAAACAAGAAGTTGGACTCAGAGAGGCGGCTTGTTTAGGTAACAATGCAGCAACCTACAATTGTTAAAAAGAGTTTATAAAAGTAAACAAAGTGAGCATGAGAGACATTTAAATGGATCCCTTCCTTCCCGTCAGTCAAACTTTTAATTCTCAGGAATTCAAAGCAGCTGCATTTTCTGCTGGAAAAGTGCTCCGTTGCATTTTTATAGCAGTTTCCTTTTACTGGAGATGCCTCAGGATCAGGATCTTGCTCCATGGGTCACATGGGCTTTGTGTGAAGCAGGGAATTTCAGGGAGGTGCGTGGGGGAAGCCAAGAAGGCTCTGGCTGCCTATTAGGCAGCTAATAATCTTTCATGGCAGAAAAAATGAGGGTTATTTGGCCCTGAGTCATGCAATGAATGGCCTTTAGCATGTTTCACCCATTTTCCCATGAGCAGGCTGTGACTTTTTCCTCCCCAAATGAACCATGACAAGCCCCTATCCAAACAGTAATAATAGTAGTAATAACAGTAATTATCCCAGCAGCAATATTAATAATAAAAACCTCTTTTTTTTTCTTTTTAATTCATTGCTTTCAAGAGCACTGGGCTGCTGTGCAGGGGTCCTGCTGTTCTGGGCCCTTTCTGACTGGGAGCACAATAACCCAGAGCTTGTCTGGGTGCTTGATGCTCATAAACAGGGTGCCTTGAGTCCTCAGGACAGAATTCGGGCATTCCAGGCTGGTGGAGCTCTATATGCTTAGTCCATTTTGCTTTCAGGGATGCCCAGTGGGTCTGGCTCTGCCACACCAAAAGCCAGCAGCTTTATCAAAAGGGAATAAATCCTCCTCTGATACTACTCAGGCTCCAGCTCCATGCTAAAGTCATCCATAGCCCCAGGTGCTCCTCTTTGGTGGCTGCCCTTTGCATTTCCCAAGCTCTCTGAGTGCATGGAAGGGACACACATGTAAGGGATGATGAAGCTCATCCAACCTGAAAGGGCAATTAGCATCCTGGCTTGATACTTTGTTGCTTGGGAGCTTTTCCCTCTCTATTCACTTTTCCCCCTTGCCCTTCCAAGCAGGAGAGCGAAGCAGCCTCTCTGGGAGCAATGTTTTTAGAGGCCTGCTGGTGTTTGTCTGTGCCAGCAGGTTCGAGAAGCTGTGTCAGGGCTGCAGAGAGAGGTGATGGTCATCCATGGTCAGTGCATGGAGTGGTTCCCCAGCCAAGCCAAGGAAAAGCAGCCCTCATCCAACATCTCCATCCCGTGTAAGGTGCTCAGGACCCCAGCAATTAATCACTTTGTAAATATCTTCTGTTTTATTACATAAGCAATAAGCACTTTGTCGGAAATTGCATAACTTATAATCCAATTAAACAATAATTACATTGTAATGGGTTTGTAACTGTGGCATTAATTAACTTTTATTGCCCTGTAAATTAAGCATGGTATTGATACCAAGTTGGGAGCATACTGGCTCTGGTGGTGGCAGGAGGAGGATGGGGAGCCCCAAAAGCTCCTGGGAGGATCGTCAAACTCTGTGGTCACATAGTTGGTCTCGGCAAGAGGGGAGCTTTGTCTAAGCTGTGAGCAGGTCTGTGTGCATCTTCCTGGGGAGGCCTCTTTTTCTGGGCAAGGCAAGAATCCTGGTGGCCAAGGGTGCCTGGGGACTGGCTTTGCAGCACTCATGTGAAGCCGGTGGCAGCACTGGTGGCTTGTGGAGGAGCGGGAAGCCAGTTCCATGTCAGGAGAGCTTCTGCACACCCACATGTTGATGCTTATCTCTACCAAGCACTGGCTTCACCAACAGCCTACAGGTACTCAAGAGGTGGGAACTGTGGCTGAGGTATTCTGATACCCATTGTCCCTTCTAGTGGGAGGATCTGTGGCTTACTATTGGGAAATGCCCTCCTGGAAGGGCTCCTTGGATGACTGTGGCACTTCAAAGAGCCTGGTGTGGATGGCAAGGTAATGTGCTCCTGGCAGCTTGATTGCCACCAGTAAGTGGTGCTGGGATAGTGCTCCTTGCCCAGTTAATAAGGGGGAGAGGAGCTCTGGAAGAGGTTGGACCTGGAGCTGCTGGATACTTAACCTGCGCTTGCAGAGTTCTTGCATCTCCTCCCTGCTGTTCTCCATGCAGGGAAAGTATTCAGGGGATGATGGATGGTGTTGCGGGAGATCACGGACAACACGCGCAGACCAATGTGATCAGGTGTTGACATTTTATTGTGGTACAAGCATTATTTTATACTATTTTGTGAAACACACTCGCAGAGGGAAAAAACAGTCTATTGGAGGGAGATTAGTTTGTCCACTCTCTATTGGTCACTGCACACAGGGTTTTCTCTCAGGCTCTTCTTTCAGCTCTTTCCCATAGCAAACTTCTGCCGGGACTGTCCCAGCAGCCAGCCATTCATATCATTGTTGACTTTAGGCAGCCACTCACATTTTAGCTTCAGCGTTTTCCAGCAGCAGTTTCTCTCAGCTGGTGTACACAGCATCTTCTTTCTGCAGTAACCCTTTCCGCACCAATGCTCAGAGTCCATATAGTGCCAAGGGGTCTGGGTTGCCCACCAAGCTGCTCTGCAGCAAACGGCCCCCAACAGGATGGGGAGATGTTTTGCTCAGGAGGCCGCTTTGCACACAGCTTCCTCTTTCTCTCTTAAAGGCAGGATGTGCTTGTGCCAGAACACTTCCAGCCACTTTGTGCTCCCCTGGGCTCAACATGAGTGCTGTGGGTCAAGGAATTGGGACTGGCAACAGCACATGGGTGCCCCTCTGCCTCTCACCTCGCCCATCCCAATGCTTAGCTCAGCTTTAGCTCGGCTGGAGACAGAGGCCATGACTCCTGGGCAGGCTGCTGCCTGCCCAGCATGAAGGGGCTGCCTGCGAGGGGCAGGATTTTGCAGCAGCTGCTTCGGGAGCAGCTTTCTGAGAGGGAAAGGCAACCAGAATCCTGTCTGGGCCATCCACCACAGGCTTTCAGGTGGAGCAAGGAGGCAAATTCTGCCTCATCTCCTCACTTCTGTTTATGGTTGGGAGTTTGGTGACTGAATGTGAATCAGGGCATTAGCATATGCTGGGACTCATTGCTTTGCTGACTGGGGATGCTTTATATGGGATGAGTGGCTTTTCCTAATCTCAGCAGGGAGCCAACAAGCTGAGTGCTGGTGAGATTGATAGCCAAATAGATATACCAAACTCTGACCAGACAGCTGCTTCATTTTTGGGGGGATTCCATCCTGTGGTGATGCTCCTTGATGCCTCAGAGGTGTTGAGGGAAACATTTGCAGCCTAAATCTCCAGGTCTCACGGGGTTCAACTCTCCTGCTCCTGAATACACAGCAGGCATGTCTGGTGAAAGGTTGGAATTTATTGCTGAGGCTTTAGAAATGTGTTTCTTACACCAGGCGTGCTCAAGAACTCAAAAATCAGCGCAGCTGCTTGCACAACCGGTACAGTGATGCAGATAGGGAAATGTAACAAAAATAATTATCCTTTTGATCTGGCATAATCTCTAAATCTCCTCCCCACCTGCTGAACCTCGTTGAACTACCTCTCTGCTCCCTCCTGAATTTCTGCCTCGCTGGCATCCTCCTGCTTTGCCACATGTCTGTTCTGAACTCTGCAATCACCAAGGACAGACATGGAGCCAGGATTTGGCTGTGCCTTACCCTAGTTCTTTTCAGCGCTGCTTTCTTTTCTTTGTATGGACATATTTATTTTGTAAAAAATCACATTTTGTATGTTCAAAAGACCCATCTTAATCATGGAAAACAACTCGCTGAGGCTCAGCTCCCCTCTTGGCAGAGCAGAGAAGCCACGGCTGCTGCCGGTGGGCTTCTGTGATCAGGATTGAAGCATATCAAAACAATTATGGAGACCTGCCACCTTGTGGGAGCTGGGAGATGTGGCAGGACCCCCCTCCAGCCCCTCACCCTCTGAGCAGGCTGGGTTTAGAGGCATCTTCAGGCTCGATTTTGGCTCGATATGGAGGTAAAGCTGGGGGATAGGGACAAGCAGTGCTTTGCTTTGCCTTGATTCAGACTAGGTGCTTTCTGGAGCAGGTACCCAAAAAGGAGCAGAATAGTTTTAGTCACTGAAAGAATAGTTAGAAAACACTCTCCCTCAGAAAAAAAAACCAAGAGGAGAGAGAAATAAGTGGAGGGAGATGGTAGGAGGTGAGCCGTGGGGTTGGGTGACGGGAGTGCCATCCATCATGTTTGCTTTCACCCACTGGGAATTCCTACTCTCCCTCTCCAGGCTGCGTTCCAGCTCTATGACTGCTTCAGTGTGCATTTCCCCAGGGCCCCATCCCCTCGTCCTTTGTCAATAGTCCATCTTCACTTGCTCTGGGCAGGACCCGTCGCTGCTCCATAAGGCTGTCAATGGGAAGGTGAAGAGCATCGGTGGGAGTAAAAACCAGTTTGGTTTTTCTCCTAAAGGGTTTCTGATCCTGGAAGAGAGGTGGATGTAGTGACTCATGGAAATCATTCTCCAGTATTGCTCAGAGACTTTCCTCTCCTTTACTGAATTTCCATTCTCTCTTTAATTGAGGAAGTTAGTTTTCCTCTCACCTGGATGTGCATCCTTCCACCTCCAGTCAGCTTGTGCTCTCACAGCATCCCACCTTCCTGCAGTGAAGGGATATGATGTTGGTACAGGGAACTCTGACTTCAGGTGAGCACTGGGCAGCAGGAGCCAATATGCTACTCAGGCAGAAGGATCCAGTGGTTGGAGGGGGGAGAAAGAGATACAGGAAAAAAACAGAATGAATTAACTGATTCTATAAATAGCTCTGAGCTGTTAAATTAAGTGCTTTTCGTGACTGGTTGAGAAATGTCTGTGGGGTTTATTTAGTTTATTCAGAAGAGCCTAGGGAAAGCAAAGTGATGGTTCTTCCTGGCTAAGACCACAAGCAACCTTGGGTGGGCATGGTGGGGTGCCAGCCCCTCACCTCACCTGAGCCTCCCAAAGGGGCACCCAGGGCTGGTGCCACCCTGAAGCTGGGACTTGGGCAGTGTGGGTGAGTGGGGGCTTGATGAGAGGAATAAAATGAAGCTCCCTCCTGAGCTCTCTTTACTGTGAGGAGGGGGCAAGACAGGAAATCTTCATGGAAATGTCCTTTCCTTAAAGGAAATATGTCATTTTCCAAATTGCTGTGAGGTGGCAGGAGGAAAACCTCCCATGGAGGTGAGGCAGGACCCAGATGTGGGTGCTGGGCAGGGTGAGCAGCCGTCCATCTGGAGGGACCCAAGGAGTGTAGTTATTTTCATTTATTACAGCTTTCTAAACTAGCAAGTCAGAACTTGAACCTTATCCCACTGAAAACTCAAGTCCCGTAAATCTGCTGGTTAACTGGGAATTCATCAGGCATTGAATCCCTGAAGCTTTTTTTTTCCTTTTTTTTTTTTTTTTTTGGTTTTGTTTCCTGACACCTCTAAGCTTCTCTAGGGCTGAGCAAGCACTTCCAGCAAACCCAAGCATCCTGATACCCCCTGTGCCAGCTAAAACATCTTGGGATGCCCTGGGTTGCAGGAGGGGTCTGAAACACTTTACTGGGTTGTGGCACATGTGCTTGTACTTTTAAAAGGGGCAGGAGGGAGGAGGAAGGAAGAGTAATTAATCACCAAAGATACTTTGCTCGTTTATTTTAACAACTGGAGTTGTTAGCTTGAATTATTTATGCTGAAGCTTCATAATGCACTAGGAAATGCACTGCAACATATGTCATCCAAAGAGTGAAGCCTGGGTAATGTGAAACCACCCTCCAGCCCTATTAAACCTGAGTTTAAGTGGGAAGAGGATGACTTTTTTTTTTTCTCTCCAGCAAATTAATAATGTGTGCTGATTAGCACGAAACAGATTAGCAAGGTTCCTCTCCATGTGCTTTGTTTCACCAATAGAAAGTTAATTAAGAGCCCTCTGCCTTCTGATACCTAGTTATAAGACAATACTCTGGACCCTAATCTTAGATTATGAGTTTTTTTGTTTTCTTTAATTTTAGATCTGAGCAGGAGGGATGTTTTCACAGTTGATAGTCGCAGTTTCCATGTTCACATATTCCACGTTTCAAGGCGATACTGTATGGGGTTGAGCACTGGGGTTCTTTCTTCCACCATGAAATTATGACCTAGTTTACCCCCAAAAAAGTTACAAAAATGGTATGTGGAAAATTTGGACATGCTAGAGACAAGCAGAAGTTATAAGGACTGAAAAGAGAGTGTGGCATGGGAGACAGAGGCGCTAAAGAAATTTTAATAATAGGATAAAGCTTTGTAAAGTAAGAACATCACCCTGTTACAGTCCCATGGACTCAAAGAGGTATGACTGCAGAGACTCAAATCCTAAGGTGCAAATCCCTGGTGTGAGGCTGACAGAGCTCAGGAGGAGGAGATGTCCCATCCTGTAGAAATATTGTGCCAGATCCAAAATAAAGACTAAATGAAGAGTAAATGTCTGGGAAGCTTTGGTACAACCCCCTCCCCCCTAAATAGATACACCGTTAGAGGATGCCATGAGTGCTTTAAAAACATGCCTGTAAAAAATGACATTATGACATGGTACTTTGCTCATACCTTCAGCTAAGGCCGCTCTTTCTCAAACCCCTGAGTGGTTTGTTTTCCCAGATTTGCCTTTATTTTCCCTATAATTAATGCTCTCACTACATTAAAGCCCTGGCAGAGCTACACGTCCCACCCACATCAAAACTGGTCATCTCCCCCTGCCCAGGGCGAGTATCTGGATCATTAGATTTTACACACTGACATCAGTAAACCTGCCTGAGATGCCCACACGTGGAATCCAGGTCCACCCAAACTCCAAAGTCCTTCTCCCAGCTTGCCCTGCTGGGTTTCATCCCTCCCCTTCCAGCCTTGGCATCCCAACCGCCATCCATGGAGAAACCACAAAGAGGAGAGGCTTGTGCCCAAAGCCGCTGCCCAAATTAAGGCTGAGACAAGAGCTCCCGGCCTTTGATCTTTCACAGGGAGCTAATAGCTCATGTGGCTGACAGCAGCTTCCCTCTCCCCTCTCCTGCCCCCGCCCCTCTTAATTAAAGGGAACAAAGAAAAAGTTGCTAATTAAAAGGAGCAAGGGAAGGAGGGGGAGAGCACGTGGGATGGAGGGATGGGGGGGGCGGTACCCGGGACACTAGGGGGTGTGTGTGGGATTGGGAAGGAGCCAGAAACAGAGCTTTCTTGCCCGTGTCCTGGGTGCAGGCTGACCTGTGCTGGTGGATCTGGGAAAGCAGTGCTGCTAAACCACCCCAGACCTCCAGCAAGCCAAACCTGGGGGCACGAGGCAGCAAAACCAGCCATGTGCAGCCCCTCTCAGGGCTTATTGTGTAACCTGCTGTGTTGTAATGCCATTTAATACAAAGCCACCTTCTCCCTATCCTCCAGCTGCTCTTTCTAGGATACAGGGCAAGATGGCCCATCATTTTGGGCAGATCCCTGCTGGGCCCAGCTCTGGTACCTGTCTCCCCTGCTTCATGGCTTGTGGCAGTCCTGGTGTTCTGTAAAGTGGGGGATGGTTGTCAAAGAGGGACTGTGAAATGCAGTTATGGAGTAAATTTGTGGGCAAATGACTGGCAGTGCTGATGTGTGAAACATTTGGATCTAGAAAGGTCTTCTGGTGACTTTGAGAGAAAAAAATGTAGCTTGTATGTCCAAAGACCCTTTCTATGTGTAGTAACCTCTCTTGGCTTTACCCTATCTACTACTTCCTAGTGACTTTGCAGAGTCTCTTCTGTCTCAAGGAAGAATGAGATGCAGCAGCAAGTGTTCCCAGGCACGTTCATGTGCAGGACAACCATTCCTGCAAAGCTTCAGCTTGTAGGCACCATGCATGGTGCTCTTCAGCATCTGGGCCTGTGGCAAAGACCTGCCCAGCTGCTCCCCGTGTGGCACAGCCCGTCTCTGACAATGGCTCAAGCCAGAGCTCATCCTCACCCCTAAATGATCCATGCGGATTTTTAAAGGTTCAACAGAACTAGATTTTAGTCACAGCTTCTGTGTGCAGCTCTTAAATAATAGGTTTCCTGCTGCTTCACAGTACAGTGCCTTCCAATCCACTAATGTGTGTCCAGGTGGGAAGAGACCCTGTGTTTCACATGCTCTCTGTCTTCAGCAGTTTCCCACTGAGCAGATCTCCTTCCCCGGCACTGCTTGGGGTCTGTTTCTTCTAACACTGGGTTTGCAGATGCTTTCCCTGGGGAAGACAACACTGGTTTTGATGCTTGAACGTGTCCAGAGAAGGGCAATGAAGCTGGTGAGGGGTCTGGAACACAAGCCCTGTGAGGAGTGGCTGAGGGAGCTGGGGTTTCTTAGCCTAGAGAAAAAGAGGCTCAGGGGAGACCTTATCACTCCCTACAGCAACCTGACAGGAGGTTGTAGCCAGGTGGGGGTCGGTCTCTTCTCCCAGGCAACCAGTGACAGAACAAGAGGACACAGTCTCAAGCTGCACCAGGGGAAGTTTAGACTTGATGTTAGGAAAAAATTCTTCACAGAAAGAGTGACTGGCCATTGGAATGAGCTGCCCAGGGAAGTGGTGGAGTCTCTGTCCCTGCAAGTTGTAAAAAAAAAGTCTGGGTGTGGCACTTAGTGCCATGGTTTAGTTGGTGAGATGTTGTTAGGTAATAGGTTGGACTTGATGATCTTAAAGGTGTTTTCCAACCTAGTTGATTCTGTGATTCTGCTTCAGACCCCATGTCTCTCTCTGGTGTTGAGGGAGGCTGGATGCTCCTATGGGAGGTATGCTGATTGGAGAATCAGGCAGGACAAAGGAGCACCTCACCTGGGAATGTGTCTCCAGCCAAGGGCAAGTGAGGATGCTCAGGGAAAAGGTAGGAAAAAAGGATGGATTTAGAACTGCTCATACAAAACCTGCCAGCAACCTGTTGTCTCCAGCAGGGAGGTCCATGGGCATCCTCACATCCCATCCCTGCTCTGTGTGGTCCCCATGAAAAGCATGTCCTGTGTAGGGCCAGGAATTGGACTCGTTGTTCCTTGTATGTCCGTTCCAACTCAGGATATTCTATAACACTGTGTTCCCCTTCCAGCTGATGCTGGAGGGCCCTTTCAGAAGCACAAATCAAAGCTGTTTCCATCTTAACCTCCAAGCTGTCCTTGCGCCTGGTTTTGTGCATAATTCATGTCTTCAGGCAGATGTACCCTGTCCCTCTGTAGATAATGCCCTGCTCCCACTGAAGTTGTTCCTATCTCTCTTTCCATGTGTCTGAATCCTACTGCCTTCCAGGCCAGCGGCATTTTTGGAGGAAGACCCTTGAGCAATTCTGCATCCTCTCTGAGAAACGGCCTCGATTCTTTTGGGGGATTTTTATTATAATGATGGTGATTTTCTCCTTGTTGTCTTCCCTGGGAGTTGTCCTTCATTTGCTGGCAACTTGATATTGTGCTGACAAACAATCTGACCTGACATCAGTGGGGTCAAAAAACTTTAAAAAAAGTACAAAGCTTAACAATAAAATAAACATCCAGGGCTGGCAGAAGGAGAGGAGAAAGTCAGAAGGGTGGCTCAGGGAGGTAAGCAGCTGCCAGCAGGCAGAGGGGTGAAAAAGCAGTAATACAGGATGGAAAGAGGGCAAAAACCTTGTGAAAGCCAAGGAGAGAAGGAGGACACAAAGAGTTGTAGGGGAGCAGGAAGAGTTTGCAAGGAACCAGGAGAAGATTTCATCAGTGTAGCTCCATCTACATGTGTGTCAGTGCAGTGGTCCCACTATACCCAAATTACTCTGGGCTTTGGGGAAGACACTTCACATCTATTGGTGTGAAAAATGGGTCCTGTTCTGCCTGTCTTGCCATTACAAATAGAGGAGAGACAGGAGTCAAGGGGAACGTCAAGTTCCATCCAGGAGCCATGGGCAAACCAGGAAGGAGTATGGCAGCAGGAGTGGGGGGACAGCCCAGCTCCCTGCCTCCTTATCTGTAATTAACCCCAGTGCTAATGAAGTGCAACCAGACAGCTCCTTCCTGTGATGGAAAGCTCACAAGGAGCACCAGTGGCTAATGAGGACATTAGAGGCTGATCTCTCCCTTGTCATCCTCCTATTGTTTTAATATTAGGCTAATTTCACTTTAATGTAGATTAATTGGCACCTTTCTGCCTCCAAATTCTTCAGACAGTAAAAATATTATTGTTTTTTTCTTAAATTGTGTTTTCCACCCAAACAAAATAGTTTCCTTGGATTTGGAGAGAGGTGCTGCAAACCAGAAACAAGACTCAGACAGAGGCTGAGTAGGAGGAAAAAACACGTTTCATTATTCAGTGAGCAGATTCATCTCATCCATTCCCTCGCTGGGCAAGTGCCGTTCCCTCTTTGGTCACTGGGATGGCAAGGCAGAATGAAAGGAGGCTAAATATGGCAAATAACGTGAGCAAAAAACAAGGGTAAGTGTCATCGAGTGTCTGGCCTTGCAGACTAAAGGAGCCAAAAGCCCTATTATTTGTATGAATGTCTTTGCTCATTTTCCTCCTGGGGTGAGTTTGGCAATTCCCTTGTTTCCATGTGGTGAGCAGCCACAATATAGACTTGCCTGTGCTGTCCCACTGTTGTGCTACAAGGCTGGAAAAAGTAAGGATAATTGCACTGGCTGTGTCCAACTGAGGGAAGAGTTGTGCTGACGTGGAAAGTGGCTCCAGCTCAGCAGAAGCTGTGAGGGGAAACCTCAAGCTCCTTTTAGAAGGTTGTCAGAGCTAGAATGGGTTGAAATTCCACCATGGGAAACAAACACAGTCTTCTGAAGACTGTCTAGCATTTGGATGGTGGCTGATCCTTTACTGCTGTGAGACAGGAAGGGTGATTCAGGAAGGGAGGCAAGACTAGATGAGTTGGGCAAATATCCTTCAGGCTTTTGGGGCTGTGCTGCTGGTGGACCTAGCTGGGATCACATGGAGCACGACCTAAATAGTCCAAGGCAAAGCTGTTTTTATGTTGTGTTTAGGTTTGGATAGATGTGTAGGTGGGGAAGGAAAAGGAACGGATCTGAGTTTGGCATGTGAATTAAGGCAGAAAAGATGAGGAGGGGGTGAGCGACACATGAGGTGGAATTGGTTGTTTCCCCAAACTGCCTTGTTAATCCATCCTTGGATTGAATTCTCTGAGAAGCACATGTTGCTGTGGGTGGGCAGAGGTGTCTCCATCCAGCCTGGTATTTTCTCAGAAGATCCATTTTTGTGAGCTTCAGCAAGATGATGTTTTCAATCCTGAGCTCCCTCAATGTCGTCACTGCCCATGTGCTGCCTCCTTGTCTGGCCAGAGTTACCCAGGGGACTGGCCAGGCAAGGAAGCCCAACCTGGAGGAGCAGGGACTGTCTTGGTCACGAACCTCATTGCTATGGACATGCCTGACATCTGCCTATGGGCTAAACTCAAGTTCAGCTGGTGACAACCATAGCAGCTCAGGCATGACTTGAGGATGGATCAATGATTTTCTGCTGCAGAAAATATTTTCCACCCCCAAGCACGCAACTCTGAGGTAATGCTTTCCTTTAATAAGGGAAAAAATCTGCAACCTTGGATGTTCTTTATATTTCTTATTACTGGTATCCTAATCATGTCCCCATGAAAAAAGCAAGATCCTTTTATACCTGAACTAATTCTGCTTCTGTTATTCAGTGCTGCTTTCACACCACTTTCCAAGCCTGTCAAGACACCCTTGAACCTGTTTAGAAAAGGTTAGGATGATAATTAAGAAAAGCTATTGCCCCCAAACCTGAGGGAGAAATGTAAAAAAGTATTAGATGGGTTTAGATCTATTATTGCTCTTTCTTCTTTTGCTGCATTATGAAACGTATGTCCCACTTTTCCCCGGGGGAGTACGCTGCTCCTGCAGGCCCTGTGTGCTGGTGTGAATATGGGACAAGAGGTTAATTTGTAGCGCTGTGATGCACGAGCTTTCCCTTTGGACAAATATTGATCTAAGGCTGTTCAAATATCCATCCTGGCTGTAATAGCAGTGCTGTGATATTGCTGCTGAAGATGCACAAGGACATGGGTTGAGAAGGGAATGGAGAAAGAAAAGGAGAGATGGGCAGGAGCGGTGGGTTGGGCATCTGTGTTTTCACCCTCTCCCTGCCTTTCCAATGTAAATATCTTTTTTATTGACAGTTCTCTTTCTGGGCTTAGTGATCTCTCAAAGAAGAGGGAAGCTGCATTGTTCCACCCTGGCATTCATTAGACAGTATTGTTTCACTACTTGAGTTGTCTGAGGTGCCTGGGTAGTGTTTAGGAGAAGGTTAAATAGAGCTGTTGAGTCCTAGGCAAATATATCTCTTTGCCAGTCCAAAATAGAGGAGACCTTCCACTTTCCTGCCTCTTCCTGAGAGGAAGAGTAGTCAGATCAGCTCCTTCACTGAAGGAGCATGAGCAGGGCTGGATCTGTCTTTCAGCAGCACAAAACCAGCCAAGCTGAGGAGACATGGAGGTTTGAACCCACTCCAGTGTGTTTTGAACCCGCTCTGCTTTAGTTAAAGCTCCCATTCCCGCTGCCTGGTGGGCTTCACCTCACTCCATGCCAGAGCTCTCCGGAATTCCTTCTCTGTGAATAATAGTGAGAAATCTTTGTTAAGTTAGCTGATTAGCCAGCTCCCCTAATTAGCTAATTACTCTGCTCTGCTTTCACTTGTGCTTTCCCGTCATTTTCTCAACCTCAGGTTGAAGGAATGTGCGCACACGTGGCTGCACTGAGATCTTATCCTGCCTTGAATGCTTTAAACTTGCATGATTCAGCTGTGTAAGGCTGACACGTGGCCGACCTTACACAACTTCTCCCTTTCAACTCTTTTGTGTTGAGTGATGTACCTGCCTCCCATGCCAGGGACCCAAGAGTCTCCAGTGCCAGTTATGCAACCATATCCTCCTCTGTCCCCGCTACTGGCAGCTATTCCTGTTAAACTCTGATCCATCTTCCTGCTTCATGTGACATCTCGTTGCCAACAGATCCTGCGGGTTTTCACCAAAGGTGGAGAAGAGGGGATGTGTTGTCTCTCAGGCTGTGTCCTGGAACTAGAGAGGTGTGAAAGCAGCCAGCTACAGATGCCAGGATGTGATCACAGTTGTACCAGGTCACACCAGGTGTCCCCAAAACACAAGATCCTGTCTCTGATTCAGGCAATAGCATGTTCCTGGAAACTCGTGCAAGTACAGGGTGAACAGTAGTGATGTTGCTCAGGAATACTTTCTCAGCCTCCTGTGGTTTGTGGATCAGGGACCTGCTCTACCCATAAGTGATGTGTTTGTACATAACAGATTCCACACACATGCTCTCAGCAAGAAAAATCCAGATTTTTTTATGAACTCTTACGAGCTCCAGGCAGGCACAGATCCTCTGTTGAAGAGTCCCACGGCACAGAGACATGTTGGGTATAAAAATAGCTCGTTTCATTTGTTCTGAGCCAGCGAGTTTCCTCTGATGCCTCCAGTCCTTGCTCCAGGAGAGGTGGAAACAGCTTTTCTTGTGATTCTAGGATCTCTCACACCGGTTTCCAAGGCTGAGGAGCCTTTCCCCAGCTAATGTTCCTCATTCTTTTGATCATCTAGCTGACAGCCTCTGAAGTTGTTATTCTCTGAATCCATGGTAGTTACCCTATAGCCCTCTGATGGGGAGGGGAGGAGCACAACTTCATGGTGAACTCAAGGATGGGCTGGTGTGTTTTGTGTTGTCCTTCACTTTTCCCCCTCTGCAAGTCTTTTCTTTGATCCTCTGTGGAAATTTATGAGCGTGGTAGAAACCTGAGATGGTCAAGGAGAGGAGGCTGTACTGGTCAGGGGAGCACAAGGAGAGAGACTACAGGGGGGAGGTTAATGTACTGTGAAAGAGACGAGAGAGAAGTATCAATGGGAGAGAGACAAAAACAAGGGAAGTGCCAGAAAAAAACACTGATAATCTTCAGGTGGATGTTTTCATGGGGCTTTGGCTGTCTTCCATGTACAGCTCTTACCCCTTCTGCAGAGAAGGTATGGGAGATGAGCAGGCGGGGTGGGTCACATCATGGTAGACTTTCCCCTTACCAAGAGCTGTCTAGAGGAAGAGCAAGTAATGCATTTGCTGTCTTGCTACACAGAAGTTTTTAATGTGGGAAAACAAAACTTCAAAAACCAAGTGCTGGTTTTATTCTAGGAGCATATTGGACCCTCTTCTGAGGTATTTTGGGGGTGGCTATTACTGTTATCAGCTGTAGGTGACATACAGAGGTTCTTCAGCAGGGAACTTCCTCACCCCATACCTTGTGTTGTCTTTGAGGGCACCATTAAGTTGACTTGACTCTTTTGCTGCTGTCGCATTGTCCCCATGATGGGCTCAGTAACTGACTGAACTATGATCCCATCCGTAATCAGAGGCAGGATTTCCACCCCCACCTCTTCCTGCCTTTCCCATTTATGGATAGAAATGAAGTCTGTGGTACGGACCCTTAAGCTGGTTAGACACTTGAGACTTGGAAGTCCTTAAGCACATTAGCAGCTGGAGGTCCATTATTATTCATTGAATCTCTCCCGGGCCGATTGGAATCCTCCTTTTAATTGTCTGTATTTCCCTCCGTCCTTTTATCAAGGAAGAAAGAAAGAAAAAGGGTGAGAGACAATCATGTTTATCTCATTACCCGTCCCAGCCCCAGAATAGGACACAGTCTTGAGTTTGCTCTTCCCCTCCAGCCAAAGGAGGGTAAGTTGCCCATTTTACATATTAATGGCAAAATGACATTCCCGCCTCCCCCCTTATATCTCCCTTAGCACGCT
Organism: Calyptomena viridis; assembly: GCA_013390005.1. Lineage (NCBI taxonomy): Eukaryota > Metazoa > Chordata > Aves > Passeriformes > Eurylaimidae > Calyptomena > Calyptomena viridis. The sequence continues at coordinate 592,990 of WEIV01011197.1, read as the reverse complement.
GCAGTTAATAATTCACATTTCATTAACACGTCTGTATGGCCTTACCGTGTTTCCCTTCTGTCAATGAAGAGATATTGGGAAGGCTTAGAGGAGACGGAGTTGGAGCAGGACAAGCTGAAACAGCTGCTAAGATCAGTCAGGCTGGACTTGAAGCAAATGGGCTTTCAGAGCAGGGGACTTTGGGGCACTCCTCTGCCTATTTACCATAAACCAAAGGTACTGGGGTCACAGCTCCTCAACAGCTTGTAAGAAAGCAGGGACAGTCCCCTGAATTGACCACCAAGAGGAGAAAAGCCTGATATAATCATCCCATTGGCCAAGCATGTGGACTAGGGGAGAAAAACTGTTGTGGACCATCAGACCACAAGCAATCCTCTGCCTGGCTGTAGTGATGTGCTGCAGAGGGAAGGGAGCTGGGGAGGTGAGGACACCAAAGCCCACCTGAGCAGCTGTCATGGGCAAGTTCTTCCTCATTATGCTGCCCTCCTGAAGAGTAGAACTGCCCCACGCTTGTAGGCCAAGCGTTGAACTAGTTCCACTCCCAAAGCACCAAGCCCCTGGCAGAAACAGTTCTGAAGGGGGTTAAATGGAATCCACCCTCAGAGAAGTTGGCTATACAAGTCCTGCTGCCAGCTTAAAGAATTTTACATGAGGAAACTTGTCTCCTGAGCTTGGTTTTCCACACACTGAAACATTAATCAACTTTTGAACCATGTACCATATGAAATATTCATCTTTTCTTCTTGCAAAAAACAAACCAGAAACCCCAGCTATCTTCAAAGTTGTCTCATGGCGTTCCATGTTCTGATCCTTTAGGAATTGCTGTGTCATTTTCACCTAAGTTCATTCTGTGATTGCTTGAGAGAGAGTGAGCTAAAAATCACTCCTAGAGCAACTTTACTGGTGTGTTTGGGTGTGAGAAACAAATGATTTTTGGCTTGGAATTTGCTGGCCAGACCCAGGCTGGTTATGTTTCTATTAAGGAGAGAAAGGAACCTAATTTCAAACCTAATTTCATGGGGAGCCAATCCACGCTGTGATCCATCGGCAGGTGATGTCTTGATTAAAATGTTGGAAGAGAAAGCAGCTTAGATCAGCCATCCTTGAAAGGGGAAAGTCCATCCTGCTGGTGCTTTAAACCGGTGGAAAACCCTTCCCCAGCAGGCATTGATGTCTTTCAGGAAAGGCAAGAGCTGCGAGACTTGCAGGGATGATCTTTCCCTTCACAGAGATGGGCAAATGTATCCTCAGCATGGATCCTCCTCTGAAACTTGTTAAACTTATGTGCTCCTGGAAAAGAGCCCTAATACATAACTGTAAAAAAAGAGAAAAGAAAAACTCACATCTAAAATGTCCTTTCCGTTAGCAGACGTTAAGGCACTTTTAGAAACATTGGATGAATGAAGTCTCTTCCTTGCCCTATCTGGGGTAAACAAATCCATCCCGTCCTTCAGCTCGTTCTTGCAGTAATGTCATAATCCCACCTTTATTACATCACTGTTGTCATGGAAATAACTGTGATTTCATAAAGTCTCCATAATGACTCTACCACAAGATCCATTAGGATGGGAAGATGGATTGTGAAGGCTAGAAAAATGCTTTCTTTAAGCAAATGCATAGTGGATAATTAGCAAATGCGGCAAGGGGAAGGAATGGAAATTGGATGGGAAAAAACAAATGGATCCATCTTTAACATGGGCTATTTATGAACATTTTCTTTGATTTGGTTTCAAATGGCACAAAGGCACTATTATAATATTCCAAATCAGTCTAAAAGTCCCATACTTCAGGGCATAGTCAGCACATGTTGAACAAAAAGCCGGGCCCTGCCCTAACTTCATCCCTGTGAAGTCCCTCAGGCTTTTAAATAAAGGGTTTAGGCTTTTACTGGTGGCCCAAGAGCCTCCCACTTTACCGTGGGATCATTTTGCTGGCTGAATGGAGGAGCAGGTTGGACACATGCTGAGGATGAGGATCCTGGGGGCTGTCCTGTCTAAAAAGAATTTTATGTCCCTGCACAAACCCAGCCCATCATCTCACATTGGAAACCCTGCCCATCATTCCATGGAAGGCCTTGGATTTGCCTGAACTAGGGACCTTGCAGTAGGGAAGCTCTCCAAGGCTAAAGAAGCATTCGATGCTGAGGTGCTGGGCATCTAGAGGAGTCAGGCGGTGGATTTAAACCTTGGATGAGCAGGAGCTGGGCTATAAAGTGACAAAGAAACTGCTTTGACTCGTGTCTTATTACAAGGCATTGAAGGAAGAAGGCTGTGTAAACTAGAATAAAACTGCTAGCTGGAATTGGCTTGTGGGTGCCCCTTGCATTGCATCCTCAAAATGTCAGCAAGTGGCTGCTGCCTATTTCCCAGCAAGGAGACACAGGCAGGTAATTAAAGGCTTGATGGAGTATCAGAGCTGCCCGAATAAGAGTACTGCACATCTCGGCACTCCAGGCATCAAAGCAACCTTGAGCTAACAGTTAATGCATGGAGTAATTCTGACTCTAGTTTCTTCTTTCAAGAATTTTCTGATGCTGATGGCTTATTCCTGTGTCTTTCTGCTTCCCTATTGTCCTATTGACATGTATTTATTTTTAATTTCTGGAGAAAAATGTGGTATTAGTGTTGGTGAGGCACCAATTACTCACTGAGTAGCTTGGCCCAGGGTGACGGAGGAGTCTGGAAAGACTGCAGGGAGTACTGGCAGTGCCTTTCTGCTCTGACCTGTGCAATCCCTTCCCTCCTGTCTCAGTGCCCTTGTGGCACAGCTGGCAGCACCACATGCAGCAGCTCCCTGGAGACAGTCTCAGCTCAGGGAGCAAGAAGGAGCAGAGTACTGGAGTTCAGGGAGTAGGAGTGGGAACACCATGTCTGGGAAATGTGCAGGCACCGGACGGAAATGCTCAATTGAGGACTGCTGGCTTCATGCTAAAACACCTCTCAGGGAGCAAGGGCTGCTTGTGCTGCTGCTCCCTTCAGAGCTCCAGCATCTCTCCAGCTCCTCTTTGTCAGCTACGCCTGGCATGGGAGCAGAGATGCAGAAGAACACTCATGAGCTAATTGAAGTGGTCACATCCTAGCCAGCAGCATTTCCCACATTAGCCAAATTTGATCTAAAACTAATCTCCTAGTCAAGACAAATTTCCCCTCTGCAATCCTCTTTATTATATTTACATATTGAAATCTGCAGATGGTTACAGAATTAGGCCATGGTGAGACTTGTGGGGATGGCTCCTGAAGTCAGTTGGCACTGCTGGCTGGAGAGGGTGTGTGACACTGGTGGCTCTTGCATTCCACAAATCCCTGTCCCTTCTGAAGGGCTCCAAAGAACTGAGTAACCAGAGCCCAGTTCAGATGCTTGAAGTAGTCTTGAGCTGGTGATATGAGTGTTCTTCCTGGTACTTGAAAAACACCAGCTAAGGAAGAAAGCCCTCTGGTAAGACTCAGCAGAGATACGTGATGATCAGTGAATGTTATCTTGTTAGCAGATCTTGCCTAACCTTAATTGCCAGGGCTGTTACTGACTTCTGTCAAATCCATGATGGAGGCACAACATGAATTGTCTTGGAGAAATAACAGCTTTTTGTGATTAATTGTTGCTGCCGGTCATGTGCAGTCTCTGATCTCCTGGGATGTCTGGCTGGAATGAGAGGAGAAGGTATTAGTCCTTTGTCTTGGCTGGGCTCCAGTTTTGGTTGAGCTTTTTGGCCAAAGTTCCTACTGTGCCATTGTGAAGTGCTACGATGAAAGGAATTAGCCTCAGGTTGTGCCAGGTGAGGTTTAGATGGGATATTGGGAAAAATTTCTTCATGGAAGGGGTTGTCCAGCCCTAACACAGGCTGTCCAGGGCAGTGGTGGAGTCACCATCCCTGGAGGGAATTAAAAGCCATGTGATGTGGCACCTGGGAACATGGGTTAGTGGTGGCCTTGACAGGGCTGGGAGAACGGTTGGAATCTATCCGAGAGGGCTTTCCCAACCTGTCCTGTATACCTTTCCCAAATGATGTTGTATTCCTCACTTCATTCTGGCAGTGACGGAGCAGGGTAGTGTGCAGTCTGAAACATCTGTTGCACTTCATAAAACCAGTGTGGTGGTGGGGAAATTATTCCTGTCTTCCAAAAGTGGGATAAAGCAGGTGACTGTCACTGCTGACAGGGAATGGAGGGGATTGGCACAGCTGAAATGAGAATCACCTTGCCCCTTCCCATGTAAGTACTTGAGCCTTACCTATAAACCAGCTCTTGGACTCTTCCCAAGTTGCCTTCAAGTGCTTTGCTGGAAAGCAGCAATATCTCAGCGCTGACTCACTGTTTGTTCCACCACCTGTGGACTGGGGATCGTGGATGCCACATCTTGGCACTTAAACTGCAGCCCTTCTTCCACTTTCATTCCTCCTGCAGGCTCCTGAGGTCAATTTGGGGCTCACAACCGTGAGGCTGTGGAGCTTTAGCACAGAGGATGGTCAAAAGAGCAGGCTAAGTGGTTTTTTTTCCCAAGCTTTGGATCTGAGTTTGGAAATAGGACACAAGTTGAAAATAACTTGTGTTTTGATTTCTTCAGGTAAAAAAACATTGTTTAAAGAGCCCCAAACATAAATCAACTGAAAACAGAAACACAGTTCTGCTTTTGGGGTTAAATGAAGTCTTTTCATTCATCTTGAGATGAATTTGTTGATTTCCAAAGTGTTGGTTTTGGGATGTGATTTTTTAGTTGGCCCAGTGAACCAGGAGACCTGTTAGTCCTACTCCTCTGCTAATGAGGTCTGGGATCTGGTGAGTAGGTACTGTATTGACACCTCATGCTCTTATTGTGTCTGATCCAATCTCTCTGAAAGTCAGTGGGCAAAAATGTCTTTGGCAGTAGTGGGACCAAGCCTGTAACGCCATGTTTTGTTTGGGGCTGGTTGGAGGACGTGGGGATCCTTTAGGACGCTTTTTGAATAGAGCCCTATCTTAACAAACAGTGACCTCTTCTCACTTTCCTGAAGTCTATTCTTAGGCAGCTTTCAAATAACACTCATTTATTTAGGCTACCCATTTATTTATATAGGCTGCTCAGGGCGGCAAGCTCTGCCTGTTTACTACCAGGATGTTTCCACCTTTAATCACACTCTGCTTTTAATGAGGTCTGTAAGGAATGCTACTTTTGCCAGCATGGTGATGTCTCCTGTACTAGCCAAAGAGCAGCAGGACAAGATATATCCTGTCTCCTTGGCTATCCATGTGATCCAGAAGAAATCCTTCCACTGTGAGAGGTGTCCCTGCACCATGATGCTGCTTGTTTATGTACTCACCCTGTTAGCAGTAAGAAATAAGCCTTTTGGCAAATCACCAGAGCTGTTCCCTGCCAGAGATGGGGATGAAAAATGTTTTTAACCAGCTCCTAATCTTGAACTTGCCCTGCTGTTCTCCCTTTGGAGAAGCTTGTGAGGCAAACACCTTCTTTACCACTTGCAGATGCACCCAGTACACAGGATATCTCCAAAGAGGGATCAGACATGCCTGTACCACTGTCCTGCTGCTGTATTTCTGTGATAGTTTCACAACACTGCTAGTGTTCAATATCAACCTCTCCACTAAGAACAGATAGGTATCATTTCCTCATGGCTCTGTGGATGCAGCTGAGCTGTCATCTGCTTTCCCCCCATGTTTAAATGGACTTGGACCACACAATTGGCAAAGCACCCTTTAGAAAGAAGTAAAATATTCCTGGTAGAGGGAACAATCAGGTGTCCAAGAGTCGCCCTGTGTTTTTCCTAGGTATATAGTTACCTTCTCACTTCTCAATGTCACCATAAAGGACACCCTAAGTGTCATGGAGCAGGATGGAGAAGGGAGAACATGCACAACTTTTTTTCCCCCCAGGCTGAAGTTAAAAAAGATTTGACCTGTCTTTTTTCCCAACTAGAAGCATCCAGCTGCTGCCATGATTTTAGCCATTAAAGCCTCTGTTCTTGGTAAGGGAAACAACCAATATCCCTATAGCTCCCTTCCCTCTCCTCACCTGAAGTTGTAGAAGTTGTGGCTGCCCCATCCTTGAAGTGTTCAAGGCCAGGTTGGATGGGGCTTTGAACAGCTTGTTCTAGTGGCAGATGTCCCTGCCCATAGCAGGGGGTTGGAATAAAAAGATCTTTAAGGTCCCTTCAAACCCAAACCTTCTAGGATTCTAAGATACCTGGCTCAGAGCTAACCCTCACCTCTGCAAGATGTGATACATCTGTAAATGCACTTGTGTGTCAGCCCTTAAGGATGATGTGGCCAATTTGCTGTGACGCTCTACTTCTCTTTTCCCTATTCTTTGCCTTTCCAAGGACTGTTTCTGCAACTCTGAAGTCCTACATTTGCTCTGAGCAGATGCAATCAACCCCCTGTCTTGCCCCGTGTGGTGACTGCAAATGGAAAGAGCAGATCAGGGACATTTCAAGTGCAGCTCCCAGCTTGTGCAGCAAATACACCAGGCGGGGGGTCAACCTCATGGATCTGAACAGCCACTTCTGACCTAAACCTCAGGCTGGGCTGTGAAACCAGCTGAGGCTTGTTCCTACAGCACTGCAGGCTTGAAAATCAAAGCTGAGCTCCAGGGAGAGCATAGCCTGCCTTCAGAGAGTCCAGAGGAGCCTGGCTGGCTGGTAGATCTGATTATCCTGACACGCTACCAAGCCTCCCACCCTGCCAGTGCCAGCAGGGGAGAGCGTGGGATCCCTCCATCCCTGAACACGCTGTCCTCCTGTCTCTCCAGCCCTGGCTCTAATCCCAGCTGCTCCAGCAGCACCCGCCTGGATTTATGCTGGGAGAAGGGTGAGGAGGAAATCAATGGGCTTGATTTTTCCACTGCCACTTCTCTGCAGACGGGCAACTCCAGGTCTGTAAGCTCAAGAGCTTTCCTAATGTCTGGGCTTTGGAGGCATCACAGCCCCGAGGAGTGCAGTCCTTTCCTTCTTTCCTTTTCTATTTTCATTTCATCACCATGTTCAGGACTGAGCGGTAACAACCAAGTCCCCAAATAACCCAGTCTTCAGCAGCAGCATCACTTTTCCACTGCAAGGGAAACCTATTTCTAAAACAGCTTTCCTCCATGTGTGTCTTGCATGATCCTATGGGAGATGTGGGATGTTTTCAGGGGTCTGGGACAAGAGTAAGAGCAAAGCAAACCCATTGCCAATAGATCTGAATTCACCCCATGAGGTTTACACCCTCCCCAAATCAAAAGGTTGAAAAATGCCTGACCTGGAGTCACGAGTGTTGTAAAAAGCCATGGGAATACATAGCCAGTGGTTTGTGTGAAGGAGGGTTTTGCTGAGCAATAAGGATTCAGACAAACTTGCACAAGTGGAAGTGCAGCTTAACAGCAGAGCTGGGTTAATTTGTCAAGCCCCTTTCTGCTTCTGTACTTAGGAGAGTGAAACAATAATTGGGAGCAAAGCTTAGGTTAATCTGCACCAAGAACATGATATTCAGTAGCTTTATTAAAAGTAGAGGAGGGGGGAATCACAGGGCTGCTTTGGCTCATTTCAGTTTTCATCTTCATCTTTGGTGCTTGCTAGTGTTGGAAAATAACCCTGTTCTGCTCCGACTGTGTGAGGAAGGAGTCTCAGCTGGAGAAGATGGAGCAGTCGCTCCCTTTCAAACTGGCCTCCTAATTGTGAAAGTGCAATTAGAGAGCTTTTGGAGGAAGGTTCCAAGGTGTGAAAGCTGTTTTCCCTTTGCAGGCTGGAAAGGCCAGTATGGCATTTGTAAAGCCCTGGTGAGCATCATTGGCATGAAATTTCCCTCTGTCCCCTTTCTAAATCCAGCTCCCTACCAAGCTGTCCCTGAGTTTCCTTCTTGAGTTTCCTTCCCACTGCAAGCCATGAGAAACCCGGCTTCTTCCTCTTGCTTGCTCTGGCAGCTGACTGTTCATTCCAGCATGGATCTTAACTGAACCTGATGGTGTCTTTTCCTCTGGTTTGGTCCATATAACCAGCCTTGCATGATCCAGGATGCTTTGTGGGGTCAGTGTTCTCCCAAGAGCTGAAATAAATGCCAGTGTCTTCCAGGTTGTTTTATTGAAATAGAAGTGGTAAAGAATATATCAGAAAAGTGAGGAAGGCCGTGAGGAGGGGGGACATCCCCATCCCTCTTCCATCCTCTGCTCTTCCACCTTAAGTCTGATCAGGCTGCACTTGCACCAAGCTGATAAAGGGCTGTCTCAGGCATTAGGTAGTGACTCAGGATGTCCCTGGGACCCCTTGGAGGAATTATAGGGCCATAACTCACAGCTGTTGCTGTTGGAATCTCTATCCATACAAGCACCTGTCAGGAATTTATTACTTATGTATTTTTGTACCAGCCTTTATAATAAGGAAAGAAACACTCCAGCTGCCTCTACTGACCTTTTAATCACCTAGGGACACCTTCAGCTAAAAGCCCTACACCTGAGGTGACAAGCACCCAGCCCATTGCTTGGAGCCACTTCGTTTGATGTATTTCTGTGAGTTTGTTCCATAGCATCTCACCTCTCATAGAAGGAAAACACAGCTCTTCATCCTTTATGCCTGTAAAGAAAGCATTTCTCGAGTTTTACAGGTGTGGCAATGTCTTTCCTGAGACAGGGAAAGCCTTATTTAGAGGTTCATTTAAAGCCCCTCTGATATGTACTTGGGCACCCTGTGTGCCAGTTGGTGTGGAGGCAGAGCCTGAAGGAAGGCAGGCTGCCTGCAATAATGATGCTGGGGGATCAGTTTTCCCTTTTGCACAGTTTGGGGAGAATCCTTTTGTTATGTCAGTACCAAAGGAACAGCGAAGGGTCAGTCCCAGAATCACAGAATATGTCCATTGAGGATGGGTCTTTCTGACCTAGAAGTGCTGGTTTCCAGTGTGCTCGGTGGAAAGGGTTAAACTTCTTTGCAGACTTTCAGAGGAGACCTTGCGGATCTCCAAAACTGAGGCAGACCGAGTTTTACTCCAACAGACACCCAGACTGTGAGGGCTGGGATCTGCCTCCCTGAATAATGCCCAGGATCAGGCGAAACAACAGAGTTACAGCAGTTTGCTCCAGATAAGTGGCTTAAGAGCCTAAACTTTTGTTCTCCTTGTTACAGCAGGGAAATGCAGGTCTCCTTACCAGGTTGATTGGAAGTGTAAAGAACAGAAGTAGAAAGGAGATAAGCAAAGAGCTTGGTGCTCTAAAAAACAAATAAATAACTCAGAGTCTCAACAGCTGGAAGAAGACATATGAGCATGCAGAGAGATAAGGGCATAGGGAGTCCTGAGATGGTCTCATGCAATTTTACAGGAAAACAAAATAAAACTGTTTGCTGGACTCCCACATACACTGTAAGAATAAACTTGCAGGTTTTTTGTCGCTCTCTTCCCGGATTCCCACTTGCTGAAGAGGGTAAAGGGCTTTGTGGTAGTGCAAGTGTTGGGCTTCTCTTCTGGACAAGATGAGGAGACAGAAAATAATAAATGGGATGTAAATGGGACAAAGAGAGTAAGCTGCATGGAAGGGGATGCCCCTAAACTCTTCTAGCATGATTACACAGCTAGTTCATCGATACTTTTAAACTTGCTGTTGCCTGTCCAAGGAGGAAAACTTAACAACACTGTTTGGTACATCCAAGTGGGAACTGGTGATCAAGCTTCATGTGACTGAGTGAAATCACTTTACTAAAGGCCTCCTTCTTGCCCAGAAGGGAATTCCCACGTGGATTTTATTTCCAAATTTCATGGGAAATTGTGAATAAATGGGATTAAATTCCCATTTACCAGCATTACTGCTCCTCACCTGGGTTTATCACTCATGTATTTTAGAATCTAAAGCAAGCACTGCCATGCAGATAGCGGGGTTGAACTGTCAAACAGCTTTGTGCTGGATCTTCTGGAATTCCAGGTTGTTAGTGGCTCCAGTAGTGATAAGACAAATTCAAAGAAAGGGTCCAGCATGGGATATTAGACACAGAAGGTGAAACACAGCCTCTGGCTCAATGTTAGGAAGGGCAGGCTGCTGAGAGGGTGGGTTTGGGGGAATAATGCTGTTTTTCTACTGTATTTCTATTTGCTTTCCCAGTATTTCTGCTGATGAGCACATCTTGGGGAGGAGATGGGTGATAGGTTAGATGGACTTTGGGTGTGACACTGAGCAGTCATACTGATGTTCCTTCGGTGTCCACACCTGCTGACAGTGTCACCATCAAGCTGTTAGCAGAGAAGGGTCCTCTCTGACCCTTTTTCCTGGCATCCCAAGGAAATGCAGGCAGACTTCTCGTGTGAAGCCCCCTCCAGGTTTTTGTTCCTACATCAGACACAGACGTAGCTCCTGGGAGCTTCCTGCTCAGTTAAGAGCCAGGTTAAGTTCAGTGTTCCTGGGAAATGTCTCTTGGTATATTTTATGGTTTAATATTTGTCCTCTCTGAAGCATCTTCCTTTCATGCTAAATGTGCACCTATTATACGCATGGCTTATTTTGAAATTCCTAGAGGAGGCTGGAGGCTCAGGCTGTCTGTAGCACAGAGGAATGCAACTTTAAAGAACTCTCAACCTAGAACCTTGGGAGCTGGATTTTCCCTGTGCCTGCCAGGTAGCTTGGCTAGAGACTACATATGCGGGCTTCTCCCAGGTACAGGCCACAAGCATTAGCAAGTTCAAGGCCAGAAAAAGTATTTTGAAAGGGTAGTGTTTTTGCTTTTTTCACTTTCTGGGGGAAGCATTTATATCTGGATATGCAGATTTGACCTCCTGCACTCACTCTGCAGATATAGGAATCTTATGCCACTGTCGGTAATTTTTTTATGAGTTGTAAGAGTTTGATTTTTCTGCTTTAAATCTTGCCTTATTATACACAATTGTCATCAGCTATGGGGTCCTGCTAAAAGAAGGAAAAAACCCAAGCTAACAAACCTGCTTGTTAGGTCCTAGACTTTTACTTTGCCAATAATAGTTTGGGATTGATTTAGGATTGGCCCCATCCCTGGAAGCGTTCAAGGCCAGGTTGGATGGAGCCCTGAGCAACCTGACCTAGAGAGTGGCATCCCTGCCTGTGGCAGGGGGTTGGAACTAGAGGATCCTTAAGGTCCAACCCAAATAATTCTGTGGTTCTATGACTTTATTAAAAAGCTTCTCCAGTGCTCCTGAATTTCAGCGCAAGCTGTATTCCCACCTCCTACCAATACTGCAATATCCAACCAGGGTTTTATCTGATTTATTCCAAGGACAGGGAGTTCTGGAGGTAACTCATTGGGATGTATGAGCAGACATGGACAGTGCTGAGAGGCTGGTGGTCCTGCCTGGAGTCCCCCACTTCTTGCAGCATCCTCAGAGGGATTTTCAGGACCACAGCATTCCCGCAGCACTCCATGCACAGCAGATGAGGGAGCAGCACACAGTCGTTCATCATTTTGATCCAGCCTCCTGCCGGGAGCAGGGCGAGTTTCAAACTCTGAATTAAATGACTGAGGAATGCGTTTGTTTCAAAAACAACTGGCCACAGTGACCAGTGCTGACACGCAGCCAAATGGCTGACGGGTCCCCAGGGAATAGAGGGGAGGGAAGGGAGAGATGGAGGAAGTATGAAAATAAATCACTGGAAAGCAAATCTGATCTTGGAAGAGTATGAGCAAGAAGGGTCTTTACTCCTTTAATAAAAGTTCAGCATGAGGAGTTACTTATGGGGAGAGGATCCATTTCAGAACATCATTTCACACAGAACTGGTCCTCATCTCACTTTACTGGTGAAATACCTCTTGCTGTGGTGATGTTAAATTTGCTTCTTTGGGTAATGAGAACATCCAAAACCAGAAGAGGGAAAACAGGAGTTAATTTGAAAGCATCTCTGTTTCCTTGCTCCCAATTTTCTCTTGACAAGAATCTGACCAGGCAGAATGTCAATGTTCTCTTCTTCTGTGAAGAATGGACAGCCCAGAGAGAATTCTCAGGAGAAATAACAGGTACAGTGTCATGGTAGGAATCTCTTCTTGCCCTGGGTGAAGATCAGGGCACTGGTTTGGCATTTAGGTGGCCCAACCAACACTGTCCCCAGTGCAGACCAGTTCCGACCATGATGGACTTCTGTGAAAGCATAGGGCAGGTCACTTTCCCTCGCTGCTCATTTGGGACTTGCAAGACAAATGTTGGATTTGAATGACTCGACTGTGGGAAGCCAGTGCAGAAAATCAATTAAAATACCAAGCAGCTTAGAAACAGGAGCTTTAATTGCTCACAGGCAGGTCCTTAAAGGGGAAAGAAGCCATCAGCCCAGAGTTAGACCTTCTCTGCCCTTGGGCTTTTTGTCCCAGAGGATGTTTCCATGGAGTGTTTTCTGCACACCAAGAGTAGGTGGCTGTATCTTCGTGCTGAGCAAAGTGTGGGTACATGCCTTGGCTCTTGTTTGGTAGTGTGTGAGCTCAGTGACCCTGGGCCATGGGGTGGGCTCTCTGCAGGTTGTAAGAAGGCTGGGGGTGGCCAGGTGTTGACAGCTGGGTTTGGAGCAGGGGGTGAAGCTGCCTGGCCCATCTCTGTGACTATGGCTTAGGCTTTCCTTCTGTGCAAAAGGCAGCTCTCTGCAAGACCTGAGGCTCAGCAGGAGTCTTCTTTATCAGTGGATTGGGTCTGCAAGCCTGGGAGACAAAAGATTCCCCAGTGCACACAGACTTGCTGACAAAGTGATGGGCATTAGAGGGGAGGAAAAAAGTGCTACTTTTCTCAGGGAACACCAGGCTGCAGAGCCTGTTTATCCTGTCTGCTGTTTATTTGCTTTCTGCTGACTTACTGTAATATATCCAACATGGGCCCTCAGCAATGGCAGGAACCACAGGGATTTCAGTAGGTCTTTAGTGGCCCAGCTCCTCCTCCCTCTTCAAAGCAGCCCAGTGCCATTTGCTGGGCTGTTGCACAACCAAACCAACATGGTAATAGTACCCCGAGCGTGGAAAGTACAGAACAAAACAAAGCACTGCTGAAACTCTTGCAGGCTTTCCAGATGCCTGTCCACATCAATGTCCTGCTGAGAAGTACACAGAGTGAAATAAAGCTCAGTGGGAGCCAGCCAGGGAATGGGCTGAGCTTCTCCTTTCCCAGCCCAGTGGAAGAGTCTTGGGACACAAGGTTGCTCTGCAGGATGTGCTGCTGGCTGCCAAGAGAAGGAGAGAGCCTGGGTTTATTTTTATGTAACTCTGGGAAGGAAAGGCAAGACAAGCTTCTCTTTATGCTCTGCATCAGAAGTTTGGATGCACAAACTTTCAGCTCTTCTTTCTGACAGCCTGCCACAGGCAATTCCCAGTCTTCCTGGGAGCTGCCCCCCAACTGTCATTCCCCCACCCCAAAAGGAGACTGGAGGATTTGGGATTTAAATTCCTCATCTAGAGGAAAAATAACAATAATAATAAAAAAGGAATCTGCTTGGAAAGAACAGAGGCGGCTTCTGCCTGCCTGCAGGGAGGAAGAGATTTAAAAATATTCCCTGTTGACAGAGAGATGAGTTATTGCAATCTCTGAGCAGCTTGGGTGGGGCAGAGCTCACAGGCTGTGCTGTGCATTGTGGGGGCTGTTGAGGGTCTGGAAAGGAGTTCCCAGCAGTGACTGCTGCTTTTTGATGGGACTGTGCTCCTGGTCTACTTGCAGCAATACTGGTCTTGGATAGCTCAGCTTGTCTTCACCATGGTCCACGGTTTCGAGTGGATGATGGAGCCAGAATGGGGAAGTTGGAAGGGACACACGTTCCTGTCTGCTGGGCATCGTGCTGCTCTTGCTATCCCTGAGAGTCCTGTAGCAGCTGAACTTGTTTCCTGCTATTTGCTAAGGGTTGTTCTCTGCTATCACTTTTCCTTTCCAAAGAAAGTTTCCGGGCTTGAGGATGCCAAAAGCATCTTGAGGACAAAGAGCTGGACTTGCCCAGGGGCTTAGGAAGAGCAGTGAAAATCCATCATTGCAAATCTCTTGCTCCTGGTGAGGGGGAAAGGACTGAATGAGCCTTATGGATCTTTGGGATGGAGCTAGTGCTACCCTGGGATAAGGGGGACAGGACTCTTGGAGCAAGTCCAGAGGAGGGCCATAAAGGTGATTAGAGGGATGGAGCACTTCCCCTATGAGGAAAGGCCGAGAGAGTTGGCATTGTTCAGCCTGGAGATGAGAAGGCTCTGAGGAGACCTTATGGTGGCCTTTTAATACTTAAATGGGCTCCAGGAGAGCTGGAGAGAGACTTCGGACAAGGGCCTGGAGTGACAGGACAAAGGACAATGGCTTCCCACTGCCAGAAGGCAGGGTTAGGTGGGATATTGGGAAGAAACTCTTCCCTGTGAGGGTGGTGAGGCCCTGGCACACACTGCTGAGAGAAGCTGTGGCTGCCCTATCCCTGGAAGTGTTCAAGGCCAGTTTGGACAGGGCTTGGAGCGATGTGGAATAGTGGAAGGTATCCCTGCCCATGGCAGGAGGGTGGAACAAAATGAGCTTTAAGGTCCTTTCCGACTCAAACCATTCTATGATGGTTTTATGACAGGATCTCTTCCATGTCTGCATCAGGGATGTGGGATGTGCAATACCGAGAGCAACTGCACACTCCTGATCCTTGTGCCCAGCTCTCACAGCTCAGACATTTGGAGGTGTTGTTTTGTGTTTTGTCCCTTATCCAGGGTCAAACCTCTCGGGGCTGCTCCCAGTGCCACAGGGACTGTTTTTTCATTGCTGTTCCCATGGAGTGCCCAGGACATGCAGCCCCATTGGAGCTCTGTTGTGCAAATGTCAGCTAACGAAGCTTCCCACGTGCTGAAGCCAAGAGATGACATTGCAGAAACAGTCTAGGTCAAAATAAATTGCTTTCTGGCATTCTGAGATTATCTAAACCTTTTTTTTTTTTCTCCAGGATGAAAGGGAACAAAGGCTCTTGCCTGCTCAGGAAAGGACCTGGAATGCCATTTCTGCAAGCTCTACAAGAGCTTATTAGGGGCGAGGGTAAACAAAGAGATTTGGGGTTAATTTACTCAGGAGGGGGAGGAGGGAAGAAGAAGCTGCTGGTTTTTAAGGGCTGCCACTACTTCTGTCAATACCAGTAGGCTCTGGTTTGGGTTGTCACAGGCAGCGGTGTCTTTTCAGGGTATTGACTGGCAGCCCTCGGTGGTTTCTCTAATGGCACATTGATCTTCCACCGACTCCCTTCCAGCTCAGCAGCTGCCCAGTGGATTAAAGCAGTGGCAGTGTCACTTCTGATGGGGTAAAGGGGCTGTGACTCAGTCCCGGCTGCTGAGGGGGCTTTTTTTTCCAGCATGGGGAGCCCTGTGGCCTTTTTCCGCTCAAAGGCTGTTGCTGTGTTCCCCAGCTCTCACTTCCATCACATCTTCCTCCACACCCTGCCCTCTGTTTGGCAGTAGGTGCCCAGTCACCTTTGGAGCTGGAGGGTGCTGGGTGCTTGCAGAGCCAGCAAATCCCTATCCTGGGTGAATACAGCTGTTGGCTGCTGGTGAGAACTGCTGGAAGGTGTTAGTACCTCTGGTGGTGGGACTGGTCTCAGCCTTCTCCTTGCTGAGGTACAAAACCATACAGAAAAAGCAACTGATTAACCTAGGTGTGGATTAAAAATCACTTAAAAGCTATTTCTTTGCTTAGTAAGTGGGTTTAGTGACCACATGTTGAAGACTTTTTGCTGTGGGAATGTCTCCCCTGGGACAGGCATGCATGGTGAAGTTTTTTCCAGAGCAATGTGCTGAGCCTCCATAGCTGGGGATTTTCTCTGAAGTTCCATAAGAGCCTCATTTTTTCATGCAATGGTTTGGGTTGGGAGGGGATTCCAACCCCCCTGCCATGGGCAGGGATTCATACCTGGAGCCAGGTGGTAGAGAAGCTTCCTAGTCCTTGTAGTACAGAGAACTTTGCTCTAGTGGGTTTGAAAATAGAAGGGACTTATGGAAAGAAAACCAATTTTGTTTTTTAAATTTTTAAAAAATCCTAAGAGTTTAAAATGCTTGAAAATTCACTATAGTGGAAGTCTTTCTTTTCAAAAGATGCATTATTGCTGTCTGTGGAGAACCATGGCATGAAGGGAGAATTCCTTGTTCCTTGCTCTGAGCTTCTAGGCTGTGAACTGAATAAAATCCCTTCTTCCTGTTTTCCTGCTTCTTTTGGTTTGTTTTTTTTTCCCTAGATGATTTTCCCCTATTTCCCCCCTATTTCTGTTTTTTCCTTTCTTCCCCCTCCCCCCCCCGTACTGAACTCACTTTAACAACTGCTTTTCTCCTGCTTGGAAAATAAAGGAGAATGGTCTGTAGCTTAAAGATAAATCTTTAGGTCACTGAGCAAAATCAGTTCTTGCTGGGGGACTGGCAAGAGCAGCTTGGAGGGTGTTTGTATCCACTGCAGCAGGGCAGACCAGCCTTTCTCCCTTGGAAAGAAACCTCTGACTTCCAGAGGAAAGGATGATTCTCATCTGATGCAAAATTGAGAGAGTTTTGATTTATCCATTGAAATATTTCAGTTTAGCAAAGAAAAATCTAAAAACTTTAGTTCCCC
>WEIV01011197.1:494846-576501 GCA_013390005.1 Calyptomena viridis | reverse complement strand
CCCCCCCCCCCCGTTTGTAAGAGCATAGCAGATTTGCTTGTTACTCCAGAATCTTCCAGCTACCTGTGGGATTCCTGAGAGGGAAAGGCCACAATTCCTATTGCATTGTGGGGAGCTGTGAATACCTGTGTGCCTTGGCTTACCAGCAAACATCTGCATCTTCCCCTCTTCCATGGTAGAGTTGTATCCTGCGTGGCAGGAGCATCCTGGACCAGGAGGCTGAGTTGCCTGGTCCCTTGCCAGGTGAGTTGGCAGGAAACTGCACATCACTCCTTGAAATTCTCCATGGGGTTTGATGGATGTTCACTGCTCAAAACATTTTGGTTCTGTTTAATTGTCAGGTTTTGATGAGCAGACTCTTGGGCAGGAGGTTCTCACCTTTCCTGAGGGAATTCTTAGGGCTGGCAGAAGCCATTGGGGAGCAATCTCTTTGAGTTTTTTATCCCTGAATTCTGTGCGTGAAGCAAACACTTCCATGTGGGCTGAATCTTAAAATGGTCATCACTTGGTTGTCATCATCCAATGGTAAAAGGTAAAACTTGGCTCTTCTCACCCTCCACGTTGGGCAGACAAAGCCATGTTAAAAACAGCTCCTTAACTTTGTCTGTCAGGGCATGGAAACTAATACCTGCTGGGGGACTGTAGCTGAAAGTCACCTCTTTGGGTGGACTGGGAGCTTCCAGAGAGAATCCCAGTTCTCATCCAAACTAATAGAAAATTTCCCTAGGAGGTAGTGGCCTGGGCCAGAGAGCATTAAATTGGAACTTTATACCAATTAATAGCCATATAATTACAACCCATCCCCTCCTACTTGCTACTGACTTCCCCATGTAATTTTCTTTTAATTTTTGCTTAATAGGCATGTAGGAAAGATTAGTTACTCAGCATGCTGCCTGCATTTGATATGTAGTGGGCTCAGCAGTAGGGAAGACAGACGAGCTCCATCCCTCCTGGATCAACCTCTTGGAGCAAGGAGAATGCTGGAGGGACCAATGGGGTTTCTCAGCTTGTCAAGGGATGGTAAAACTTAAGGAAAATGGAGGTAAAGAAAAGTCAAGGCTGGACAGAAAATTTGGAATGGTGAGTAGAGCTGGGGGCTGCTTGCAACAGGACCATGGATTTTCTTCAGTCTTCCCCCAGCCCCTTACTTTGCTTGAGTCTGTTGTAGCACCCAGAACACTCTGTTCTCACTCATTTTCGCATCTGAAAATGCAAAACTGGCAACTTGTTCACCCAGAATAGTCTCTCTCCCTTGCACAGGGAGAAGTCATTGGCACAGGTACAGGTTATCCACAGAAACTGTGGATGCCAAATCCCTGGAAGTGGTCAAGGCCGGTTTGAATGGGGCTTGGAGCAACCTGGTCTAGTGGAAGATGCCCCAGCCCATGGCAGGGGGTTGGAATTAGAAGATCTTTAAGGTCCCTTCACACCCAGGCCATTCAGTGATTCTATGCCAGCCTTATGTAAAAGGCAGGGAAACATCCCCTAGCCACACTCTGCCATACCAATTCCGAGGAGAAAAAACCAAAAAAACAAGTCAGAATTGGAGACTTTCAGGAGCATTAAATTAAAACAGTGCACAGGGTCTATTTTGGTTCCTGGGCACAAGAATCATCTCAACTCTGCTCTCTGCCTGCTGTCTGATAACAGAGATACCCCCTGGCCGGGCTCAGCCTGGGCTGTGATATGCAAAAGAGAGGGAAAGAAATAAAAAGCAGCAGTCTTTTGTAAATGTAATTTCAGGTGTCTTGGCCTCTCTTGTCGCTCCTGCTTCCTGGCTCCCAGGAAATTAATTCCGCAGAAGGAAAACCCCGAATCTCTGAGTCATGTTAGCCTGGAAGTGGTGGGCTGGGAGCTGCTCGGGCTGCAGCTCAGCAAGCTCACCTGAATTTCACAGTGGGTCCTGCACAGGGAGCAGGGATTTGTGGACTGGGTTGGAAGGGACCTTAAAGCTCATCCAGTTCCGCCCCCTGCTATGGACAGGGACACCTTTCACTATCCCAGGTTGCTCCAAGCCCTGTCCAACCTGGTCTGGAACACTTCCAGGGATGGGGCAGCCACAGGTTCTCTCAGCAACCTGTGCCAGGGCCTCACTACCCTCACAGGGAAGAATTTCTTCCCAGTATCTAATCTAAACATAGTCTCTGATAGTTCGAAGTCACTCCTCCTTGTCCTGTCACTCCAGGCCCTTGTCCAAAGTGCAGCTCTCCTGGAGCCCCCCTTTAGGCACTGGAAGGGGCTCTAAGGTCTCCCTGGAGCCTTCTCTTCTCCAGGCTGAGCAATCCCAATTCTCTCAGCCTTTCCTCGGAGGAGAGGTGTTCCATCCCTCTAATCAGCTCTGTGGCCCTTCCCTGGATTTGCTCTAACAGTCCTGTCCTGTTCCCCTCATCCTAGGGCAGCCCCTCTTCCTGCTGCTCACTTGGCAGCAGTACTGATGTACCTGATGTACTTGTTAAGGTAATTAGATAACTGCTGCCAACAAATACATTCATTTAATAAGTATGCTAATTGATATTGACCAACTTGTGGCAGGCACTTTGTCACGTGCCAATTAGGAGTGTCTGAGAGCTGCTCAAGATACCAGAGGCTGATGATTAGACCTCTGGGCAGGGTTCTGAGGAGACCTGACCCAGCTTATGACCAGCTGATGACCCGGCTGTGCTGGTACCTTGTGGCTAGGCAGGACCTGGCAGAGATAGGATGAGTACAGGGGTGGGCAAGGTCCTGATAATCAGTCCTGTGAGCATGCAGGGCCTTGCTTGTGATGGATTAATGTGATCGGGATCAACCATGCACAGTGTCTTTATTTATGTCCCCAGGGGTGTAGGAAGTGGGGTAAAGCAGTTGGATTGAGAGATGTACTTTTGCCTGGGTACATGAGGCAGGGTTAGAGCAGACCATGGCTGTGGAGGTGAGTTCTTGGAGTTCAGCTGCACGTGATGGCAGAGCTTGTGTTGAGCACAAAAAAGGGGATAAATGGTCAGCCACAGCTGCTGTCCTTTCCCTGGGATGCTCCATGCTAGCCCATCTTCCTCCTCCAGCCTCATTTCACCCTCCGTATACAAAAATGTGTTTGCACTTCCCCATTTATTCCTTCATCAGAAATGTGCTGCAAAAAGCTCTACTTTCCCTGTTTTTTTTTCTGTTGTGTTCCCAGGAAAACTTACCTAACTAGCTCAAATTCCCTAGGGCACATGCTGCTGGTTAACTGGGCAGAGCAGCCAAAAACCCCCATTCCCATCTGTGGCAGCAGCCACTGACTGGGGTAACTCCGACCCCTGAGCACTGCCAGCTACAATTTCAGCCCAAACCAATTAAATGGTGGAGCAGTTCATCCTCCCCAAATTCCAGGTGTCTATCTCAGCTGTCTGCCTTCCACGCCAGCAGCACAGGAAGGGGGTCCTGAGATGCTCAGGAATGGTACCACCTCAGTGCTGGTGTGGCCCATTCCTGCACAGCCAGAGCTGCTTCCTGCAGTGCTTGGCTGTTGTGCTGCCCCCACATTTGCAGGTTTTTGGCTGTGCAGTGTCCATCACCCCAACATGAGTCACTCTCCCACATGAGCTGTTTCCTGAAGCAACTGGGATGCTCTCGTTTGCCTGGATTGGTTTATTTATTGCTACCATTAATTAATTTGGGTTGGGTAGGAAGGACATGTCCCCAGAGACTGTCTGTGTGCTGGAGACCATTACTGTATTGGTGTCTGGAAGTGTCAGTGCACAAAAGCCCCTGGCTGCTCTCAGCCTGGCACAATTAATCAACTGGCTCCATTCAGGAGCCACAGGCCAGTGTGTCTCTGTTGTGTAAGGAAGCTGGCCCTGGATGGCTTCACTTAAAGCCCTATTTAGAGTAAAAGAGGCATAGTTACTGCTAGGACCACAAAGCTACACCAAACGCACTATCTTTTCCTAAGGAGGAGCCCAGGCCTTGCATGGAAAGGCCACATTCCTCTCCAGCTGGTCCTCCTGGGTTCTTACTTCTCCCCACACCAAGGTGGGAGCTACTGCTCCCATCTTCTGCTCTGTGAAGGCTCCTGAGGCTGTGAGCTGAGTTGAAAAGCCAAAGCAGAACTTTTTGATGGTCCCTTTTGTCTTGGCCCAAATTCAGCCTCTGCATCTTTTTTATAAGAGAACAACCCTGGCCTTCTCCAGGCTGTGCCACCATCTTGGCACATGCAGCTGGTCCTGGAGCCCCACAGGAAGCTTAAAAGAGCAGGAGCTGGTTGCTTTTATTTGCTATAGGGAGCACATTTCACAGAAATACAGTGACCTAATCTCACTCTTATTGATTTTGAGCTACATATATATATACACATACCCAGGGACAGACAAGCACTGATGAAAACACAGAATCCTGTAGTCGGGAAGGGCAAAAATTGTTTCCTCCAGATTTGTTTTCAAGCCTAAAAAAACAAAGGAGCAGGCACAGAGCCTGACCCAGTTCCTGGTCAGTCTATGAAACAAGTCCCCATTCCCAGCCTCAGCAGTGCTGCAGAGCATGGTCCATGTTGTATTTAAGAAGTGCTCCTTCACAATTCCATGGGTATCCAGCTGCCCAAAAGCATCACTTTCTGATATGACTTGCTCCCTCCGTGGCATATGCAAAGGGGAAAGAGAAAACCACTAGAAAATTAGGCAGAGCAGTTTATCTGACAGGCCCGTGCTCTCCCAGATAAAGGAACAAACAGAGTTTGTCTCATGGTCAGGGTGACACTTTGCCACAAAAGAAGAGCAGGGAGAAGTTAATTAAACTCTAAAGAAGCCATTTATTAGGAGAAGGAAGTAAGACATGGCTTTTCTTCAATACCGGAGAAAGGTTCATTATAGAGGAAAACCATCCCTTAGCAGTTAATAAACTATTTTCTCCCACCTGGCTTTGAGGGATGGCTAATGCAGTGCCCATGGCTCATTTTAATGTGCAGTTTTTTGAGGTGTCTGTGGCCCATTGGCTAAAAGGGTTTAGAAAACAGCTGTTTCTGAAAACTAAGGAACCGGAGAGCTTGGCAGGTCTGTAAATGAAGGAAGAGCCTTTGGTGCAGCATTTTCCATTTGCTATTTCCATTCCAAGTGGTGCCGTGCTCTCTTCCTGCTTGGACATGTTCTGTTACTGGGAATAAAGGACTTTTCTCTGTCCATCCCTACAGGGAGAGCCCAGGAGGCCTTGTTGGGTAATTCCAGATGTGCTGGGAGGGACAACCTTTTCCTGCTGAGGCCTGACACTTTAAAGAATTCATTGCCATTGAATATATCTTTTAAAAACAAACAACCCAACCAAACCTAATTTTGTATGGCAAAGACCCAGACACTGAACCACCAGCTATAAAGCCCCCCAGCACCTCCTCGCTGGGAAACCATTTAAATCCTGAGTCTGTATTTGCTCCCAGCTGGATTTACCCTGGTAACTCTCTCCCTTTGGGCTGGGAAACTAAAACCTCTTCTTTCCCCTAGGCTCTAAAATCACCCACTTTCACAGAGCTGCTGGTAAACACCACAGTTACAGCTCCAGGGGAGAGTTTACAAGGAATGAAAAAGGCTACTTATTTTAGAGAGACTTTTTCTCATTTCAGCTTGTGTTACCCATGCTAAAATTCAACAACCTGATTATCTATAAAAGCATGCGTGATTTTGTCACCTGTACCCTGCTGCACTGTGGATGCTGCCTTGAGAAGGTGCTTCAGCACTTGCTGATGATACAGCATCTACAGACATTTCATTGAGCATCAATCCAGCTGCATTCCCCTGAATTGTGAGAATCCATGTAGGTCCAGGGGTAGGGGGGTTAAAAAAAAAAGTGTTTGCTAGCAATGCTGAGTTAATACCAAAAAGATTAAAATGTAACCAACCTCCAAGAATGGGAAAAGGACCTTATGATATTTAGTCAGCGGATAATAAAATGGCAGATGAAATTCAAGGTTGCTAAATGAAAAACAATGCACAGGGGAGAAATCAGTGGGCTCTGAACTGGCTCTTACTGCTCAGGAAGGAGATCTGAGAGTTGTGCTAGAAATATCCATCAAAATGACACTTCTGGTCCATAGTGGTCCAAAGAAAAACCAAACAAAAAACCCAAGGAGGGAAGAGAGACTGAAATGGGAAATGTTACCGTGCTGCTTAATGAATGTCTGGTATCTGCTGCCTTGAGTAATTTGTGAGTAGCCCTAGTTTTCCCATCACAAAAAAATAGATGGGAAGAAGCCCAGAAAATTATCCACAGAAGGCAAGGATTGATAAAGACAGGGCCAGACATGGAGTCATTTGTATTGCAAAACTGACAAATTAATCAGCAGTGAAGGCTTTGTTCAAGGAACACTTGGTATGGGGCATATCACAGAATCATAGAATGGTTTGGGTTGGAAGGGACCTTAAAAATCATCCAGTTCCACCCCCTACCATGGGCAGGGACAGGCCGGTCCAAGCCTTGGCCAACCTGGCCTTGAACACTTCACTTGTTGAAATTCATGAGGTTCACACCTTTCTGTGTCCCCCTGGATTCCGTCCCTCCTGTTCTAGATAGAGGGAAGATCTAGAGAATTTCCAAGAAGCAAAGGCAAATCCTCTACCCAACAACCAGTTAAAAAGTGGGACTCATTGCCATGGGAAATTTTAGGTACTGAAAACCACTTGGAAAGTTGTTAGATATTTTCACAAGAAAGAAAAAGGATGCTGTGCATGATGAAAGGGTTGTTTCTCCCCATCCTGTTCCAGAGCAGCTGCCTGGTCTGACAAGGCAAAAGGAGTTTCCCCAGAGGCTCACTCAGACCTGCTCTGTGTCCCCAGTTGTCCCATCCAGCTGGTGTCTTCGGCTCTCTGCCTTTTCCACCTCCATCCAGACCTGCTGAGCTGCTTTTGGAGGATTCTTAGTGGCCTGATGTGCTGCCAAATGGCACCTCTGAAACAACTTCATTTGCCAAGCACAGAATTTGACTCAATCATTATTTTTCCTGTGAGTATTTAAAGCATGTGCTGAAGGTGTTTTCATTCTATTGCAAATCCATTGGGAGCAACCCCTCAGTCTACCTGGCTGCCGCCCACCCATCCTCTCCCCATGGGATAGATGGGATCTGGGTCTCCTCCTCTGCAGGGACTAGCAGTACCCAGCCAGGCTTTTACAGGCACAGTATCCTCAGAACTGGGAGGTGATCCTTCATTCCTCAGTGGAGCCTGGCTGCCAGAAATAATCTGCCCAATGGTCCACTTTATGGCCAGGTAGACAGGCTGGAATTCACAGCCACCACTTACAAAGAATAATGAAACATTTCCTGAGACAGCAGTAAATATCTCCTGCCATGACAATACTTTCCAGGGCCTCTTCAATCCAGGAAAATGGTTTAAAACTCAGCAAAGTGGGAGGTTTTTGCTGGTTGCAGCTGCCCTGGCTGCTCCCAGTCAGAATGGGGGGAGCATGGGATGAGGTTTGGAGCTCCCTGAGGAGCTCCAACTCCCAGGTGCTGCAGGTAAGTTCCTTTTTGGGCTGGCTCTATGTGCCATTCTCCCCTGGCCTTCATCAGGTGCCCCTGATGCTGATTAAAACAATGTGGGCAAGGAGTTGATCAGTTACATGGGATGAATAACCCCTGGCTTGTATCCCTTGTGTGAATAATGTGGGGATCCAAATTGTCACCCCCAATCGATAGCTTCGCCCATGTGAGCATGCAGTGGGTGGGTGAGGGTCATTCACTGCCACCCCTTCCCTCTCTCCCTTCGTCATCCTCATGCAGTTAATCCATCCCTGTAAGGCAGAGGGTTACTGTGAGGAAAACTCCTTCTACCCAGGCTGATGGAAAGAGAGAGGTTTGCACCCCCCCCCCGCAAGGGGTTGTGTTCTGGTCCAAAGCTGCTCTTTCCCACTGTGAGGAGATACTGACACCAGGGTTCATCCTAGGGCCTGCTGGAAATACACTGTGCTCTAGGCACAGCCAGCTTGGCTTCTTCCCCCTGGACAGTTTTCCAGCAGTGGGGGTGCACAGCATGGTTTCTTGGTGTCAGGCTGATGTAGATTGGAAAGAAAAGCCACCAGCTAGTGAAAAATTATCTCTGGGGGCCTCCAGGCCATAACATGAGGCTCAGGGGAGCTCAGCCAAATGTGGTCAAGTCCTCTTCAGGCAGCAGCAGGACTGACTATAGTGGATGCAAACCAGTCTGTGCTGGTTTCCCCAAAAGGCTGGGCTCCCTCCACTCCACAGACACAGAATTGCAATGGGCAGGAGAATGTTCCGTGCTAGGAACTCATCCTGCATCTCCCTGCTCTGAGGAAAACCAGTCTGGAGCCAAAGCACTGTGGCTATACTTGATGCCCCAGGCACAGGGAGAAACAAGAAATGGTGATGCAGCAGCACCAGGCTGGGCCAGGCTAAGCACAGTGCTGAGGGTGTTTTGCTACTTCTGAGGTGGATGAGAACCTAGGGACAGCCATCCTGGCAAGAAATGCTCTTAGCTGCCCTGGCACAGAGGGAAAATGAGGTGTTTGATAGCAGAAGAAAAGCTGATGGTGGAAAAAGCTTGGGGAAGTGATAGATTTTTAAAAGCCAGCCAGTGAATCGCTCTCATTGCTGTGGTCACTTTAAAACAGATCAGCAGAAATAAAGTGGATTTAGATCTACAGCAGCTTAAGAAAGCCTGGACAGTAAAATGAAGTTGGCAGTGTGATGACTTGCTTGTGAGCTAGTCAGGATGCAGCCTGGAAGTGTGCCTGGGCTGGGAATCCCATCGGAGGGCTGTCTGCTCTGGGGTGTGTCCAGCATGGAGCAGAGACTCGCTGGGCACTGTGCATCAATGCCTCCCTGCACAGCCTGGACTGGAACATTTCAGCTCCCCCCCCATCTTCTTGCCTTCCTCAGAGACACAGTAGCTCTGGGCAGCACAAGGAGAGGAGTGGGAACATGCAGCAAGGAGCAATGGGGAAGAGGGAGGCATTGGATGGCAGCAACCAGCAGAGAGGATTGACTTAATGGGATCAGCCCTCATTTTGTTCTTATGATCAGCACCTTGGAGTGCAGCTTCTCTTAATTAATTCCTTTGGTCTCTGACACGTGTAGCTGAGTCCTGGGTCCCATCAGTAGCTGTTTGGACTGGTGCCTGTGGGGCAGGGAAGCGTGGAGGTCTCTGTGCAGTCAGTCAGTGCCAGGTACAGAATCCCAGAATGGTTTGGGTTGGAAGGGACCTTAAAACTCATCTCTTTCCACCCCCTGCCATGGGCAGGACACCTTCCAGTAGACTGGGTTGCTCGGAAGAGCTCTTATTATCCTGCCTTGGGCAAGAGTGAGCTCTTCCATAAGACACTTGTACCAGATTCCATCTATTTTGAATGTGTTTGATTGTAATGAAAAATTTTCTAGCTGGCTGCATGAGTGGGCTGAAACCCAGTCAAACTTGGCTTTCCCTGTCTTGGTGTAGCCACCAATGCACTGGCTGGTAGGAGAAAGTGTTCCACTCAGTCTCCAACAATCGTTCACTGGGGTTTTAATGTGAAGCAAGAGGGAAGAAAGAGCGAGCAAGCTCAATTTGTGCTCTTGGTATCATTCAGCATTTTATACGCCTTTGGTTAAGTTGTGATTGCTATCAAGGCTATCAAAATCTCCAGAGGCTAAAAATCAAGGTGAAAGCTTGCTTTCATGGATTATTTCCAGTCACTTTTCGTCTGGCTCTGCTAAAAATAATGCAGGAATAGCTTTCTTCAAACTTTCCTATTCCCTCCTGGCTGGAACAGAGAAGGTCAGGAGGATGAAAGTGAAAAAAGAGTGGGGGGAAGGAATCAAGGCAACTCCTCACTTGTATGGGTTTAGATGAGATTGTTTGCTGGTTTGTTTGTTTTCTTTTTTTTTTCCTTTCATCTAAACCTGATTTACTTTCTTCCTGCATTTTTTTCCTTTAGCTAATGCAATGGTGAAGGCTGGGTGTTTTGGTCCTACTGAAGCCAAAAGCTTTCTGGTTTTAACCATTTCTCTTTTTTTGAAAATTCATTAGAAAATTCCTCAAATGTAGATGTTGGTCTGAGAGTATCACCCCCTGTGTTTTAGGATCTTCATCCAAGACTTGGGGATGGTGCTGTGTTGTGTATCATGTCAGGACAGCTGACCCGCTTTCTCTTGCAATATGGATTTGCTTAATTACTGGGTTGGTGCCTAAATTTCCTGCATCTTTTTAGTCTGAAGTGTTTCATAGGAACTAACAGGAGATAATGGTACCCCAGGAGACAGCTGAGGTGTTATCTCGGAGTGGACATCCAGCAGAGGAGAACTCCTTGAGGCCACTCAGAGGTGGCAGAATAATAACAACTTCTCAGAAAAATGGAATAATAAGCAGCCTGGTGTTAACCACAAGTGGGAACTCATTGTAGCTGAGAAATCCTCATATGACAAGAATTTCAGTTCCCTGAACAGAACTGCTTCAGTCAGCCACAAGTCATGGAATTGTGATGATATTTTTCAAGCAAGGGGATAATGTGATGTTGTTTTCTTCAGCTGTTCATTAATGGTGTAAATAACAACAGATCATCAGGTGTCCTCTCCCACCCGTAAGTTCATACTTTAATATCCTGTCTTAAAAAAGGAAGCTGGACAGTCCAGTGTCACTTGTGAGAGGAGGCACCTTTGCAAGAGATGTTTGTTCCTGACCCCGATCACCGTAAAAGTTCTACTCAAAGTCCCTTCCTTCCGTCCATCCTTTCCTTCCCACTTCAGGGACAGACCTGCAAGGAGACACGATGAAGGGTCCATCCTGGCTGTCACCCCCTGGAAGGGGACTCGGCCTTTGATGGATGTCCTCCTGCAGCACAGGGAGAGGTGTTTCCTCATCCATGGCTTTTCTAGCCATTTTTGTATTTTCCTGGCTCATGGTGGTCTCTTATAAATTGATATTCTAATCCAGGCCTAAAAAGCTGCCTTCCCACCCAGCCCTCTGTCCTTCACACTGGGTGCCAGCTGCAGTAGGAGATGACACCACAATGCAGCCAGAGTGAGTGGGAATTCCTGGCTAATGAGAGCCTAATTCCATCACCTGAATGGACCTCAGGGGCTGGTGGAGGCAATGCCAGGTGCCAGGCACAGTTGCAGGGACAACAGCCAGACAGGCAAGTTCTGGAGCTATTTAAGCAGTCTGCTTCTGTCTCAGTTTGGAACTTCAATAATAGTGTATTTATTAAAATTCATTGTGTTGTACCATGTGCTAGAAGCAGCAGGTACATGGCAGCTCAGGTAGACTTTAAAAAAGATTTAAAAAAGCAATGTTTGGCACAATTCCTGCTGAAAGGAGGAAATATATATTTATATGTATAGATACAATCCATCAGCTCTGCCAAAAGTTTGGTCCCCCTTACTTTTCAAAGAGAAGGAGAAGACCCACATTACCTGGCCAGTAATGTAAGGCAACTGCAGTGCTGTATTTTTGAGAGGTGAAGCATTGCCATCCTGAAGAGTTAAGCTGGAGTTAACCTGTAATATGTTCCCCAAGATGAGGACCAGACAGGCACTTGCAGCATAAAATCCTGGAATGGTTTAGGCTGAAAGGAACCTTAAAGCTCATCCAGTTCCACCCCTCTCCCATGGGCAGGGACACCTTCCACTAGACAAGATTGCTGAGGAAGGCCAGATTCAAATCCCTGCAGCGCAGCAGTAAAATTAAATAGCATCATGTTGTGATATAGTGCTCTCCTTATCCTTAGACCAGGAAATATCATCTCCAAAATAACTTTTTATGTCATTCGAGGGTGGAGGAGGGTTCCTTTATATGTACCCATTTTCCTCTCATCTCCTAAGGGAAATGCTGGCAGGCACAGGAGGGAACTCAGCCCTGATCCAGAGACTCGTGCTCACATGTCAAGTGTGTAAAGCAATCCAAGCACTGCGGGGATTGCTAAAGGCTTGACCCTAAGGGGATATTCAGTCTGAGATCCTGCTCAGTGGTCCCAAGCCCATGGAACATCTCAAGTGGTCACTCTAGCTGTTTGTTATTCCTTATTGGTAGCATGTGACTGATCACCAGAATTACCTGCTGTTGCTTCTGCTCTCTGATTAGATTCCTGCAATTTTGGGAGAAGTGGTATAATAAATAACAAATCATGAGGAGAGAATAACAAGAGCCTCTGTTTGTGCCAAGGGATTCCTCTTTGCATGCAGGAATGAGAATTTATCTCTCCTTGCTCTCCTCTGCCCGCTACTTTTTATTAGTGATCAGTTTGGGGATGTTTTCCCATTGAAGCTGGAAGCAAAGAGATATTTGCAACCTGAACATGTGTTAGCCAGGAGAGCTGGAACCATTTGGAACAGCTTACGTAGAGAAGCTATGGCTGCCCAATCCCTAGAATTGTTCAAGACCAGGCTGGACAAAGGCTTGGAGCAACCTGGGATAGTGGAAGGTGTCCCTGCCCATGGCAGGGGGTGGAAGGAGATGAGCTTTAAAGTCCCTTCCAACCCAAACCCTTCTGTGATTCTATGATTTGGCCAACTCTGAATCTGCTGCAAAGCCTTTAGGAGAAGGGGGGGAAAAAAAAAAAAAAGATGGAGGGGAGGAGCTCAACCCTAAAGCTTTTTGTTCTGCCAGTTAAATAAAGAACAAAATATGATCAGCCAGGTAGAAAAATGAAATTAAAACAGGGTTTGCTTGACATTGCTACTTTTTTGGCTGTGTTTTTCTCCCAGTGCACAGAAAATGCCATTGCTGACATAGTGCTGGCCGTGTCAGCAAAGGCTGGAAATATGTTGGGTTTTTTATCTCTGGTGCTCTCTGCCTGCTGCCATCAGCCACTGGGACAGAGTCACCTCCCCGTATTGTCCCTGCTCCGATGTCCTTTGAAAACCAGCAGTGTCACCTTTTCAAAAGTGAGTGTAAAGCTGAAACTCTTCTACAACTTCGCTGGAACAATGCAGGGAAGTGGCAGGAAAGGTAAAGTCAGCAAGGTAGGGAGATAAATTCCCTTTGTCTGCCCATCAAAAAAACATGTGGTCCCCACAGTGCCAGCTTGCTGTGTTGGAGATGGGAATGCCACACTGGAGTTTTGGGGTGGCTGCAACCAGATGTGCCTTTTTTTAAGGCTCTTCTGCACACTGAATGTTTGCAAGGGCACAGCTGGAGGTACCAGTGATGCCCGTGAGGCAGCTTCCTGAAAGCCAAAACCATCCTCAGCCCCTTTACTGCCAGCAGGGAGTTAAAGCACTTGCAAACCCAGTCTGCTGAACCATAGCAGCATTGCAGGATCCTTCTACCTCCTATTTTATTTTTTTCCCCTCCCCTTCTTATTTTCCCAAAGGACTTCTGCTTTTGAAATATTCTGTTGATTTTTTGATCTTCTCTACTTTGGAAAAGGCTGCCAGGAGGGTCTTGTCAGCAATTTAATGGGGAGATAAAAGAAGATGGAAAAGGGGATTGTTAGCAGGGGGATAGTGCCTGACATCTGGACAGGGCTAATGCGTGATAAGACAGGAGGGTTGTGGGCAAATCTGCTGTGCTTGATTTCTTGCCAAGGCAGGGCTTGGACCTGATGGCTTTAAAGCAGGCCCATGTGGATGGAGCCCCAAATCCCTGGCAATGCCTGTGGATCAGGTATGTGGAGGCCTGGGGTCCTCACTCGGATGCTCACTGGAGTCTTTTCTGATTGACTTCAAAGGCATGCAAACCCAGATTATCTGCCTTGTCCACTTTGATTTGGAGATAGATAAATAAATAAATAAAAAGGGAGCTGCTGCTTCCACCTCAGGAGGTGGAAAATGCTTGCAGGACCTGTAGTTAGCAGCCAGGAGTTTGGAGAGTGCTGGTGTTGTTCCACAAAGCTTTGTGATCCACCCAAACCTACACATGGAGATGGTTGGAGTGGGCACTAGGAAGAACACTTAGTTATCGAGCTTGTTAATGATTTGGTTTATCTCAGTTCCTCCAAGGACTTGGAGCTGAAGCAGCTGGTTTTCAGTAAAAACCAGGCAAACAAATAGGAGGATGCTGGTTTGGAGCTTCAAACACACTTCCACTCCAGAATTGAGAGCCAGTGCTTTGAAAGATTTGGTTTGCAGCAGATCCCTCACCTTGTCTCCAACTTGGGGGCATGAACCTGGGGGACAGCTCCAAGTCTGGGCTCAGTTTTGCCACTTAGGCACCAGTTTTGATTTCTACTGGTCTCCTTCTGCACAGTTTTGCTCTGTGCCAGAGAAAAACCCTATGACAAAAGCTCAACTTTTGGAGAAGGACTTTTCCCGTGAGTGCAGAAATCTGTGTGCAAGGAGAGCAAAGAAATGCACAATATATTATTCTTTTTTTGTCTAAGGTTTTTTTGTTTGTTTTTTTTAAGGACAAAGAAGGCAATGATTACCCATGGAAATGATTTGGGCCGCTGCCTGCGTTAGAGATAACTCTCTGTAAGAGATGCTGGCTTGGATGTTTCTTCCTCTCCATCCACAGGTGAGAACAACTTCAAAACTTAAATCCAATATATAAAGGCAGAGAGGGAAATGTTTAATTGTCCCGACTCTGCTGCAGGCTGATAAGCTCCCATTGATTTCCTGTAGCCAAGTCTCCTGAGTGTACGTGGTAGTTTCTATGTGGGAGGGTTTCTTGCTCCTTGGTTGTTTCTAGTTCTCTATTTTCTATTTCTCCCATTGCATGGTGAGAACTTGATGCTTCCTCCAGAAAATGACCATTTAGAGCACAGATTTTTTTTTCTCCTCCTTTTCACCCTTTCTATGATCCTCCCACAAACTTTTCACCAGAGTAGAGAGAGAGTTCTCAGGGAAAACATCCCTTCACTAATGTGTATCCCTCAAACTGAAGGTCAAAGCAGGTTCCTCTTCATCACATCCTTTAAAACCATCTATTCCAGTGGTCTAAGCCCTGCCTATTCCTGCCTGTAAACTCAAACATAGAGAATAACAAAAATAAAGGCAGTACCCAACCAGGGATTTCCCAATAACTTGAACTATTTTGTGCCAGAGAATACAAAAATATCCAGTTAACTCTTTATCTATTTATTTTGAGGGTTTGTTGGAAAGAAAAATAAATGAACACAGGAAAAAGGGATGGTCCAGCAAGTTTTATGTTTGTTGCTGAAGCCTATAAGCTCCAAAAATTTTCTCTATCTGTCTGGAACCTGGCTGCTTATCTCACCTGAGCCTCCAAATCCACTGAGATTTTTTGTTTTCTCAGTGCTAATTATAAAAAATTGGTTTGTAGTGGTGAAGAAATGTCCAAAGGAGCCAAAAAGGAGGTGAGCAACATTCAGATGGGGAGCTATAGGAAGAAGAGAAAACACCAACTCCCTGGAGAGGTAATAGGCTTAGTAGTCCTGCTTGACACATGTTGGATAAAATAAAAAATACCCCACAACAATGTTTATAAGAAGATTAGCTTGAACATGGTGTAATTTCTCTAGGGACTGCCCATGGCTGAAGCTCAAACCAGCAACTCCCAGAGACTTATCAAAGTAATGAATTTCCACCACTTTGGGCCATTAAAAACACTCCTCCCCACCCCAGCCCCTTTCCCCCACCTGAAACATCTTTGATTTGGGGCTCATCTGCTGGGGATGGTTGGATTTGTGCCATGCCCTCCTGGGCGGCACATTGGGAGTTAACTCTCTGGAAGTAACCTGATGTGACTGTCTAATTTGTGGCTGCTGCCCCTCCTGGAGAAATCCCTGTCTCTGGGCAGTAGATTATCCTAGGGCTCATTACAACATTGTTCCGAAACAAATCCCCCAGGCTTCTGCCTGGAATCACTTTTGCATTCATGAAAGCAAATATCCCTCCAGCAGGTGCTCCACGGTGCAGGTGGGGATGGAGCCGGAGCTGTGTGATGCCAGGGAGAAGGGATGTGGCTATAACCCCTTTGGAAGTGACTGGTAACCACCAGTACTAACCACTGGTTAAGT
This sequence comes from Calyptomena viridis, assembly GCA_013390005.1. Taxonomy (NCBI): domain Eukaryota; kingdom Metazoa; phylum Chordata; class Aves; order Passeriformes; family Eurylaimidae; genus Calyptomena; species Calyptomena viridis. The sequence goes on along the minus strand of WEIV01011197.1, from coordinate 560,652 downwards.
TTCAACTAAAGCTGGTGTTGAAAGCAACTTTCATTTCCTGGGGCTTGGGGGCTTTTTTTGGTTGGTTGAATTTGATTTTTTTTTTTAAGAAAAGCAACTAAACAGCAAACGTAGAGACCAGCTTTTAAAAATTTCAGCTTCAATTCCCAGCAAATATCAGGATGTGGGAGAGCAGGGAGGTTACTCTCTGCTTCCCTTGGCTATTTTTGCTCCATCCAGCAGTGCCATAGAGCTGCTCCGGTACTCAAGCCCTGCAAGCATTGCCTGGAATTATGTGCCTTCAGCCACTGCCACCAGTTTTTCCATGAGTATTGAGAAACTTCTGCTAAAAGCCACAATTATCATGTTTTTAACCCATATACTTTGGTAATCCAGATGAACATGCTACGTGGCTCTTTTATGTCTGCTTATTAACAGAGGGATGTGCTGGAGACCACACCGACCCCAAAAGCAGGATGTCACTAGTAACCAGTATTTAGAGGCTGTTTGGGCACTTGTTTGGGGGAACATGTTGGGACTGGTGGGGCCAGTGAGGGATCTGTGACACACAGCAATGAGGTATTTCAAAGGTGTGCAGTGGTGGTGATGTTTGTGGGGTCTGGGGTGAGCAGCTTGGGATATTTGGGATGTTTGTAGTGTATAGAGAGCAGACCAGTGGTAGTGGGGGAATTTGAGGGGGATTTCTTATACTTGGGCATTCCAGTTTGGAAAGACTGAAAGAGCTTCACCTTGGGGAAAGGGGAGTTGTTCTGTGTGGTTTTGGGACCCCTTGAGATGTTTTCAAGAAGTCAGATGGTTTTGACTATTTTCAGAATTATTGATGGCCAGCTCCAGGCAGGTTTATTGATTCTGGTGCCTCAAAATGCACCTGCCTGTTGTCCTGTTATTCACTGTCTGCGGTGAAGTGTCTGTTTACAGTGACCCAAGAGGTGTTTGGAACTTGCCAACAAGGTGAAGCCTCAAGAGCCTATACCTTGAGCTGCCTATGTGGCTAACGTGGCCAAAAGCTGTCTAGGGACAGAGGCTTTGGAACTTTGGAGCAATTAGTGTTTTATCCAGGGTATGAAATACCCAAATCCAGCCTGAAGCAGCTGGTGGGGGAAAGATCCCATGCCAGCAGTCAGCACTTGCATCCCTGAACCTGTGCTCACTTTGGCGTGGTTTGGGACACTCACCCATCCCTGACAACCTGCTCTTCTGGGATTACAAGCAATTGGAGATTATCACAGAATATTCTCAGTTGGAAGGGACCCACAAGGATCATTAAATAGGTGTGGAAACACAGTCACTCTCCCTTGGCAGGCAGAGGTAGGAGCAAAGGTGAGGATGCCCCTCCCCCTCCTTCCCACCTCTTCCCTTGCTCTCCTGGGCATCCAGGGGAATGCGTTTCCTGCTGGCCCTGCAGACTCATATGGGAAGAGCCATGCAAAGGGCTTGGAAATGGTCCTTGCTTTAAAAGCTGCTTTGACAGGAATTTTCTGTGGCAAAATTGCCCTTGCTGCAGCAGACATCCTCCTGGGATTTGCATGGTGCTCCTTGAGAAACTCCCCAAGTGCTAGGAGATCTCTGCCTAGTCTGAGTTTGCCTCCTTTCCGTGAATTATGATCCTACTCTTGTCATCCCCCTGCTCCACCACAGTGAGGAAATTATTTATTTGGGAGGGGAGGGGCTGTTAAGAGAGAGATTATGCATTTGTGGTTTAAATACAGGGAAAAGAGAGAAAATACTCTTCTTCTTTTTCCCACCCCTCCTCCATCTCCCTTGGTGGCCTCGGTGCTACATCCCGTATTTTTCATCCAAATGGAATGGTTTATTTTTATCTCTTTAAAAAAATAAGTGTTAAAAGTTATAAGATGGATCACCCTCATGCAGATCTTCAAGGGCTGGAGGGAAGGAGGCTGTGGGGAGTATTGCGGCCGAGAGGAAGCTGGAGGAATAAGTCAGTAATATGTGTGGAACTGAAAGGTGGCTGGACCATTCATTCCCATTATGAAGAGGTGCAGTACCATTAATAATCATTTTAACAAGAACTGGCCTGAGCTAGCAGGTCTGGGCTGCATTTCTGGAGAGGGAATTTTTATTTAATAAAAAAAATAACACCGTGCATACAGATGAGAAGGGGTGATGGGGCTCACTTCTCCTACCTGATATTTATTATTGCTTCACCTGCCTTGAAATAGGAACATTTATTTGGCTAACACATATTAAAAGGGCTGCACATGCTGTATTTCCTTTCCTACAGCACTCAAACCCCAGAATCCTTGAACTTTAAGTTCCAATAGTGCTGGTTTCTGAGCAGCTGTAACCTCTACAAGGAGGAAAGAACCATCTTGCCTGGAAGAAAGCATGCAACTACCAGAAATCCCATGTTTTAAGGGGCGGTTGTTCCCAACCCAGAGGATGCACAGTGAGGCTGAAGTTTGCCAAAACTTCTCATTTTGCTCAGGTGTGGTTTTTGTAGCCCTGGATTGTCTGGAAAATCAGTGGAGCGCGAGTTCAGGAGATGGAGCATTGCTGAGGATTTTACCCATAAACCCAAATGGTTTCAAATAGATAAGGCATTCCTTTTTAAAGGAATAAATGAGTAAAAACCTTTGGGTCTTTTATGAAGCAGCCATCGGGAAGAAAGCTTTTAATCTTGGCGATTTAAGAGAACAGGGGAATTGGCTCTTAACCAGCCACTCCTCACCTACTCGATTTTTTAGTGGAAAAAGCAGCAAGGCAAAGAGCCCAACCTGAGCCAGGGAATTGGGGGCGGGGGCTGGGAGGTAACTGAGCAGAGTGGTACAATCCCTGCTCCAGCCAGGTGGTGGGATGTGGGAAGGGGGGGGTACCGGGAGCTCTTCCTACTCTCAAAGCATCCATGCACCAAAATATGACACTCTGTCATGGTGTGCTGGTGTTTGTGTCCACACACACCAAGGCAGGGTCCTACTGATAGGGTGGACTGTGGACTGACAGGGTGGACTATGGCACCTGGAAAGAGCAGAGAGGTTGGGCAACTCTTGAGTTCATTTAGGTGTGAAGGTTGTGACAGAGATACCTCTGTCAGTCAGGAAAGGACAGGAAAACTCTGGAGAAGGACTATTCCAGGGAACCTCTTCTGCCATGGTGGGACCAGAGCAACCCTTTCTCCTGCCACCTCTGCAGGCAGGCTCTGCTTACAGATATATATATTGCTGCATTAAGGCAATTGGGTTTAGACAGAGGTGAAGTCTGACAGGTCTGCAGGGCATCCTGGTTTGTCTGATTCTGCTGATGGCATGACTCCAAAGTGAGTTTAGCCAGCTTGTCCTCAGGAAAGTGTGGGGGTTTTAATTAATACAGGAAAAAAAAAAAGAGTGAGAACACAATATCAGCTGGATTCCTGCCATGTCTGACACCTTCATCTTCCCCTCCTGACGCTGCTTGGCCAGGCTGTCTGGTAAACATGTTTGATGATTCCTGCTCTAGATGGGCTGGGGTAATTGACACTCATCTCCCGCCAAGCGCAGGTACCACCTCTGAGATGACACATGCACTAGGAAGATCTAGGTGTACACTGGGGCTCATGAAAGCTTCTGTGGTGACAGAAAACCCCTTATTTTGGGTTGAAAAACCCCCTCTTTTGCCAGTGAGGCAGCTTGTTTCCCTCTTTGGACCCAGTTATTTTCAAGCATTAGGCTTTCTGAGGCAACTTGCTGTTGCAAGGACAGCACATCTGGCTGAAGAGAGAGGAGGTTTGGGTAGTGCCAAGCAGCTGTTCTTTGGAAATTAAGGTGATCCTAAATGCTGAGGGACAGGAGTGACTCATTCTCATCAGTCACTGTTAAGCTCTCGGTGCCCAGATCCCACAAAGGCCAGGAGAGGTGGAGAAGTTGCTATTTTCATGATGTCACAGCAGGTTCTGTATCTGGGAAGTGCAGAGAGGAGGAGTTATCTCCCTGGAGGAACCAAGGAGATGGGGAGAGAGCTACTCCTCGTTCAACTGAGCCACTTCAACTCTCTTTCCAAAAAGACTGTCTCCCGTGGTGGTACCTTTGTTTTGCCTTTAGAGGGGACATTGGGAGGAACACCCTCTCTCAAGGGTTTATAGAATCATAGAACCACAGAATGGTTTGGTTGGAAGGGACATTAAAGCTCATCTTGTTCCAACTCCCCACAAAGGGCAGGGACACCTTCCATTAGACCAGGTTGCTCAGGGCCCCATTCAGCCTGGCCTTGAACACTTCCAGGGATGAGGCAGCCACAGTTCCTCCAGGCAGCCTCTTCCACCTCTTCTGGGGATTTGCTGCTTTGAGAGCACTAGCTTCTCTCTCCAAAATATTCTTTAAAAGAAAACTGAGTGAAAATGCAATATCAGGGGATGGGCAGACAGGTGCTGATGTCTGGAGTCGGATCCCAATTGCCCTTGCTCCTTAGGAAATGAGAAAAGACTTCAATTACTGAGATTTACATTTCCTCTCTGATGATGCAGAGCCCTCCTGCCTCACCCTGTACCCCCACCTCCTATCTCATACCTGCTCTTTCCACCTCAGAGATTTTCGAAGTTCGGATCCATCTGGTTGTTTCCAATGGAAAGATAGTGTATCACAGGCAATACAGGCAGAGGCTCTGTGTTAATTAATGGTAATCCCTTAATCCTGGGGAGATGAGAGAGACCATGCTGCCCACTTTGTCCTCTCCTGAACACAGAGATGTGTCAGACCCATAACAGGAAAACTGTCCATCTAACATGGCAGCAGAGGTGGGTTTTTCCTCTGATTATTTATATTTCAATAACTAGTTATTATTACAGATTTTTCCTTCACTGTTGGTTGTCATAATCTGGTGAAACCACCACCAAAAAAAAAAAAAAAAAGAAGAAATAAATTATTTCTGTTGCAGTTTTAAGAGGAATTAAGGCTCAGGTTTACTAGGATGAGGTTTTTTTCCCTTCCCACATTTTTATTCAGAAAGGAGCCCCAAGTGCTGAGAAGCACCATTTCAGTTGAACAATTTATCACATTCAATCTGAAATATTCCTCACTGCTTTCCTCCAGTCAATCAAAACTGGTCAGCTCTCAGCTACCCCAGATGAAAATACCCCATTTCTTTTTTTTTTTATATTGGGCATGTGGGTTCATCAACACCAACAAGAAGAAACTTGTAATTCACATAGGAAATTGCGTTTAGATGAAAAAGCCATTTTTTCCTCCAGGACAGTTTTAATTAAAAAAAAAAAAAAATTAAAAACATACAGACTAGTTCTGCTTCTGATGATGCCTGTCTTTCCTTCTCCAGAAGAAAAACACTCTATCCCAGTATATGCCAGGAGGCACCACTGGGCTTAAGGACACAACCTCCATCCTTAACTCTCGCATTTCCCACTGACAGACTTTGAGCTTTCAAAGTCACTGACCCAGCAGGAAACAGCAGGGCAGTGTTTTGATTGCCTAAATTTCATCTGAGTCCCCTTAGCTGTGCCTTTTTCTCTTTAATTTGCTCTGGTTTTGTTGTACTGCCTGTTTTTGTGTTTCCCATTGTCCCTCAGCCTTGGGTTGAGGCCAATATTAAGCACGTTCAAGGCTCCAAAGGAGCTTGTTGGGTCTGGCATGGGTGTAAATTTTATCCCTGGATCGTGCTGACCTGGAATGCAGCTGTGCCCAGGCTGGATGCTCTGACTGCTGTGGTCTGGGATGAGGTCAAGTCTGGCAAACCAGAGCATGAATAGGAGGGTAATGTTTTGCTAAAATTTGTTCTCTCGTGGTGTGAAGCTCCTTGGAGCTCACCCTCTCCAAGGATGCCCAATGATTCCTCTTGAACCATCTTCAGCAGGGTAGTCTGAGTCCCCTGCCAGCGTCCCTGACCCTCTCCCCGTGTTCCTCAGGATGGGAGGATCCACCTCAGGTTTGCCATGGTGTGAGATTTAGGAGCTTTTACTTTTTTTCTCAGCATTAGCAGGGTTGGAGGACAACTAAAACCTGGGCTTCAAATTAAAAATGAAGACCGATACCATTCCTGTTATGTGCCATTAAAAACCTGTTGGGTTAAACAGGTACAGCACATTTCCACACAGTCAGGAGTGCTGTTCCAGGTCTAATGGAAAGTTTTCCTCAAACACAGGAAAGCGGGACTATTTTTCCAGAGCATTCTCTGTAATAAATCTATGTCTGCTGGAAAATCCAGCCATCTCTGAGGCACTCTGACCTTCCTTTGCTGCTCAGCTGCGTGGAGAGAGACGGGATGGGATCAGTTTGGTTCCTGCTAAGGCCATTTCATTGAGCAGATCCAGGTGCTGGGGCATAAAAAGGGACAAAAACTGGGTTAGTTGGGATCTGCTGGGACAGTGGGATCTCTTCTTTGTTGTTTGTCTTCTGCAGGAACAGCTCCAGATTAGCTGTATTTAAGCCCAGTATTTACTATCCCCCTAGAATTTTCCTTTTTTTCTTTACTTCAAGAGCTAAAGGACTTTCTGGATTTCTGCACATTTTCTTTGATGGCACAGTAGAAGGTTTTGGGAAGGTAGAGCCCATCTTTTAGTCAGCTGTTAATACAGTCAAAGGCAGCAGCATTTCTTTCCTTTTGGTGCTTGAATTTCCTTATCTTGTCATTCTCAAAACAGCCTTCTGGTTTGTGAAAGCTGCACGTGGGAATGGCTGGGAAGCCACAAAAGATGCCTAATGGGAAGCCAGGAAAGATGCCTGCTGAAAACATCTTGGCCTGAGTGTAGGAACAGCAGCAACCCTTCATGTGGGAAGGGAAAAATAGCAGAGGATCCTCGGTGCTGCAAGATGTGCTAATGTTGGGTGTGGGATGGCTGTGCTGTGGATAAAACCCCAGCTGTGTTTAGCTTTAGTTTTATATTTCTTTGGATGGCTGAACCGGAAAAGGAAAGAAATGAAAAAAAGAGCCACACATACATAAAAAATAGAGAGGGATAAGGCCTAGGTCATCTACTCAATATTTTCCTGCCACCAGATGATTGTTCCCAGACTCTGTGGCTGGGAATACATTAACCTTTAAAACAATAGTATTAGAATGCTATGTATTTTCTTTAGCCTAGATGCTGGAAACCTGGTAAATGTGAAGGGCAGGTTGTGTTCAGTAAGAGGTCCCCCAGGAAACGGGGTGTTGGGGGCGGGGTTCTTTGCGAAGGAGTGCTCATTTGGAGGTGGTGTTGAACTGGAGCCCAACTGGCCACCCATGGGACTGTCTTTCCAGGGCTTCGTGATGGTTAGTGAAGCCCAGTCAGAACCCAGGGGGGTCCTTGTGGCAGCAATGCCGTGGTTGCACTGGTCCTGCTGTGGTCTATACATGGGATTCCCAGCCTGAGCTGTAGGAACATCTCATGGGAGTACAAGGAGAGGAGAAAGTGTTGCCCTGCAGGCATGTGGTTGTTTATTAGCCTCTCAAGTAGAGTAATTAAATAGTACTCAGGAGCTGAACTGTAGAGTTCCTGTGTGATTTCAGCTCCTGTTTCTGTGGCTGTTTCCTGGATTTGGATGGCAGGGAATCACAGAAGGGTTTGGGCTGAAAATGACCTTAAAGACCTTCTAGTTCCAACTTCTGCCATGGGTAGGGACACCTTCCACTAGACCAGGTTGCTCCAAGCCCTGTCCAACCTGGCCCTGGACATTTCCAGGGACAGGGCAGCCACAACTTCTCTGGGCAGCCTGTGCCAGGGCCTCACCACCCTCACAGGGAAGAATTCTTTCCCAATATCCCATCTACCCCTGTCCTCTGGCAGTTCGAAGTCATTCCCCCTTGTCCTGTACCTGCAGACCCTTGTCTAAAGTCCCTCTCCAGTCCCTTTAGGCACTGGAGGTCACCCCAGAGGTCACCCCAGAGCCTTCTCTTCTCCAGTTAACCCCCCCCAGCTCTCAAGCCTGTCTCCAGAGCAGAGGGGCTCCAGCCCTCAGATCATCCTCTTGGCTTCCTCTGGCCTCACTCCAGTAGGTCCACATCCTTCTGATATTATCTTTATTTCTTTCTCCTAATTTCAAAGAGGAGAAAGCATAGAAACCATTTCAAAGCATAAAAAACAGTGAGGGGATGTGTCTCCTTGAGTTTTGTTAGTGCCCAGGAAGTGACTTCAATAGCAATAATTTGCCTGTGGCTTTCAAAGTGTTGCTTTTAAATTCTCCTCAGTGTTTTTGCCTGTGTTTCACAGGCAAGAGGACCAGGACATCAAATTAGAGGAAATTTGTCTGGTGCCTATCTGCTGAGGATTCCACTCCTGAGCCTCTGCTACTGAGTTCTTATGTGCTGAGATGGTGCTGCAGTTTTAAGTGGCTGGAAACTTTTTCCAAAGGTAGACCAGATCCAATTTGGAAACCACTTCTTTTTTTTTTTTAATCTTCTCTTTGGACTGTTGTCTGGTGCTTTTCTGAGTTGTTCAGCAAGTTGCAACACAAAGACACAAAGAGAGATGTACTGTTATTATTGGTGGTTGTTGTTCCTAAGTCTTTATTGATTTTTATGAAAGAAATAATAACAATGTGCATGAGGTATCCAGCTAACAAAAGAGGTCCTGCAGTACTCATCCCGAATTAAATACATAGAAGCAGAACCCAGCTGGGATATTGACAGGCAAATACAAAGCTTTGTGTTTCAGCATGGTGCTGGAGTGAAAGCAGGACTTTGCTGTGCCACAGCCCATCCTGGCGAGGACACAGGCAGCATTGTTCTTCTCCACAGCTCCCTGTCAAATGTGTCCAAAACATCTCCTCCTGAGACCAGAAAGAAGTATGTTATCAGTAGGAGAGAGCTGCTTCCTGAGACCATGTTGGGCTGATCTGTGCCAGCTGGGTGGAACTGGGGTGCTCTGTGACAGCAGGAGTGGGGTGTGAACCCATCCCCTTGCAATGCCAGGAGACAACTCGGCCAAACTGCTGTGGTTGTGCTCACAGATCTGTTTCCATAGAGGATTTCCAACAGCCATTTGTTGTTTGTCTGAGTTTCTGGTGTACATCAAAGCCAGGTTGGACAGGGCTTGCACTAATCTGGTCTAGTGGAAGATTAGTGTCCCTGCCCACAGCAAGGGGAGTGAAACTAGGTGATCTTTAAGGTGCCTCCCAACCCAAATCATTCCATGATCAGCCTAGCACATCCTGCCTTTCAGCAATGAGAAGGTCATGAGGAGGGAAAGCAAAGAGAAAAATCTGTTCCTCAGAGTTGGTCTTTCTTTTTTTGTGTTGGATTATTTTGCCAGCTCTGAGTCAATGATGCATCCCAAGTAGGAAAGGGCGTGAGGAACATTCCTACTGCTCTGAACTCCACCTGCTCTAAAATGACCCTAACAGAGGGCTTGGAAAAGTGCTCTCCTTTTTTCCTTTTTTCCCTTTGCTTCTGCATGTTCTCACATACGTCAAGATGTACCTCCCAGGAGAGAAAAGGCATGTTGCTGCTGTTCTACCTGGGAACAGAACCCACCAGCTATTACATGAAAAGGTGTCACGTCTTTGTAGGTTTTGTTGCCTGATTCTCACTCCAGAAAGACTCCAATAAGCTCAGCGAGGCTCAGGTAATGTCAGAATGTGTGTCTACCTAGACTTTACAAGGAATTTCTGAGCACGATATTGAATCACAACCATATTGAATCACAACCGTATCTCTGCTCTTAAATCATTTCCTCTAGCAAAACATCACCCCATAGAGGAAGTCCTTTCAGCAAAGACAAAAATGAAAGTGTTTATTGGTTTGAAAAGATCCCTCTGTGTGCCAGAATCAGTGAGAGAGAGAATGGAAGTGTTAGTGCCTCTGGCAATGCCTTCACAAGGCTGTTTGTCATCCCAGCAGAAGAAGGAGCTGAGCAAACACAAATATTAAACTAATATTTTTGGTTCTCGGTGAATTTTGATTGTCAGTTCATGGTGCCCGAGGCAGCAAACAGGAATGAGATGCAGTATCCTTAAGCTTTGTATTCATGGCTGAATTGATGCTCCTTTTATATTTATTTATAAGTATGTATGACTCTCAGTACTGCTATTTATCTATCATGTGAGGGAGAGATGCTAATGAGAGCCAGTGGCAGGACCCAGACAGAGATGCCAAGTCAGGGAGCAAAACAGCAAAATGAACTGGTTTGGGTCCTCAAGATGCTGTCTAGGCTAAACTGATGATATGGCAGTTTTGTCTTTAAATGTGAGTGGAGACATAGCTGAGGATGTGCAGGATGACAGGAACAGACCCCACATTTCCTGAATCTCTGCAGTTCAGTGTCAGAGTCCTCCATCCTCCCAAGATGAGGGGCAAAAGAAAGAAAGCAAAGCTGAAAACTGGTTGATCACCAGAAGGTCAAGACTGGTGCTGGGGCTTTTGCACAGCTGTAGGATGGAAACACAGCTTCTTCCTCTAGATGTGCCCCAAATTGGTGCTGCCAGCCCTGACTTTGAAGAGCTGGGATGGTGCGATTTTTTCTCTTGGGCAGATGCTGATGAAAATAAACAAGGTTGTCAACCCATGACCCTTCTGAAGAGATGTGGCCACCCTTCATGCTCCAAATAGCCCACTGTTGGCTGGGATGTACTTTGTGGAGACTGTACCAATTATGTGGCTTTTACAGAGCCTGGGAGCGGCATGAGCTGTTATTTTCTTGAGTGAGCAAGGAAAAGGCTGAGAAGAACAAGAGGCGATGGATAGCTTTGCAAGGGAACTGCAGTTAACCCAGAGTCAAGTTGAACTCCCTGGGAACATCAGGAGTGGAAGACAAGTTTTGTGTGTGGCAGCACACAAGGACAAGCACCTTCCCAGCTCACCATGTGTGGTCCCTGGGAGAGAGCTTGTCCAGCACCAGGTTTGTTCAGCTTCCAGGTCCTTCCTATAGGGAAATTCAAGAAAATTCTCATGTTGTGCTTCTTACTCATACCTGGGTCAAAAATGAATTGAATGATGAAGAGAAAGGACAAGAGATTCTCTCTCCGTTTCTCTCCTTAGCCATCTTTGAGGGTGATTCATCCTCCCCAAATTCCTGGTAATTTCTGTCGGTGACCAGCAGCTCTATCTTGTGCTTCTGACTCATAAACTGCTGGAAGCTTCTTTGGCTGAATTCAGAGTAAGGAAAGTTTTTGCATTGGCTTTGATCTTGCATGAAGTTGTTTTGTAGAGGGCAAGGGGCAACCTGAGAGAGGGGAGGAGTAAAAGATCTAGTGTGGAAGAGGTAAAGATGAAGGAAAAAGAGGTAAAACCCCCCAAAGGAAACCTGTATGTGGATTTTCAGCTGATCCAACGCCAAACAAATGAACAAAATCATTAATGATTCAAAACTATGTTCTGCGGTTGATTTCCTAGTACAGCAGTGGTATTAGTAATAAAATCAATACCAATAGTTATCTAGGCCTAATAACTACACAGATCAGATTGGATTAGATGGATATTACTTCTCCTAATAACCTGCTGTTGTTGCCATTGCACACTAGGTAGGAATAGGTATCATGTCTTTTAATTAAAACAGGGGCTTCAGCACTTTGATTCACTCGTAGTCTTAACTGGAAATGGCTAGTCCATACACCACCAATTAAATCTGTCCTGAAGGCTTTTATAAATGAAACTAAAGAGAGAATCCATTGAGAATCCTCTGCCTGACAGTCTAGGTGCTGTGGCATCTGTGACAATGCAGTGCTAAGCATTGATAATCAAGGCAATTAAAAGCTGGCTTCCCTGAACTAAACCCCCCTCAAAAACAGGCTTTGCAGCAACTTTTTGAGATTCTGACATCAGGTTTCAAGGCTGAATTTCATACTGGAGCACAACCAAAGCCCTTCAGTTTGGTTGAAGAAGGCTGTGTTGGCATGTCTCTCTTCAGGTGAGACAGGTCAGGCTATGGGTCATCATGTTCCCCTGGCTCGAGGTGGCCATTGTGCTTGGTGTCTCACCTTGCAAACCTCCCTGGTGAACTCCCAGCCTCAATCAATGCTCTTCCACAAAAAGTGCCAGCTTAGAGAAAACAGCATATTTAAAAGCAAAAGGCACGCTGGGGTTTATTGAATTTGTTCCAAACAGTTCTACATTCAATCACCCAGAAACTGTCTCCCTGCAGGCAACAATATCTTTTACTAACGAGTGTTTGCTGTATGAAATAGCTGGCCTTGTACTTCACAAGTTCTTTGCTGTGACTGCACCTGCCTTGTACTTCCTGCTTTTTTGGAATCTTTTTGGGCTGCTTCATGTCAGTGAAACCATCTGCAAAGGGAGAAGGCAGGGAAAAACAAGACGTGAGGTCGCTTCAGGTCTGAAATGCGGTGAGGAAGGTGATATATTCATCTCAAATCCAAGACCTCTGAGGTGGAGAAAGTGACTTTGGGCTGCTCTCTTAGTCTCTAAGAGGAGCAGGTCATGGTACAGCATTTCTGCTGATTTACAGCATGGTCTAGCTTTGTGGGCTGTGCTGCAAGGATGCTTTGGGTTTCTATGGAGCATGGATGTGTATCATTCATACCTAAATGATATACATGGGGTTTTGGCTTGCTCAGACCTGATGCTCTGCCCTCACCACCTTTATCCTGTGTCTCCATGGAACAGCAAGGGTGTTATGGTGGAGTTCTGGGACCTGAGGCCCTGGCACAAGTTGCCCAGGGAAGCTGTGGCTGCCCCATCCCTGGAAGTGTTCAAGGCCAGATTGAACAGGGCTTGGAGCAACCTGGTCTAGTGGAAGGTGTCCCTGCCCATGGCAGGGGGGGGAATGAGATGATCTTTAAGGTCTCTTCCAACCCAAACCATTCCATAATTCTGCCCTGTGGTGGTGCAACACACATGGCTGCCCTCAACCCTCTTCCACTGGCTGCCCCCTTGGTTTTAGGCTTTATTTTTTATCTTTGATTTTTTTTTTTTAAGCAGCTGAAATATGCCTTGAGAGTGAAGTTTGCTCTCCTCTCCTCCCTTTCCCCAGTTGTGGCTGCAGTCTCTGGTGTGGCACTCCAGCTTTGGGGCAACTTTGCCAAAGTGAGATTAAAAACCTGACTAATCAGTTTGGTCAACTAAGTGTGAATTAAGTGAAATGTCCACCTTGAATCTCCAGGTGACAGCCATCTGAAGGGACAACAGAGGGGAGAGCTGCTCCTCTCCCTGCCCTCTTCAAACAAGAGGAGCTTTGGAGTTTGTGTCCCTAGCAGATCTAGAAGAGGATAAAACTCTCCAGCTGCCCGGGAGGGAAAGAGACACTTTGAATTTCTTCCCTTAAATCATAAGTCACTCTAATTGTTTTCTTCTTCCCTTTTCTGCTTTTCCTTGCTGCCTCTGTTCAAATGGAGGATTTATCTTCACTGGCGCATGTACACAGGGCTATCACAGGCAGGGCTGTCTAACAAAGCACCTGCGGAGTGAGCAGGTGCTGGTGCTGCTGCCAAGCTGTTCTCCACACCTCCAGGAACCCCCTTTTCTCACCCACTCCCTGTACACAGCAGCATCTCCCACCTCCTTCCCATCAGTAGAGGTGCAAGAGTTTATTAGCAAAACTGCTCAGAACAGGGGAGAAAAATGTCGTGAGGAGACTTGGAGGCAGGAGTGGAGTAACCTGAAGGGAAGGAGGAAAGGCTGCAGGATTCCCAGGATAAGGACTATAATGGGGAGTTGTACTGCTGCCCTGTCTCAACAGCATTCCAAGATGGGATGCTGAAGGACAGCACACCTGAAATGAAACAGATCATGCTCCATAGTCAGCTACCAACCACATCTGGATTGTCCCTGTAGTGGTTTTACAATTAAATGTCCAAAATGCTGCCTGTCTTGCCAAACCTTGGATGTAGGTGTTGTCCCAGCACAGCCAGTGCTCCAAAACATGCAGGGTATGGGTGAAGGGGTCCTCAAAGAGCATCTGCTGGACATCCAGCCCTGACTATACTCTCCCATCTGTGCCAGAGGGGTGCAGGGAGACAAATACCCCACAGTGTGCCCTCTCCCCACACAGTCCTCCCTGCTCCATCCCCTCCTGCCTCATTCCAGCCAGCTTGGCAGTGCATCCAGCCTAAAAATAAAAAGACAGATTGTCCACTTCAGCTGTAATTACCAACTGAAAAGGCCCAGTGGGGAAAAGAAGGGTAGGAGATGTGGAAAGGAGGACAGAGAAGGAAAAGAGGAAAGGAAGAAAGCAAGGAATAAGTGCAAAATGGAACAGGTTGTATCAATCATCCAGGTGGCTGCCGATCATCCGGGTCCAAGGTCCTTCCCTGGCAGGGATAGCTGCATCCCACACCAGGGAAGCATCACCTGATTTGCTGGACCTTTGACTTCTTTGGAATGCAGAAGGAGAGTTTCTGCCCCAAATTATTTGTTCACCCCACTCTTGCATTCCCCTGCAAGCAGGGGTGGCTGGGGGGTTGCTTGCCCTTGTCCCAGGGCCAAACCAGGCTCTTTTTTTGGCAGCATCAAGCTCTGTGTTGGTCTTGGCTGGTCTTTGGTCAGTCCTGCCCTGTACCCACATGTAGAGCTGCTGGCGAGTGCACACAGAGCAGGGAATTCCTCTTGTCAGGAAACAGGACTGAAATACACATGACCATGAGAAATTTTGTTTGGGCTTCTTTTGCCACTCTCCCTATCCCATACATGTCCAACTCACTCATGTCTCTAATTCTCTGGAGTCTTTGAATATCATTCTCCCCACTAACTGGATTCTATTTGTAGAGCTGTGGTTTGGCTTATATTTATTTCTTTGTTTTTAGGTGTTTCCACCTCACTGACTGGAGAAGCCAGTGATCCTTGACTGGACTGAAGAGGAGGGAAGTGCAACGTCAGCGCTCCCAGCAGTGCTGCCAGCTCTGTCCCTTCTGCCTGCTCCAACCCTGGTGAGCGATGATGAATCCTGGGTGTCAGGGATGGTGGGTGGTGAATTATCTGGGTAAACTGAAGCAGTCCAGGTGACATTCCCAGAGTCACTGACACTTCTTGGCACTGCAGCAAGGTCCTGGGGAAGTGGTGGCACAGGTCACCCAAGGGATCAGCACGGAGAAGGCAGTGAGGATGTGTAATAGAGAAGGTTAGGGCTTACACAAGGTGGGTGCAATGCAGCCAGACCTGCATGTTTCTCTGAGCCATAAATGCACCCTGGGGACAGTAATCTTCCACCTTCTGGCTTCCCACCCCCTGGGAGATCGGAGAAGCACCACAGCTGGCCAGAGGCACAGCACATCCCAAACCTACAGCCTAGGCTGTGCCTGTGCTGCTTGTCTTTAAAATGCCAGCGCTGTCCTGTCGTTATCAGCTAATGCCCTCAAATAGGGCCATTAAACAGCTCTGTCTTTGCCTTGGCTTCTAATTCCCCCCTCCCCTACTCATAATCAGGCAGCATTACCTGCTTCAAAGAGATACGATTACACTGCTTACATCTGTCCAAATGACAGCGCTGAGCCACCAGCAACAGTGTTCACTCTTCTTTGGCCAAGCCAGATCCCTGGATGCTGGTCTGAGGGTGGCAGTGTCATGGGAGACCCAGCCCAGGCACCCAGCCTTCCCCTTCCCTACTGCAGTAGGTGTCCCTGAGGGCACCTGCCTGTAATCAGAGCAGGTTTGTAGCAAATAGTTCCTCTATCCCTGCGGACCAAGGGATCTTTTCTTTATTTCTGCCTAAGGCAAGTCTTGCCAACCTACTGTTGACCACAAGCCTCTCTACTCCTTCCAACCACACCAGCCCAAACCTTTGCTCCCTGACAGGGCAAAGTCTTCCATGAAACCCAGCAGGACATTAAGACATCCATAGCTGGCCCCTGTATGCCTCTCCATGGAAGCATCTCTTCAAACAGTAGAGGAGCAGGGAGTGGAGTGACCCAAAATTGACTTCTTTTTGCTCTGTACTTGGTTGGCTTTTCCTGGAATTTGGGGAAATTTTTAATAGCACTGACTGTTGATAATATGTCACTGGGAATTTGCTTGGCACTTCACAGCACAACACTAAAAATACAATGTCCTGCTCCCCAGAGTGCTTGGAAACATCAAGGGAAAGCAAATTTGGAGAAGGTATAAGGTCATGGAGAGATGAGGAGTTCCCAGGGGCTCAGCCAACTGAAAAGGCTGCTGGGGGAAGGACCAAGCAGGGCTTCCAGGGGACACAGAGGAGGAAAGGCAGAGGGGAATGTGGGTCTATTGGAAGTTCACTGTCTGCACTGAAGGAGCACCATGACTTTGGGATCCACTGTATGACCTTGGGTTAAGTAATTTGCTTTTCTCCACTCCCTTTCCTTGAAGATGTGGAAAACAGGGCTCTGGGGGCTCTTTGAGATCCATGGGTGGACATACGGTGATGCTGATTTTGGTTATTCAGAGGAAGGCATAAATAAGAGGAGAGCCATGGGCCCGAGAGAGGTGGAGAAGGGTGTGCACTGCCCAATGTCCTCCAGCAGATGGTTATTTGTAGAATAAGGCAAGGACAGAAACAGCCTTTAAGACAATGAGGCCCTTGCTGCAAAGTTACAGTGCATTTAACCTTCCATTTTATGTGCCAGTTTTATTCCTAATGACTTCTGGTATTGCAGGCAGCCCTTCATCTTCTCCTTTCTGTGCTGGGCTGTTCACTCTGTGGTTTGTTTTTCCCTTTTCCGTGTTGCTCCATTATAATGTCACGCTGAGCTGCTAAACCCAGCTGCAGTTCTGACAGATTATGTACTAGTTTCCTCCGCTCTGGATTTGACATTTTCATAAGCACTAAACACACAAGCTTACACATTTTAAAAGGGGAAAGAAACCTCATCACCAAGACTCTCCTGGCTTTGTTGGGGTTTTTTTGTTTTGTTTTTTGTTTGTTTATTTATTTGGTGTCATTTTGAAGGCTTTGAAAAAGGCTGGATTGATGAATCTTGAAACTGAAACCTATTTAGCTGATGAACAGGCTGAGGGTGATAGAACAATGTGCATGATGCTCTTCACTCTGATGGCAGTGCCATCCCTGGCACCTTTGTGCCATGACTTTCTGCCTGGGGTGTAGTGACAATGCTGCTCAGAGGGAATCATCCATGCCATTAGGCTCTCTCCTGTTGCTCCATGGCTTTGGATTTAGTACACAAAGCTCTAAATATTTCAGGGCTGTTCTTGTAGACACAGCAGCTCCTTCCTCCTTTGCAACCAAGGCAGTGTAGAGTGCAACGGTTTGGGAGAGATCATCCTCCAGAGGATGGGAGGGAAGGTTAACCCCAGGAGGGAGCCTGTACTTGAAGTCTGGTCTCCTGGCAAAAAAGAACAGGGGGAAAAGGTGGGAAGAACTTTAAAACCGTCAGCTGATATTCTGGGAGCTTTCATGCTGCAGCAAAAGAAGCCAAGGGGGATTTTTCCTTCCACATTGATGGAAGCGAGACCAGGCTATTTATCTTTGATGAAATGCCAAGAAATGGTTGATTGTGTTTAGAAACAGCAAAAAGATATAATAAATAGTGCTTCCTGCTCCGAGAAATGGAAGTGAGGAGCCCAGATCTGATAACTGCCTGCACACATCCCTTTTTTTTGTGCTGTGAGTGATGTGTCTCCATTACCCACAGAGGATCTTGGGGTAGAGAAGATACTGAGCTCTGACATTTTTGCCACCTAAAGAGATGGCTAAATTTGCCTTGGGATAGTACAAAATGGGGAGTGCAAACCAAAGGTC
This sequence comes from Calyptomena viridis, assembly GCA_013390005.1. Classification (NCBI taxonomy): domain Eukaryota; kingdom Metazoa; phylum Chordata; class Aves; order Passeriformes; family Eurylaimidae; genus Calyptomena; species Calyptomena viridis. Next base: position 543,128 of record WEIV01011197.1, on the reverse strand, counting down.
CCATTTCTGTAGGGTAGCTCTGGATAATGCAGAGGATGATGCTGTGGGTCAATTGTTATTGTCCAGAAGAAAAGCGACCCCAGTTCTGGGTCTCTCCTAACTTCAAATCTTCAAATTCCAATCCAGACAGGGAAGAGCTCCAGGCTGCTGTTCCTTGTAGGAAAGCACCATGAAGAGAAGGCAGCGAGGGTTTGCTGTGCTCTCAGCTGTGAAATCAAGGGCAGCTGAAGGAAGAAGGAGGACCTCAACATATATGAAGATAATCCACCTGAGTCCATAGTCAGCACCACCCCAATCTCTGTCTAAGGAAGTGCTGGTCATGGTGCTGTTGGAGCTGAGGTATTTTGAGATTTAAGAGGCTGGTGTAGACAAGTGTGGAGTTGCCTACATGAAGGCTGAGTCAAATCCTCTAGTCCATGGCATTTTGGTCCACTGCTGGCACCTCACAAAGGTTTGGGCTTCAGAAATAGCAGGTGAAACGTGGAAACTTCCCTCTTCCCTCTTTCTTTTATTTATTTATTTTTTTTAAATTAAACCCCAAGCCGCTGGCATGCAGATGTTGACCTGCTTGCTGCCACCTTGATAAATGAACAAAGCCACTACTTTTTCCTTAATATTTTGCATTGAAAATTGGAAGTGCCATGTAAATTTTAAATGCCTTTTTTTTTTTTTAAATTATTATTATTGTAATAGAGCCAGTGGAGCAGCAGCAACAGGGAGCAGCTCACCCTGCCTGTTCACCAGCCTTGCAGCACTCCATGTTTTTTCCTATGTTTTTCCCTATGTTGACCACTGATTTTGCTTGAATGGAAGACACCAAACCATGGCATTGCACAGGCACTCAGGTAATATTTCTCTTTACTAATCACAGAAATTAATGCTGTCAGAGGCATAAAGGGGAAAAAAACCCCCCATATTTGATCTTGCTTGCCCAGCCATGGCATTCAACTCCACCTCTTGGATCCTGGCAGCCAGACATCACCTCCATGTCCCTTTCCCTGCCTGGAATGTGCTTGAACATTCCTGGGGATGCCAGGGATACCAGTCCCCCATTAAGGAAAGAGCACAAACAGTTACTCAGGTGACACCTCCTTGTTTTTCGTAGCACTGTTGATCTGGGGGAAATACATTAGTTTGGGAGCTTTGAACAGAAGTGGCAACAGATGCCCTGTGTAATAAAACCATGAAAGCCACTATTCTGCTTTCAGGGAGAGAACAGAGAGGAGAAAAACTGCGGGAACTGGAGACAAACGTAATCAGAATTACAGAAAGGCAACATTTAATAGTTCAGCAATTGTGTTCTCATTTCCATGGTATGTTACCCCTAGACCTGAATTAAATACGGACTTTCTTTTGTTTGCTTAAAAAAAAAAAGGGCAAACCCAAGCATCTGCCACCATAAAAAATGAAAATGTTGGCTGCTGTCCCTCCTATTTCTCACAACTGCACCGGTGCATCCCCCCCTTTAAGGCAGTCTGAGGCAGTTCTTGTTCTGGATCAAGTGGCAGCCCCTTCCCAATGGGACTGGGGTCAGTCACTTGCTTGCCAGCGTTATACTGAGAGCTTGACAGGAGAAACTGGGAATTTTTTATGGAGCCCCTCTGTAAAGGGTGTGTTTTACCCTTCACACCTTAATATTTCACTAGTACAGTGCCAAATCTAGAGAAACTCATGCAGCTTGATGGAGGATGGGAAGATGCAGGAGGTAAAGGGCAATTCTGGGACCTTCTTACACCAGCTTCACCTCTGAAAGCTGTAACAGGGTGAAATCTAGGTCCATCCAGATTGGTTTTTTTCCCACAGTTGCTGTAGTCATATTTTCAGGGAAGAATAAAACCACGAAAGCAGATATGACTAGTCCTGATGTCATAGAATCATAAAGTGGAAGGAAGACTGGAGATCATCTCTTTCCACCCCCTGCCATGGGCTGGGGCACCTTTCATTATTCCAGGTTGCTCCAAGCCCCATCCAACCTGACCTTGAACACTTCCAGGGATGGAGCATCCACAGTTTCTCTGGGAAACCTGTGCCAGGGTCTCACCACCTTCACAGGGAAGAATTTCTTTCTAACATCTCATCTAAATCTCTCCACTTTTAGTTTCAAAACTAAAAGACTTGTCCTGTCACTGCCTGCCCAGGGAAGCTGGCCCATGGTGAACCAAGAGGACATTCTGGCTTTGCATTAATACCACAAATTAAAAGAATAACCAGCCCTAAATAGTCTTTTGAGGAGGTATTGCCTTGAATCAGTTTTAAATTCATGTGAAGGAACTTGGAACTACCTCCAAAGGGCTCTTTCTAAAGCCAGATTGTACTGCATTTAATGCTGATGCTTTTAGCACTTTCTTTCCTTGTTTTCTTGTACTTAGATAGATTTTCCTGTAGAGGACTTAATTTTTTTTTTCAAGTGCCTGTGCTGGCTCACAAGTGACTTAGTGCTTGATCAATACTGCTGGTGGCTGTTGGTATAGCCACTGACGGGAAGCCAGCAGGGAATTATTCAGGTGAAAGCCTCCAAGAAAAATCAGTCAGGGGAAGGTGGTTAGTTTGCTTGGTTTAAATCTGCAGTGTTTCCAGAAATGGGGAGGGGAAACAGAGACAGCCAAAAAACAGATTTAGGAGAATGCCAGAGGTATTTAAATACTCAAAGGAAGGAGTTTGTAGTGATAAGAGACATTACCAGTAAACAAAAAAAGGCATATTTCCAAAGCCTCTGCACTTTGCAGGAGTGAAAAGCATGTAAGGACATAAGAAAGACTTTTCTGGTTCAGCTGAAAAGCACGTCTGTACTTACCACAAAGGCTGTGCTGACCTCCAACTGTTTTCCTCTCTGGGGAATCGTGGAGCCTGATGTGATTTCTCTGCCTAGTAACACCCAGCAGATTTTCCTCCCTGCTATCACTGCATTCCTCTGTGAGCCCACACAAATGTCTTCTTCCTCAAGATGTTCAACATGCAGGGCAATGGTGTTGAGGTTTACAGGTAGGCACAGGGCAGGGGGGGACTCAAACGCTCCTTCAAGGGTCAAATTTCCTTGTAGACTTCTATAGAATCACAGGATGGTTTGGGTTGGAAGGGACCTTAAAGACCATTTAGTTCCATCCCCTGCCTTGGACAGGGATACCTTCCACTATCCCAGGTTGCTCCAAGTCCCATCCAACCTGGTCTCAAACATTTCCAGGGATGGGACTTTTACTTGGGTACATTCTGCTGTCCTCTTTTCCAGCACAACCCAGCTTGGAATGAACAGAAGGACCCTCCCTGCCTTTCCTCTCCTATCCTTGGGAATGAAGTTTGTTCCTGATGTTTGCAGGTTGTTACCCCCCCCCAGCCAACATTATCTGATGCCAAGTGATGCAGGGAGACATCACACTACCTTTGATTGGTCCCATGGGACACGGCAAAAGTGCTGCTCTCCACCTGGGACTGAAGCAGGTCACACCACACCACAAACCTTGTGATGCTCTGCTCCAGGGATGCACCACTTTCAGAACCCTCCTCAGGGACTTTCTGCTCCAGCAGAGCATCCTGACCTTGCAGCTCTGAAGGTATTCAAGAAAAGACCCACATTCCTTCTGCAGCTGGTTTTGGGCACCTGAAGAGAGGGGCAGCAGCTCCTCAGCACCCAGCAGACATCTCTGCTTGGGGAATCCAGCATCTACCAACAATACTCTCTCCCTGAGCCTTGCTTTTCTTCCCTCTCATTCCAGCCCTGTGCAATGGACGCTGTGCTCCGCACCGTGGGTGCCATCCATCTTCCCAACTATGTGCTATCACATCTTCTAGGAAGGGGCAAATTAAAAAAAAAATTGGTCTGGATAGGGTTTCTTCTTTAAATAGAAACTCTTTTGGTGGAAAAAAGGTGACCTGAATCCCTCAGTGGTCTCCAATTTCTGATGTTTGTACTCAGGAAGAAAAGGTTTGGAGCTGAATTTTGGAGAGCCCCTGGTTGAAGCCTTGGCAGCACAGCACTGCATTGGGCTGTGAAAATGTGAGTGTCACCCCTAGGTTAAAGTCAGCCCTGAGAAACCTGACAGCCCAGGTGAAACCAGCCAGAAGTGACTTCTCCCGTCCTCCTCAGGAGGGAAGATAAATGTCATCAGTCATCAGCCGTCATGGCTTATACAGGGCACATTTTTCTCTCCCTGGTTCTGAGCTGAAACCCCTCTGGAGGGAGGGAGAAGGGAAAGCACAGTGAGGGTGATAGGGAGCTGTGAATCCTGTAAACTTCTGTCCCTTGGGTCAGTCTGTCAGCTCTGATAGAAAAATGTGTGCATAAAGCTGGGGGAAACAAGGCATGTGAACACCCCAGCACTAAAAAGGCAGCCAAAGCAGGGAGATAAATGGGTGTCTGGGTGGGCAGACACCTGTGCAACACCCAGTCCTGCAGAGATTGAGCCCAAGCTCTCAGCACCTGCCATTTTTGCTAGAGAAACACTTCTTCTGCAGGGCACTGTTGGGCTGCCCAGGTGGGCAGGAGCAGACATGGAAGGGGATATTCATCCCAAGAGGCAGGTATGTTTGCTGTGAGCCAATCATGATTTGAGTGATCCTCCCTTGTCCTGAGCTTGGATGGGGGATAAAATTCTGGATCTCCTCTGAAACCCTAGTTGTTGCTGCTTAGCGTCCCTTGTCAGGGGAAGAGAAGGCAAGTCCATCATCAGCTCAGTTCAGACACTTTCCTTGGGGACACCTGACACCAAAACACCTTTTATGTATTTGACAATTGAAGTAGAGTCTTTCCCATGATCTTGTCCAGTCTTTTCTGGATCCCAGGCAACCTCTTGGCATCCGTGGCCAGGAAGGGATCTCACACTCCAAGACCCTCCATTGCATGGAAAGTGCTGGAATCACCATTTCTGGAGGGATTTAAAAGCTGTGTGGATGTGGCACTTGGGGACGTGGGTTAGTGATGGGCTGGGCAGTGCTGGGGGAATGGCTGGAGTCAGAGGGCTTGTCCAACCTCAGTGATTCTGTGAGGAATCACTTGTCCTCTTCTGACAATATCTGCAAACCATGGGCTCTGCCCAAACACCTGCAGCCTGGTCAAGTACCATCACAGTGTTTTTGTTCTCAATTCATCCCAGGGAGAAAAAGAGAAATCTTGCTGAATCTAGGATGACTTCGAGTCATGCAGATAAAACTTGGAGCATAGCCTGGCAACTAATTCCATGCAAATAGCCTGCTAAGTGAATTGAGCTTCTCTCACCTCTGGAAAACTGCTCCTGAACGTACTGTGACCCGCAATGTCCTCAGGTAAACCAGTTATTGGAAATCACTCACTGCTTCAAAATTTGTTCTTGGGCTTATTTTGCTCAATAAATGAATTGTGCAGATTGGCAGTACCTGGTCACACAGACCATGGGGTGTTTTTTTTCCCCTTCCTAAACATGCTAAAAGTCAGTGGGGTGGGCTGAGCCCTGGAAAGAGGCGGTGGGCATACAGGATTACCATATTTTGAAGCATTTCAAACCTTTGTCTCCCTGAGCATTAAAACTTTGTGTAACACATCACTCCAAGGGAGTCAGATTTCATCTTCTTGTATTGAATTCACACATAAATAACTACCTGTGAACTCGCTGCTTCGATCTGTCCCACTGACCAACCTCGAGGTCAAGGCCTGGGAAATTCTCCTTAGTGGGATGATTTGCATAAGATGAGCCAGAGGAGGAGTGCCAAGGAAAAGAATGATTTTTTTTAAACATGAATGCATCAGGCAGCATTTGCAACATTTGCCCAGAGGATATTCCGTTCTGGTATCGCTATTTTCGTTGGTGGCTCTTTGCAGTGATTAATTTAAAGTGCCAGCATCAGGAATCATGGGAACATATGAGAAACCCAGTTTTTCTTTTAAAATAGAAGTAAGTTTTCTTCCCAGTGTTACAGAAAAAAAACCTGGAAAAAGGTCATCATTAAAGAGATGTAAAACTCCCCTCTGTTTCTCATCTAATCTCATACTTTTTCATTCCATTTCTTAATTTGGAGGAGAAGGAACCCTCTCATTCAGAATGCACCATATGGTTGCAGATCACCAAAATGGAAAAGACGACATGATCCAAACTTTAGGAGCAGATGCTCTGCTTTCCCACAGCCAGGGTGCTCAACACAGGCACAGCAGCCACCACCTTTCCTACGTCTTTTGGGAGCTTTCCTGACAAAGTTGGGCCTGTGGTTCTCAAACCAGTAAGCAAGGAGTGTGGACTTTGGAGGGTGTTTCCACCCATCACTTCCCTGTGTGTCAATGGAATTTTCCCCCTTCCCAAGCAGCAGTCTGATGCTGAGCTGCTCTTGGTCAGGCAGAAGAAAGGGAAGATTCCTCCAAAACAGGAGCATTTTCCAGGGGAGGCAGTAGGTCAGAGTGATGGCCAGGCAGCAGGAGGGGTCATGCCCATCATATTTTGCTTTATCCACTGGCTTAGGGTCATGGAATTACAGAATCATTTAGTCTGGGAAAGATTTCCAAGTAGATCACCAAATCTACTCATTACCCAACACTACCAAGGCCACCCCTAAATCCTGTCTCCAAATAACATATCTCCATGAGTTTTTAATCCCTCTGGGGATGGTAACTCCACCCCTGCCCTGTTCCAGGGCCGGACCACCCTTTGGGTAAAAAAATTGTTCCTTACATCCAATCTAAACTTCTCCTGGAACAGCTTGAGACCATTTCCTCTTGTTTCTTTTTATCTGGGAGCAGAGCCCAACCCCCACCTGGCTCAACCCTCCTGTCAGGGAGTTGGAGAGAGCCAGAAGGTCCCTCCTGAGCCTCCTTTTCTCCAGGCTGAGCCTCCTTCAATCTCTCGGCCGCTCTTGGTGCTGCATCCTTCCCCAGCTCCATTCCCTTCCCTGGACACGCTCCAGCCCCTCAATGTCTTTCTTGAAATGAGGGGCCCAAGAGCAAACATAGGATTCAAGGTGTGGCTTCACCAGCACCCAGCACAAGGGGACAGTGTGTGAGGCATCTCACCTTCAGTTGGAGTTGGGATTTCTGGAGCATTTCTGCCACATCCTTAATCCCAAACCCATTCACTTTCAAGGATGTTGCACGCACGTGTGCTCAGCTTCACTCCCAGTGATCCTTCCCTCCATTCACCAACAAGTCACCTCCTCCTGTGCCCACACCAATCCCAAGGCTCCTCCATCCTCTTCTGTGTGTCACCTTGCCATCATTATTCCCTGCACATCCCTCCCCTCTCGCTCATCCCATTGTTTTAGGCACCCTGGGGTGAATCCCATCCCTGATGGCAAACCCCTTCCCTGAGGAAGCAGAGGGCTCACAGTTATTTACTGGGGAAAGGATAAGCGATGGCGTTTATAGAAAACATATTAATAATTTCACCCTTTCCCTCCACATTTACCAAATTGATTTTTGAACTGCTAGTAGTCGGATTGCAATAAATATAGTTGAAATCCATTGCACGTAATGGGTTATAAATTGTGAATCATAATTCAGCAGGAGCCTTGGGTTTGGCTTGCTGGCTGCTGCCAGGGTGTGCATGCGCGCCTGTGTTTTTCTTTCTCCAGCCCTTCAGCCTGCACAACTCTCCAGTGGAGTAATAAATTGGGAATAATAGAAGCTCTGCTAACTAAATTTCACTTGTCAGTTGGAAAATTTCGTGCTGGGCACGATGTTCCTGCAAATAGTGCAAGGTGAAAAATAAAAATAAAATACCAAACTGGATGGGAGCAGCTTTGCTCAGTCCCCAAAAGTTGGGACCTAGTGAAGGAGAGATGCTTGAGAAGGAGGAGCATCTGACAGCAGGGCAGTGCCTTCTGGATGGGGATGGTGAAGACTGTTCCTCCACCAAAATGACCTTTGCACAGCCATATCTCTGCAGCCACAAGGCACCAGGAGGAGAAACAGAAGGGGTTTGAGCAGACAATGAGATTCCCTAGGGATGCAGAGTCCAGGCTGGAGCTCAACGCAGCACCCAGGCAGGAAAATCCATATCTGCTGCAGATTTATTACCTGTTGGGGAAATGTAGCACAGATATTTTTAAAACGTGGGGCCATTAAACTCCCCAAACGGGCCAGCTCACCTGCTATTTTAACAACACGTTGTGACACCTTCTTATTTTATAAGTATTCCTTTCGGACTTATTAACTCTAAGCTGTCACATCCCATTTGAAGGGAGGAAAATGCCATCGAGGTGACAGCTCCAGTCAGGCCAAAACTATTTAATGAGTTTTTATGGGGGGCAGAAAACTTAAGCATTAGTCCAGGACTTTGGAGAGGGGGAAAAAACTGGATCAGGAGTGGTGGTGTTTATGTCGCTTTTGATTTTCCTGCTCTTTCCCCAGCATGACCTTGTGTTTATTGTGGGATAGGAGAATAAAAACCTATGGACTTCATCTGGAACCCCAGTGATTGTTAACATGAAGAAGAGGATGGGAACATTTAAAGCATCATCCTGGCAACATAAAGTATCTGCAATAGTGGCATAGTCCCACTTTTTTGTGCCAAAAACCTTTTTCCTAAAAAAATACATTCCCCAAGTGTATACCCTTGGGTGAGGGGAGAGGTAGTGCTAAGAGAAATGGGAGGGAGGGCATGAAAAGGGGAAAACAAACTGAGTCTCACATCTGGGAATTGGCTGCCAGAGCAGAAGGAAGGTGGAAAAAGAGACTTCAGGACTTTCCAGCCCATGGCACAGGACTTGGGGCAGCCCTGGGGTTAGGGGAGGATTGGAAGCTCAGCTCGACACTTTGAGGGTTTTTTTTCCCAGACAAGTTTGTTTCAGGAAATAATAACAATAACAGGCTTTGAGAAAAAAACTCATCTTGTAATGAGACTTTGGGAAGCTGATGAGTTTCGGGGATGGTTGCCCAGTGGTTCCCAGACCCTCGCCAAGCCCTGCTCTCCCCCATGCCCAGGCAGAGGTGTCAGGGTGGGGATCTGGACACCCATTTTTCACCCCATTGCCCTTTTCCTGGGGCAGAACTTTCCAGTAGTAGGAGGAACAAGCCAGGGAGAAGCAGGTCATACCCCAGAAAAAACAACAAAGAAATGACTGGATTTGGAGGCAAGGAATGACAAAATTTAGCCCTGGTGGGACTTGCTGCTCCTGCGGCCATTGCATGGGAATGAACAGCTGCAGCCAGGCAGGTAGATTTTGGCAAAAGAGGGGCGCCTGGGATGCTCCATCCCTGCCTTTCTGTTGCCTGTCACAGATAACCATATCCACCTGCCGAGGCTTTAGCCACACCAGGGCTGCGATACCTTCACCTGCATCCTGGCCCTGCTGTCAGCTCTAAAGTAGCCTGTGGCTACTGTAAACTCCAGGATTTAGTGGATAGAAGGTGTTGGATGTGGGTGCTTGGAGGCTCTCCTGGGCACTGTGGGATGCAGAGGTAGGAGATACAGCAGCTCTAGAATGTCTGTGAGAGCTGAGTGCCTATCACAGAGGGGGTTTTTTACAGACAGCCCTTAATATTTTGCTGAGACCTCTGCTCTCCTTCTAACACTGCCAAGGGTTTATATTTTGCTATGGTGAGCACCTCCTATTTTTCACTCTTAGGAATGAAAAAGAAAACATTTGTCCTAATTCTTGGCAGAGCATTCTCCAAACTGCCTGTGTTCTGCCTTGCTCCCATTTTATTTATGGTACAATCACAGCAGAGCTTTGCTTGGAAAAATTGAAAAAGTAGCCAGGAAGAATACACACAACTGCCCAGGAGAGATAATCAGTTGTTAAAACATGCCTGCTGCTCTAATTAGAAAGGAAATGAAATTGGGTTTGAAGTGGAATTAACTGAAGGCTCCTTATCCTGTCCATCTACTCTACTCTCCCAGCCCTTCTGGACAAACAGGAAAGGAAAGGAAAAAGAAAGCTGATCCTCTCTGAAGCACCTGTCCCCTAGAGATCATTCCAGAGTCTGGGCCTGAGCAACGCCAGGAGAAAGACATCCTCTCTCTTCTGCTCATCCGAAATGTACCTTCAGTTTTGTTATCACCAATTGTAGAAGTTCACGCAGCACTCATGTTTCACCACTGCCTTGTACTAATTTTTAGCATCCAGAGAGTAGGATTGTGTGTAATAGGTGATTTAAGCTATTAAAGAAATTATTAAGAAATTATTTTCTGTTTATTAAATCTTAGTGGGTACCACAGGTATCATTTCTTTCTCTGAGTGAAGGGTTAAAAGGATCATTGCTGCTGGCATAATGGGAATAACACTAATAGACTTTGCCTCTCCTTTGAAAGGAGGAGCTCTCAGAGGGAAAGGGTGTGGATATGTGGACTGTGTTATGTGGTCAGCACGCTTTTGCTGTCTGCTTTGTGACCTGCCCCTCCTGAGAACAGGGTAATCCATCTTTTGGCCTTCTCTAGGAAAGTCCCCCTCCCTCCAAACACTTGCCAATGCTCTACGCTGTTTGAGGAATGACTCTGTGTTTCCCACATGTGTATTTCCAGGGTGCTAACAGTCCTTAAAAATGGGTGAAATTAAACATTATCAATGATAAAGGGGAGCTTTAGGGGTTTGCTGTGACCCCAGCAGCATTGAGAGGATACTTCTCATGGTGTCTCATCACCCTGCCTAACACATTCTGCAGTAAAACACCTTCTCTCTGCTTTCACTTAAAATCCAGCTTTGCAGATTCCAAGGAGGAAAAGCAAGATTTTAGCACTGTGTCAGGAGTTTGTCTGCAAAGCCAGAAATTATGGCTCTAAAACTGGCTTAGAGTGGTGATGGAGAACTCTGGACAGGTAACTACCAGGATCTCCAGCAGTGCCCTGTGCAGGCTTTGGTGGGAGAACACCTTTGATTGAAGTGAGAAGAAACTGGCCCATGGGAAGACTTTGCCAACATGAATGTCATATTGAAGTTTGAAGCCTCTTTTGAATACCAGCTTGCACAGCAGTAGCTACGCCAGTTTCTGTTCCTGTTGGCTGATTTGAATGTATTTATTGGCAGAAGTTAATGTTTGGAGATATTTTGATATTTCTAGGTAAACTCTTTTGCAGACATCTCTTTACTATCCCCTTTGAGCCTGGATGGCAAGGGCAGGACCCTTCCAACCACATCTCCCAAAGGGTTCAAGCCTCGGAGAGATGCTTCACTAGGGTGCTGAGTGCATCCTAAAAATTTGGGTGTTCCTTATCTCCTCATCATCCTTCCAACGTCTCCTCTCTGTTAACCTCTGCATTTAATACCTGTGTGACTCCCAAGTGTTAGCAAGGAAGGAAGCCACTTCTAGCTTTTCCCTTGGATTGAATTCATAGAGTCACTGAATTCCACTTGAGTTGGAAGGTACCTTAAAGATCATCTAGTTCCAAGCTTCCTGCCATGGAGCATTCCTACAGATCCCAGTTTTGTGCCTGACTGTCATGAGTGGCTCTAAGGAGACCCTTGCTGATAAATGAGCAAATTGCTGGATGGCTAAAAAAAGTACACTCTGTGTCCTCTGTAATTTGTTCTACCACAAAACTGTTGTGGAAGTGAAATGCAATCGATGGATCAGACCTGAAGGTTTCAGTTTAATCTCTGCAAAGAATAATCTCTGAAGAGTCAAAGTTTTCTCTTGTTATCTCTTTTTTTCAGTGCCACCAGAGCCCCATCCCATCACGCTCAGACAAAATCCTCAGGTAATTTCATACCTTTGCACTTTTTGTTTCTTTTCTTTAAATAAAGCTCCCTCCTCATTCAGAGGGTCAGCAGATCTACCATCTAAATCCAATTGAAATCCTGTTCTCTGCTGGAAGGATTGGCAAAAATCAACAAGTGGGGTTTATCTGTCATAGGTTGCCCAGAGAAGCTGTGGCTGTCCCATCCCCGGAAGTGTTCAAGGCCAGCTTGGATGGGGCTCTAAGAAATCTGGTCTAGTGGAACATGTCCTGCCCATGGCAGGGGCTTGGAATTGAGTGATCTTGAAGGTCCCTTCCAACCCAAACTATTCCAAGATTCTGTGATCTAGCTCACCTGGCTCTCCTGGGCACTTCTCAGAAAAGCATCTCTGATGGTTTCTATTCTTACTTCTACTCATGACTGAGTTGTAGCACTGCTCTCTTTGACACAAACCTCTCTTTGACAGAAACCTCAGCTTGTCCCTCTTGCACTTGTCTGCCAGGCTTGGGGATGGATTGGGACTGTGCTGTTTGCTCTGGATGGTTTCTGAAGGCATGTCATTTGTTTGAAGCTCAAGACATGGCCTGGTCCTTGGATGGAGCATTTTGTGTCCTAAGGAATACTCATCCATTTGGGAGGCTTGTCTGCCCTCTCCAGCCTACAGAGTCATCCATCACATAGCAGCTGTGAGTTGGCTGATCTGCATAAATTTGTGTTTTACTTGTTTCTGGGTGTTTTAATCTGTTGCAATTAGCTTGCAGGCCTCTCTTCCTTTATGGCCATTTGTTGTGCTGATTGTTTGCCATACAAATTTGGGCCTGGGCTAGAGAGAGCCACAGTCTGGAAACCAGCTGGTACCTGAAGCTGGTCAGGGCACTGGGATGATGCATAGATTGTTTTATGATGACTTTTTTTTATCCAGAGCCATGAAGAGTTGAAAGTTTGATCTTTACCAACCTGGAGTATCACTGCCCTAAAAAAACAAATCCCCACAATCTACCCAAAAAACCCACCCACAAGCCTCTACTCCTATGTTTGGCTCCTTCTTCAAGTCCAGTTTATGCTGAAAACTAGTGAGAACTACTGAAAATAGGTGAAAACTATTCACTATGAGATGAAGAGACTTTATGCTTGTTGGTGGTCCACAGGAGATGGAGATTTTGGGGTTGATCAATGAGGATGCAGAGGGAAGAAGGCATCACTGCTACCTCCTGTTTATGTTACCTGACTGGTGCCAGTTCAGGGGAGACTTGCAGGAGCGTAAGAACTTGCTTTCAGAAAATCTGGGAGGCAAAGCCTGTAGAAAGCTGCTTTGCAAATCTGTTCTGTGTTGCTTACAGAGTAGGAGGAGATGAATGTGTTAAAAGAGCAAATTTTTCTCTGGGGGTAAAGCATGGCCTCAGTGGAACTTGCAGGAATTGGGGTGTCATGGTCAGTGAAGGATTTGGGGTGGTACAGGCACTGTCTGGAAGCTTTGAGAGGTGGTGACACAGAGCCCCCAGCCTTGCTCTGTGTGCTCTCCTGGTCCTGTTTCTTCTAGGACGCACACAGTCCAAGCCTCTCCTGCTCACTGTGTGGCTGCTACTAGTCAGGGTCTCCCAGCAAACTCTCCTCTGTCACCCTAAGGATGATCCTGTCTCCCCCCAGGTGCAGCAATGGGGGGGATGACCTTCCTCTATCCCTCCCAGGTATTTTGATGTTTGGGCTGCTCAGGATTTCTGCTGTGCAAGGCATGGCATGGAGTCAGCCTGGGATCACGGGTGCTTCTGGGTTAGAAAGAAGTAATAATTCATGTCTCTGTTCCTGGGTCACACTTGAAATTAATGAATGGCTTTGAAAAAATTGGCTGGTTTCCTTTTATTAATATAGTTTGGGCTCTTTCTTTGCCCATGGGTGCCTGGGCACAATTAGGTCATGCTTTCAAGCTCTCTTCCAACCTGGAAAATACAAATTATTTTGTAATGAGAATGGAGATACTCAGCTGATTCCACAACTCCTGAAGCAGGGTCTTCAGTGCAGGGAGGGAAAGCAAATGTAGTGAGGAACCTGTGGTAAAACTACAATGTGGTGTGACTGGCACATGTAGATACAGTACGAGACATAAAAGTCCATGCCAGGATTCACAGGGCTGTAGTGAAGTCATTGCAAAGCATTTGCTGCCGGATGTCTGACTGGGTCTAGTTCTCAACGGGTCTTAATGGGCAAAAAAATGGGAGGCTGCAAGGGGAGAGGCTGAAGTGAATCCCCGATTGTGAGGCAGAGATTCAGAGCCCTGTGTAAGCCCTGAACTTGTAATAGATGGATGAGAGGAGCAGACATTACTGTGAGACTGCATTGAAGATGGGTATTAGGCAGACACCCTGTCAGGGAGGATCACTTTGTGGGCAGAGATGCTGGAGGAGAGGAATATTAAGGAGAGTTTGAAGGTATTTGTTTTCTGGGGGACTTTGAGAGATCTCAAAGTGAAAGCTTTGTAAAAAGCGAAAGCCACCAAAAAAGCTGCTTGTGAAAATCTCTCTTATGAATCACAACCTTCCTGCCTTCCTTCAGCCCACTGGGAACCCCAGGCCAATGTCCCCTCTCCAGCATCGCCCATCTCATGTCTATCTTGCTTTTAAGATGTTAAAATGTTAGTTTGGGGTGTGTGGGAAAATTGCATGTTAGGCTGTTTTCCCTTCCTTCTTCCCCCGTGGGGATGGGCACCAGGGCTGTGTGCATGGATGGTGGTGACTGTAAAGCAGGAGGGGAAAAAAGAAACCACATGTACAGGAGGGGGAAATAATCAAGCTGAGGGGAAGGAAAAAAACCCAACTTGTCCTCTTATAACATAAAAGCCCTCCTCCCCTGGAAAGAAATAAAAGCCAGAGTGAAATGAAGGTAAATGCCAGAGGTTTAAGTACCACGCTGGCGAGTGTGTTTTAAAGGTTACCTTTCAGGGGGTTGAAGAGGGAACGAGAGAGCGACAGAAAGGGAAGGAGTTGGAGCACTTCCCATTGCGAGGGCCACTCCAGCTCTTAATGGATTTTTATATCTCTGTCTGCTTTTTGTGACATTATTAAAATTGCTTATTTTTAATTTTTTTCCCCCTTTCTTCATCTGGGAGAAGGGGTTGGAGAGGGGAGCAGGAGGACAAACTCAGTTGCCATGGCAATCTCCAGCTACACCAAGCACATCTGCATGGCTGATTTGGAGCAAAAAGGAAGTTTTGGGTAGTTTTTGAAGAGGAGAGAAAGGATCTGGGTCTATGTGTGTGTGCACATGCCAGGACAAAAGTCCCAGGGCTTAATTACTGGTGTGGGAAGGTGACATTTCCAGTGCTTACCTGATGAGGAATAAAGAAATGAGGAGCCTGAAGGAAGGTAAACACCTGTATAATGTAAATGCTGTATGGCAGAACCTCCTTCTTGTCTTTCATCTAGCAAATATCACCTCATCTGCTATCCAGAAATATGCCAAAAACTCTCTCTGGCTTAGGGAATATGTCTTTATCTTTGGTAGGATGTGGATGTGCCCAGCACATCTGGGAGATGTGGGTCACCAGCTTCTCAAAGTTGGCCAAAATTGATCTTGTGTGGCAATAGAGTGTTTCTGCATCCTGGTAGGATCCCAATTATCTGCTCCTGTGAAGTGTCAGCCTACTGGGTCACACCTAGGTGGGCTTTCAAGGTAAGAGGGGCTGATGGCATAGGACCTGCACTTGCAGCCTGCAGCAGGCTCTGTGCCATCCCCTGCTCTGCCTTCCCAGCTGGATGGGTGGCAGGAGAGTAACTGAAATACTCCACCAGACAGTTCTGCAGCAGGAGGGTGTCCCAGCTCCTCCCCAGAACAGCTGAATGTGCTCTGCCTGCTGCCCAGGGCTTTGGCATGGGTTCACCTCCAGAAGGAAGGAGGACAGGGAGCAGCGTGGCTTGGTGGCACTCACCAGCCGCTGGCATGGCTCTGAGCTGTCACACAACCTGCTGGAAGGTGGCACAGCCCTCCCTACAGCCGTTACTCCCCTTGGAAGGGTGATTCCAAAGGCAGCAACAGAGACAGCGAAGGTTTGCTCTGCCTGAGGGAGTGGAGAAGCTTTTCTCCCATCCCACATCCATGCATGGCGGGAAAAGCATACTCTGAAGGTGCCTACCATACTCATGAATCCTTCTTTCTCTTTCCGGTTCCCCAGCCCTTGAATTGGGCCTGCTCTCCTTAATTCTATTTTGCTCGCAGAAGCTATATGTACCCAGTGGTGGTCAGAATCCATTGTGACTGAATGAGCTCAGAATCACTCAGAATGAGCTGTCTGCCTCAGAAGTCCTATCTTCCCTGCCTGCCCAGCCATCGAGGAGAATCCTATTTTAGCATAGCTCCTGAGCCTGACTTTGCCATCTGCCTTGGTAAGTTCCTTGCTCCTTGCATCTCAACAGCCTCATCCTTACGACACACTGGAAAAAGGAAAAAAGCCAATTTTTGGGTTTCTGCATGGGATAAAGAAGTCACACTGGCGCTAAACATGTAGGGAAAGCAGTATTTCTGCTGGTCACCTTCCTTTTTCCCTGTGCAGCTAAGAAGTGTCCAGAGCTGCTTGCTGGGAGCAAGTAGCATCACCTGGAAACATAGGTCCACAAGTGCAGATGCTCTCTTTCCTATAATGCATGGTATCCTGAGGTGTTTCTCTTCCCAGGGATGTTCAGTCTGCTCTGTCTGTTGGGCAAGGGAGATGCCTCTTCTCTGCTCTCAGTATAACAGAGCAAAAGCTCATGGAGTGGAGGCAGGAGGTGATGCAGAGACTGGGGTGCATCAGCTGGGGTGGTTTGTGATGACTGGATAATATCCATGAGGGCTCAGGCCCTCTTGACAGGACAAAGGGGTGACAACCTCCCGGAGGGTTCAGGAGGTGGCACAGAGGGAAGAGCCCCTAGCACGATGGCAATCTCCATCTCTGTGGGCCCCAGCAGCCCTGCTGGGCACCCTGAGCAGGCTCTTGCTGGGTGTCAGATGGCCTCAAAGAAACAAATTATCACCTTGGCTGGGAGGCTGATGTGGTTTCGTTTACTGCTGCTTTTACCAGCCGCACTCAGTGCCCAGCAGGACCCAGCAGCCACCACTGGGGGAGGCAAGTGGAGATGATGGAGGGTGTCCTCCAGCGCTGAGCTCAATTTTAGCCACTCTCACAGCTCCTGCAGTGAGGGATTTGCTGTCACAGCATGTACAGATTGAGACAATGGAGGAAATCTCTTGCATGGCGTGCCAAGGCAGAGTCGGGGCCCTTCCCATGGCAGATGGGGCTGCAAAATACCCTCTCCTGTGAGCCTTCCCTCCATGGGAATGGCTTCAGCAGCAATCCCAGCTCCTGGACAAGAACCAAAAAGGATAAGAGGGATGCTGGGTGTTACCTCTGCTTCACCTTCAGCTCCTTCTGTGGATGCATCATCAGTGGACTGCACCTGAAGTGCCAGGGTAGGGATACAGAGGAACATCCCTGACCCCGGAGCTGCCCAGGCACATGAACAGGCACTGCTGCTCCAGCAGAGGAGTGAAAACAGAATTAACCCGTTAAAACTTTTCAGCTTCCCATCTGAGATCTGTGTTTTGTCAGCAAACACAATAAAATGAGCTTAAGCTTTAATACAAAGTGGGGGATTTGCTTGGGGGATTTGTTTGTTTTTTACCTCCAGGGTCTAAATTATTTCTCTTATTACTTATTCTGTTGTTTCTTTTGCTCTTATTTCACCAGAAATCCCATGATAAAATTATACAGGAAACACCTGGAGAAAAGTAGAGAAACATGTAGGTACTGGGAATACTTGGGGTGACAAAGAAATCATGGAGCAGCCAAGCAGTGGCAGGACTGGAAAGATGTTGTCCTTTTATTCTTTTTGGTCTTTCTGGTGGTGTTTTCAAGAGCAGGGTTTAGCATCCTCTCTTAAGGAGAGCAGCAGCACCTGCTCAGGCTTTTTTATGGGGTGCTGGCAAAGGAGAAAAGATGGGCTGAGTGAAGAGGGAGCTTCCCCAGAAAAGGGAAGAAAAACAGTGGTTACCCCCTCCTGAGATTATTTGGTGTGTGCCAGTGTATATATTTAGGTTGTGGTTGGCTTCCTGTGCCTCCAACAGCCTCAGGGTAGTACCCTAGAGACCCAGGCCAGTGCTGCAGGGGTATCTAGTGCCCCCAGTGATGGATTAACACAGCCAGCACTTGATTAGGGCTCGTGTTTGTTGCTTTGGTTGATAACACCACTACAGTGGGGCGGGGGGGGACCATGAAAGCAATGGAGAGATGGAGATTTAATTGGATAATTCTCACTGAAGCATCTCCTGGTTAACCAGCCAGAACCCCACCTGCATCTTTCCATTATTTTGCATGTTAACAAGGTCTGTGTCCTGTGAAGCGGCTGCTGGGGCGTGAGGGGCTATTAAACCTGGCAGCGCCACTTTCAGTTATTCTCCAGGGGAACTAAAGGATGGGGCTGGATGTCAGTGCTCTGATCCAGCAGCCCTTGGGGAGCTGGGTGCCTGGCAGGGTGGCTGAGCTCTTCCTGAGGATGCTCACATATCAGAGTTGGAGCAAAATGCAGCTGTTTGGGAGCCTGGGAAGCTTTGGTGTCATCATGAGCAGATACTCCCCAGCAGCAGAGAGGGAAAGGATAAGACTTTGACATATAACTTCCATCAGGGTAAATAAACAAGAGCCCTGGCTTTATTTGGCCTTTTTCCTTGCATTTGCCCAATGAGCAATAGCACAAAGCTGGGTAGTGGGAGCAGAATCACAGAATCACATAGGTTGAAAAAAGGACCTTTAAGATCACAGAGTCCAACCATTCCCCCATTCCCCCAGCACTGCCAAGCGACTGATGCGCTAACCCATGTCCCCAAGTGCCACATCCCTCCAGGGATGGTGACTCCATTATTGCTCTGAGCAGCCTGTTCCAGTGCTTGACAACCCTTTCCATGAAGCATTTTTTCCTAATATCCAATCTAAACCTCTCCTGGCACAGCTTGAGGCTGTTTCCTCATGTTTCTTTTTACCTGGGAGAAGAGCCTGACCCCCCTCAGCTCTCCCCTCCTGTCAGGGAGTTGGAGAGAGCCAGAAGCTCCCCCCGAGCCTCCTTTTCTCCAGGCTGAGCCTCCCCTGATCTCTCAGCTGCTCTTGGTGCTCTAGCTCTATTCCCTTCCCTGGACATGCTCTAGCCCCTCAATGTCTTTCTTGGAGGAACAACTGAAAATGTCCGGGCTTGTTTATTTTGCTCCCCCTATCTATCCAAAACAACCTGGATGGATGGATTTCTTTTTCCCAAGGCCAGGGTGGGCACAGACCGTAAGCTGAGTGGGAAAGACCTGCAAGAGACAGTTGCGGAAAAAGGCTTAAAAATATAAAATATATCACTGGAAATTTCTGGAGGTTTTCCTGTCTCAGACAACCTAACTTTCAACTGGTTGAACGCCATCCCATGATTTTAATGGCCATCAGTGCAAGCACAGGGTGGTTGTTCTTGGAAACACTGAGCCATCCCCCAAGCCCTGAGTGAAATTCATGTTGCCCTTGTCCCTCCAAGGAGGTTTCACTCCAAATGCTTTATTTATCTTGGACACATCATGCTGTTCTCTGGGAGGTTGCCCTCTGCTTTGACCCTCAGAAAACATGTTCTGGAAGATGTCACTCCATGGGGAAACAAAGCATAGATGTATTTGTCTGAAAATCTGTGGAATCAGGCTGTGGAAACAAACACCAGGAAGGTGGAGGAAGATCTCCAGTTCTCCCTAACATTCCTAGCAAAGAGTACAGAACCAGGAAAAAACTGCTGTAGGACTCACTCCTGTCACAGGATCCCCCTAAAGATGGATGTTTTTCACATTTGATTCTAGGAGGAGGAAAATTGGAATAAGCAGCTGATAATCTCCAATTTTCAAAGCTATTGTGGGTAGTAAATTAGCAGCAGCAAGGAGAGGCAGGTGACTCAAACTGACTCAGAACGAATCACAGGGAGCATCCTTCTCCCAGAGCATGGTCACAGCTTGGCTCTGACAGGAATCCTTTAACCAGAGGGGACCTCTCTGGAATGCCATGAAATGCCATCAGATGTTGCCCCCGTTGGCGCCGAGTCCTGCTCCAAAAGTAATTATAATTAATGGGCTCCTCCAGCTTGGCTCCATCCAGGTTTTAGATGCCATGGGAGAAGCGGGCACTGCACGAGCTGCTCCCTGACTGCTTCCAGCTCAGACTGAGAAGGAACAGCTAAAATCCTCAAGGTCCCCAATCCAGGCGTAACTTTTAGCCAGGGAGCACAGGTGGCAGTAGATGTTAGAGACTCCTCACCAACACCCATCCTCTCCATGAACGCAAGGTCCATTCAAAACCAGGCCCCTCCAGCCCTCTTACGCACGGGAAGAGATGTCAGGAGCTGGCAACTTTCAAAGCCCTGACCTTCAGGACTTAAGGTCAGTGTAAGCACAGTGTCCATTTAGCACCCACAGCGGGCATCTCCACACCATCGGAACACCACAGCTTTGGTCAACTGCTGGGATGTTTTCCCAGATATTGTGACAGCCTCCTTTGCTGTCCAGTAGATTTTCCCCCAACCTCTTGACAAAGACAGGGGGAGGCTCTGTGCCAGCCACCTCTCCTTCTGACTGGCTTTTGTTTTCATCCGAAGAGCCCAAAATCAAGCACTCCTCCCCTTTACCCAACACAGGGTTGTAGGTGCAAAGGGAGACCCCATTTCAGCATGTGAGGATGAAAAGAATGAGAACAGCATTAAAGAGAGCTGGAGGGAGACTTTGGACAAAGACATGGGGTGACAGGACAAGGGGGAATGGCTTCAAACTGACAGATGGCAGGATCAGATGGGATACTGGGAAGAAATTCTTCCCTATGAGGGTGGTGAGGCCCAGGCACACCACCCTGGTTGCCCAGAGAAGCTGTGGCTGTCCCATCCCTGGCAGTGTCCAAGGCCAGGTTGGACGGGGCTTGGAGCAACCTGGGATAGTGGAAGGTGTCCCTGCAGGGGATGGAACAAGATGATCTTAAAGCTCCCTTCCAACCCAAACCATTCTAGGATTTTATGGCTTTAGCCAAGCAGAAAACCAGGAAATGTGGCTTGAGGTGCATCACAAATCAAAATGCACCAGGATGCGTGGCTGGAGACCCTGGCCCCTCCACCTGTGACCTTCCCAAATCCAGCCTGTCTGCCCCCTGCAGCCCCCCTGGTGCTGTTGGCAGGTATATTGCAGGAGGAAACAGGACTTTTGCCTTGGGGAGCACCGTGTGTCATTCATCAAAGGATGTTCCTAGCACTGGGCAGTGACACACATTGTTAGCAGGGCCAGGCTGAATCAAGAAAAACAAGTGAGATGACACTCAGAGATCAGTAATTCCTCCCTCTCACTCATAACTCTGTCAGCTCTTTCAGCTGGATTGTCAAAATACGTTTGTCACAGAACAATTCCTACTCTTCTTTCATTTTATATTATTATTATTTTCCTTTTTTCTTCTGATGCTGGCTGAACTCACCCACTTGGAACAAAACCCAATATTCATTTCCTCTCTGGGCAGTTGATTTTATTATTGGCTCACCTGCTCCAGCAGTTGAAAAGCTATAAGACAAGCTGGGCCTTCAAAATTAAATTCTGCCAGATTTTTTTTTCCCCATCCTCACGTATTCCATGACTGCAGGTTACTGGCAGGGGTTTGAAGATGTACTTGGCAAACTCACTTTCTGTCTGGGACAGGGATGAGCAAAACAGGAAACCTGCTTCTCTGTAAATCAGCATCTTTCCAAAGGCTCAGGCTGTTCCAGAGCAGGACAAACCTTACTTGTGCCTTGCTCATCTTTTCCTGTGAGTGAAGTGGAGCTGTGGGCAGTCACTGAATGTTCCACTGGGAAAACGAAGCTACAAGAGGAAGATACGGGATGCTGTGGAGTTTTTTTGAGGGAAGGAAGGCTCCAGCTCACCCCCAGCTCAGCAGCTGGGAACCCTGTCAGGCTAGGATGGACTTCATCTGAGGATGGGATAATGCTTGATCTTGGTATCTTTCCCAGACTCTCCAGTTCCTTGCATGGAATTTTGCTGCTTCAGGGACTATGTTGAGGAGACCAGGATCAATTCTACATTCCACTGCCAGCTTTGCTTATTTTAGCTACTGCTCTTCTATGCTGGGAAAAGAAAGATCTTGGGACGTGGTTGGAAGGATCCATATGTCCCATTGCATTGCTAAGACCAGCTCTCTCAATCCAGACCCAAAATCCTCCAAGGGCTGCTTGGAGAGTTGTGTTAAGGTCTTGGAAACTCCAGATTAGCCGTTGCTGAATTAAATTCTTCATCTTTCTTCCACAAGGTGATGTTATCTTCATCCTGCAGCCAGAGCAGCAAGGCCTGAGGGTAGGAACAGAACCCTGATCTCTGTTGACACCAGCTTTCACCTCCCCAGCAATATTCTCTGCCTCACTTGTCCACAAACCTGTTTTCCACGCCTGTCTTTTCTGTGGGAATCCTAGCTGAGACGTTTGCTCCCTTGGAGTTGACTACAAATGCTGACCGAGGTGCCAAAGCCAAAAGGTGACCTCATTGTTTCTCAGCAGGAAATACGTTTGCCAACAACTGGTATTTTCACTGACCTCATATTGTGAAGGGTCTGCGTCCCATCTTACCTGGAAATGCCATGAGACAGCGCTGGCAGCGGGAGCCAGCGCTTTTACTGGAATGAATATTTTTAGCCTGGCAACGCATTGCCCTGAGAAGCTTATTCCTCCAGACAGTAATACCTTGGTCTGTCAGAGCAAGCATGCAGAATCTCTGGCTGCAGCACCCAGGAGAGAAGCCCAGCATGCAAGGGGTGACACCAGCACTGTCCCAGCACATCCCAGCACAGGGGCTGGATACAGACCTGCCCATATACCGGTGTGGGTCAGGGCTGAACACGTTAGAACACAAAAATCAATCATAGCTGAAAATGAGAGGAAGGGGAAGTGTGAAGAAAAACTGGTGGGTGTCAGACAGGGCCCCCTAAGCCCGCCCTGAGAGGTCTCCCAGACAGATAACGCTCAGGGAGGGGGCTGCTCTGGTGTGCACTCTTGGATTACTGCTCTACCCCGGGAAATGGGTGCTGAGGCTGGTGCCCTGGGGGTGCTAGATTAAGATTGTGGTGCATCACATGGTGCTGAGCCATTGTTCCCTGAGCTACCATGGGATTCATCCATGGGATTTGGTATCCAAGGCAAGAAGGGCCATGCACCCACACTCCCTGAAGGCTGGCATTTTCTTCAGGATCCTCCTGATAAGCCAGGGACCAGGAGGATGAGGAGCAATACCAACTGTAATCTGCTGTACCTGAAGATTGACTGAAGAGAGGAAAGGAGTTGGCAAACACTAAATACCAGCTGCAATAAAGGAATGCACAGAACCAGCCTTGTTAGCGAGACTGAGACTGGGATGGTGTGGTCTGTGCCTCCAGCCTCCTTATGGGCTGTGCTTCTCTGTTGCTCTCCCAGAGCTGGCTCCCAAATCGGTTTGAAACTCAGAAAAAGAGAATAAACCCCAGTGGAGTGCATGCCAACACCTGGATTTTGGCATGAGGAGGCTACAGGAGGGCCTGAGGGATGTAGAGCCGGCTGGCTGGCTGGGGCCACCTCTGTGCTGCCTCTCTGACCTGGCATCTGCACTGTCAGGTAGCACCAAGTGGTTGCTGCCTTCGTGCTGGTCTTCTGTCAAACTGCTCACGCCGTCCCCCTGCTGAATAAAGATCTCCAGCCTCCCAATATCATCCTGCTGTCTTCCCAGGCACTCCCAGACTCCCACCCACCCTACCGAGACAGTAGGCAGTGCTGTCAAAGGCAGAGGAAGGATGGGGAGACGGAGATGAGGTGGCGGACGAAGCCAGGGACTCGGAGCGCGACAGAGCAGGTGATTATTTCATTCTGTTGGGGGCAGGAGGAAGCAATTGCCATGTGGCACTGCCTGGGTATACCTGGAGGGTGCAGCTGATGAATAGGACTGTTTTACTTGCCGCAGGCTGAGCCACGCAAAGCTCAGGAGAGTTTTTTCCTGAGCTGCTCCATTAACACAAACAGACAGCAATGCGAGCTGCTGACACTGGGGTTAATTAAATCCATCTCTCCATCAATTCTTATTCAGCTGTTATCGATGGTCATTAGATCAGCGACAAAGTGACAAGCAAACAGTAATAGACTCATCTTAACCCTTGTGGTGCTGGAGAAGGGTGAGCAGCACAGGTGAGTGGGAGGTGATTTCTCTGGTTCTCTGCTCAAATTCAGTCAGCTCTCTCCTAGAGAATCCCACGTGGATTTGAATGAGTCCTCTTGATAGGGCAGGTCACCAGCCACATTCTTCCAAGAAGGATTCTGTTCCTGTGTCCCTGTCTGTCCTTTTCGAACAGTTTCATGGCCCGAGGTCATAGAATCCCAGAACGGTTTGGGTTGGAAGGGATCTTAAGGATCATCTTGTTCCAACCTCCTGCCATGGGCAGGGACACCTTCCACTAGACCACGTTGCTTAGAGTTCCATTAAGCCTGGCCTTGAACACTTTCGGGGGTGGGGTATCCACAGCTTCTCTGGACAACTTGTTGCACTGTTCTCTGGACAACAGGAGCTGCACTGTTCCTCAGGGATGTTGGGGACAGCAGATGTGCTCCATGACGCAGTGACTTGTGGACTGAAAACTGTCCCACTGCCATGACACAGGAATGGCAGGATGCTCTGGGGATGTATATGTGCCTCTGTGTTGGTCCACTGGGTCAAAAATCTCCCTTGTCACAAGGCTGCCCCAAACTGCAGAGCAGAGCGATGGGGTTGGCAGAGACACCCACAGAGCTGGCTCTGCACACCTGAGGAACCAAACAAACCATGAGAAAGCTAGGCACTGGGATAACTCCATCCATGAAAGGACTAAGAAGAATAAAGGAATGTGTGTTTTCAGCTCCTAGAGCCGTTCCTTCTTGCAGCAAGGCAGAGCTGCCTCCCCCCGTCCCCTGCCCATGTCCTGAAGGCCCTTCCAGTGCCACTCACACTTTTAGTCAGGCTTGCGGGGAAAAGCTGCTGTTGCTGCTGCTCTCCTCCCTCTCCTCCTCTGATTAACAGCTTAAATGAGAACTGAAGGCTGCCCAAGGGCTGCAATACATTTTCATGCTTCTGCTGCTGCAGCCACCAAGCCAATGTCCAGCTCCCTCCAAGGTCACTTACAACCTCCAAATGACTTTCCAGCTTGCTTGGGGAGTCACGCCTGTGTCCCACAGGTTTTACTCATGGAGTGAAGAAACAGGGTCTCACTGGGAGTGCTGGGGCTGGGGCTTGGTGGTGGCTCACATGATGATGGGTTATGAAATGCCTGCAATAAAAGAAACATATAATTCTGTGCATGTGTTCAGGTAAATAACACATGTATATTTACCCTGATTTTTGCCTGCTCATGGAATCATAGAATCAAGAATTGTTTGGGTGGTAATAGATGTCAAAGGTCAGATAGTTCCAGCCCCTCTGCCATGGGCAGGGACACCTTCCACTAGATCAGGTTGCTCAGAGCCCTGTCCAACCTCACCTTGAATGCTTCCAGGGATAAGGCATCTGCCACTTCTCTGGGCAACCTGTGCCTGTGTTTTACCACCACATTGTAAAAATCTTCTTACTTATATCTAAGGTGAAACCCTTACATACAATAAATACATGTAAAAACATATTTTGTTACCATTTTTCTCCCTCTTACAATCCTTCTTGTTCTTGTATTGCTGGAATTGGTCTAGCTGTGGTGGTAGGGGTGTGATTTTCTGGAGAACATGCTTCAACTCCCTCCTTTCAACCTCTATCCTTTGATGCAAAGACAAGATTTCTGAATGCTAGTATAAGTGCTCAATCTGCTCTGGCAAGGAAATTTTTGTTCCTGCAGGATTGTCTGGGGTTTGTGTTCCTGGAAATAGTTAATGGTTCTGGTGCTGGTTCATTGCTTTCCAGCACACACGGCTGCAACGTTCAGTGTCTTTCTTGGTGTGTGCCACAAATAGCTTTCATTGTGTCACTCTTTACAGCAGCTTTTAACACCTGCAGAAGCTGCAACATGCTTGAGAACTGGCGTAGAAACACTTGACGAGTTGATAAAGCCTTCCTTGCTGGAGTCAGGAAATGGGCACACACGGAGCCAATGGCCGGGGGAAAAAAGGAGGCAGGATGTTGAAAGGTGAGTGTGTGATAGACCTCTGTTTCCAAATACAGCCCTTTTGCTGGAGAAGGACCTTCTGAGTACTGAGGAGAGATCCTGGCCTAGCTCAGCATTGACCTCTTGGAGGGTTTGTGCATGGATGGTGCCTTACTGTGATGGTGACGGCAGGTAGTGTCTGCCTGTGATGGACTAATCCTGGTCTCCTGGTCATCTCCCCCATCCAGGCAAGGAATGGGGGCACTGGTGAATGGAGAAGCAGGAAGGTAGCTTTTCCATGGACAGCTCTGTAGCTGGGATATATCTGGTGAGTGGCATGCCTGCCCATGGCAGGGGGTTGGCATAGGAGATCTTTAATGTCCCTTCCAACCCAAACCAGTCTGTGATTCTATATAAGTTTCTAATATTCCCCCTGTGCACATACCTGAGACAGTATTTTATCCCTGCTCTTCCTCAGTGAAGGGCTACAGGATGGGCACATTGGAAAACATGTTTTATTCCTGAGCCAGAGGGAAAACAACATGGAGTGGGGAATTTGATTTCAGCTCAAGCAGATCACCTTAGGCTGAGCTGTAGGGGAGAGCAATTGTCCTTCTCAGCATGCCCTTGATCCAGCAAAGTGCCTGTGTCCAGGGGGGATCCAGCAAGTCTGAGCCTGAGCACGGCATCAGGAAAGGGAAGAGGTGGTGGGGCAAGAAGGGGCAGGAACACTGGTGAGCAAAGCCCGAGCACATTCCTGCTTCAGGTAGGGACCGTGGCTCTGCTCTGCAGCTTAAACCTCACACACAGCCCTTCCCTCCCAAAAAGGGAAATAATTGCCATATTCATTTGTGGAGCAAAATAATTACTTCATTCATGACACGAAGTCAATTTTTGTCCTGAACCAGAGGGAGCCCTGTACTGACAGAGAGAATTTCAGAGAGAGCAAAAACAAACTTGGCATTTGTATGCCACAATTAAAGGCAAGAAGGAACCAGTGGTGAGTTGTGGGGTTTTGAGTCTTTTTTCCCTCTCTCCTTCAGTTTTTTTTTGCACATTAAGTCAGATAACAGCTAAAATGTTCTGGCTTCTCAGGCTCAGGCTGGGGGGAGAGGGAAGGTCTCCTTTAACTTCTGAAAACAAAAGATGACTGTGGCAAGAATGCTTTTCCTCCATCATTTCCCACAGCAGCCCGGCGAGGACTGATGGGCAGATTGAAGTAACCTGTTGGTCATTTAGTGGGACCAGGAGAGGCACAGGCATAACACAGGTTAAACAGTTTACAGGAATCAAAAAGAAAGAGAGGCACCTGTGGTCAGTGTGTCTCCCTGGTGTGAGGGATAGTGTCTGGCATATGCCCAGGAATGTGGCTACCGAGTGAAAAATGGGCCTCCCAGAAGCTCTGGGACAGGAGGAAAGAGTAGCTGGTATCTTGGAAAGGGAGCACAGGTGCTCTTACAGGTAAATTATGAGCTGAAGGCTTTGGTGTGGCTTCCTTGCTCTGGAGTGGCTCCAGCTGAATACCCAGTGTCCCACTGCAAAGAGGCTTTCCATGCTTCATCCGGATTGCCCAGTCCTCACCTCTGCAGCCCCCCATCTCACCCACTCCCAAAGGGAAGGTGGGGGTATGCCTGGCTCACCCGGAGCAGAGGGGAAGGTGGTGTCTGCACAGGCTAATTGACAGATACTAAATTATGTGAGAAAAGAGGAAACTGGAGGCGGATGGTTCTGTAAACATATCTATTTTTGCCCATCTGCACCACCATGATTGAAGCCGGTGTCAGGGGTGATATATGATAGAAAATTGATGAAACATTGATGTCAGGGGATGAATATTTCAGGAGGCGCCGTATATATTGTACAGAGCTTTTCTTAAATGTTTAACCACTGTTGGATAACCTTGAGAGGGGAGTTTATGAGTTTATTCTGTGGCAGTGGGAGCAGAGACCCTGAGGGGGGTTTGGGGTGTGATACCCTTGTGGGAGGCTCAGTGTGTCCCATTGGATGGGGCTGTCCAGTTCAGCTGGAATTGCAGGGAATACCACAGAATCATAAAATGGTTTGTGTTGAAAGGGACCTTACAGATCATCTAGTTCCAACCCCAAATATCCTCGAGGTTAACAAATGCCAAATCTTGCCCAGCTCCAAAAGCAAGTAAAGGATGTAAAAGTGAATCCTGGCTCCATCTGCCTCCCTACACTCCTTAGAGTATTCCCTGCCTGTGTTTCTCCTGGAAACTGCCTATATCCACTTCCCAGCAGCTTGCCCTGATCCTGGCCTCACGTACTTGGGCACAGCACCCTTGGAACAGTGGGAAACAAGTTTGCTTTCTCCTTCAGGTTTACTTTGAGCATCAGCACCTGGCTTCAGCAGCGAGGTTGTCCTTGTTCGAGGGATCAGAACTGGAAATTTGGGGTCAGGCTGGGAACAGCCAGCCCAATTCCACCATGGGGAAAGCTTGGAGCAGCTTGCAGTCTGATGAGTGGAAAAGTCCTGCTGACTTGTAGCTATTTTGAGGTAAGGCATTAATTGAGGACCAGAGGGAAAACAATAAAGCCATCCCCGAAATAGAAGCTGTCAAAATGTCGTTGCTAGGAGTGAAATCCAACCCAATTTATATTATTTTTTCCTGTTGCAGAGCCTGGCAACTTCAAAGCAACTGTGAAGGGGCCCAAGTTTGGGGTTTTCTTTGCTCCCACCAAGCCCAAACTTCCCAAAGATGTCCCTTGTGCCTGGAGCAGGCACCAGGCAGGCACTGACAGCCGGGCACGCGGTAGGGCTGATGCTTTTCTGTGACATTTAGAAGATGCCTTGGAGGCCCTTTGCATTTCTTGCTCCAAATATTTGCTTGTTTATTTTTGAAATTAGCAGCTTTCAAGCTTTTTTGTTGAGAAAACCTCTAAGAAAAAGGGTTTTTTAATGTCGAGGGAGGATTGCCTGTAGGACAGAAGTTCAGCGGGGTTTTGCTTCCAGAATTCAGGGAGAGGAGGGGTTTTTTCAAGGAGCAGTTTTGATGTTTCATGTGCAAAAACAGTGTTATTGTAACACTCAGCCGTGTGTTTCCAGGGGCAGGACCTCCTGCCTCCATGAATCCTGGAACTCCAGCCTGGGTCTTGGACACCTGGGAAGGGTTGGCATTCCAATAGGACCAGCTTCTCCCAGCAGCCCCAAATGGAAGCAGCGTGATTTATGCTACTCCCACTCCACCTTGCCTCTCCTTAAACAGCATTTCATCCAAAGAAGCAGGATGAGAATGAGTGAGGGGGGAAAAGCCTGCTCTCTTCCCTATCTCATCCCTAGCTGGGTACATGTGGTGGCCTGTGAGGGTTGTCTGTGTTGCTGGGCAGGGAACCCAGCACAGTCCTTTTGGATTGTCCTCACACCACAATTTCCAAGGACTCACCAGGAAAAGCATTTTCCTGCCACCGATGTTATCTCAGAGCACTTGAAATCTTTTATTCCCCCCCATGCAGAAAGCTGCAAATCGAGACCCTGAGGCACCTGTGTAATGCCAAGACAACTCTTGTATATCTCTCTTAAAGATATATTTTCCATTTTGCAGTGTTCAAACTCCATCTGCTGTTTTGCATGTCGGTGCTTTCACAGGAGGGGAGCATTTTTAGGTGTAAATTGTTCTTTAAAGTACATATTGACAGTACTGGAGGCCAGAGTGGATGGGAAAACCCCACAGAAAGCACAGAAAGTACCACAACCCTTGTCTGTATGCAGGAGGACTTTACATTTAGATTAGATATTAGATGATGAGGCCCTGGCACAGATTGCCCAGAGAAGCTGTGGCTGCCCCATCCCTGCAAGCGTCCAAGGCCAGGTTAGGTGGAACTCTGAGCAGCCTTGGGATAGTGGAAGGTGTCCCTGCTCATGGCAGGAAAGTGAAATGACTTTGTTTTTAAAATCCCTTCCAGCCCAAACCTTCCAGAATTCTATGAATCAAGGCCAACATCACCCCAGCAAAGCCCCTTGGGCTTATAATAATAAACTGACAATGCTTCCTGTGATGTGTAACTTATGGAGGATCGGGGTTATTTGGAGCAACGAGGCCTCATTTCAGTGGGATGCTCTTGGCCAAAACCCAGGATAATGACACCGATCCCCCTAGTTAATCTAAAAGGGCACTCTGTCTCCCTTTCAAGGTGAGTAAAACAACAGCAAATAACTGGTGAAGAAATTTATTCCCCCATCCGTAGCACTTAAATAAATACAATTAAAATAATTGTGGCAGCCGGGTGGCTGTTCTGCCATCCCCTGTTCCAGTATCACCAGGATGTAATGACTGCCCTGTGCTATTGCAAAATCAATTTGGTGTCTCATTGCCAGCTATCACTTTATTTTAGAAGCTTTAATTTATGTCAGGCCAGGTGTGCCAACTGGCCCAATTATTAGTAGGTTGAGAACTGCTCCTGTGAAGAGCATGGGAGTCCTAAAACAGCCTCTTCCCTAGTATCTTCTTCTGCCTCTCCAGGATCCCTGCATGGTCCAGGCTCAGACCATCTCCAGCCAAGTACAGGGAAGCAAAGGATGTTTTCCACATGTGATTTTTTTCCTCCCCTTCTTCTATTTTCTCTCACTTTTTTTTTTCTCTGTTCCAGCTCTTTGCTGGCAACACCAGACTTTCTGTTTTGACGAGTTAATAAACATCTCCCCCAGGAGTAAGGGAGCTCCAGCATGCTCTGCTTCACCGTGTTTTACGTCTGACTAGCAGAGTTTACCGAGTAAGAGGTATTTTTCTAATCTGAGAACTTGGTGGCTCATGTTTCCCACTTCTCCCTGGAGCTGCACTTCCCTGCTGATACCATGATGCTTCTGTGCTATCACCTGGAGGGGAACCCACTGCTGCAGCCTCCCTCAGCCCTTTCTGCCACGCCCAGTCCCAGATTATCACTTGGACCTTGTACTTAGGAGCCGTTTATCAGTCTCAGGTGTTAAGATACTGGTGCTCTCTGACATCTCTGGGACCTGCACAATCCCTTGTCACAGGGAGTTCACTGCTGGAAGGGTCACCAGAACAGACCAGAAACTGCTGCAATGAGCTGCTGGTGAACGCCAGGTCTCTGCATCACTGAGACACCTTGTCTTGCTCCTCCCATTTGCCTCCATCATTACTCTGCTAATACAGAGCCCCACCACCTGTGGTTTTTATCAGCCTTTCAGACCAAAAACCAAGACTTCTTCATAATTTTCAGACTAGCACATGAGGAAGCCCTTGGAAACCTGAAGAACAAGGACAGATGGACACAGCTCCAAAACCTGCCGCTTCTAGGATGTCTCTCATGGCTGTATCAACCCAGAGGTGGCTTTGCCTTTTGGCAAGAAGAAATGAGACCTTGGATATGGTGCGAGGCAACCCCAGGAAGTCGGTGCCCGGTCCAGGGAGCCAAATTGCCAGTTCAAACTTGTAGAACATTATTGCTCGTGAATTATGGATAGTTATTGCACCTCCAGGATGATGAATTATTGAGCTGACATGCTGGATGGAGAGCGAGGAGCCGGGGCCGTGTTTATGGCAAGCGGATCTGCCATGTGGTGCCTTTGTAGGGAGCAGGGGATGTTTTTCTCCCTTTCCTTCTGAACAGGAGCATGTCTGCCTGAAGCCGTGGAAACAGCAGGGCTCTGCCCACCCTGTCTCACCCAGTCAGCTGTGAGGGCAGCCACATGCAAAAATTCTGGCAAAGGATGCCAGAGGATCCCTGCTCTGGTACATGGGTATAAACCCTGGGCTCCCCTCTCTGCCTGTCCTGTAGCATCATCATGGGCCCTTTGGAGCCAAATAACCTCTCCTTGCCCTCTAGAGGATTTGGGAAATGGATTATTTAAGGGGTGAGACACTATTTGTCTCCCAGGCTGTGCTGGTCCAGGATTACTGGCAAGGGATGGCAGGTCTGCTGAGCCCCTTGTCCAATACATGCTCCTGGCAGCCTTGGGCTTTAGGAACTCCCTGAGGTGGCTACTCCATCATGTTTAACAGACCTTGACAGACCTGTGTACCCTGTGATTTTGCCTAAATGCTTTCTGGGGGCCACTTAGGCTGTAGGTCTCCATAGCACCCTGTGGCAGTGAGTTCCATAATTTAATCATGGGTGGCATGGAAAAAGCTCTGTCTTTTGTTTGTCCTTAAACCTGCTGCCCGATAACTCGATTTGGACACTCCTAGTTCCTCTGTTGGAAGAAATGGGGAATTATAACTGTCTCTGCACCTGCTCCACGGCACTGGGGCTTTTATACTGACCCACTGTGGCTCTTTTTTCCCTTTCCCTTATTCATATATCCTGGCAATTTCCCACTCCCCCCCCAACTCTGCCTGGCTTCATGCAGAGGATGGAGCTGGAAAGGTCTCTGCTTTGCTTCATGGCTGTGTTTGTTGGTCTCCATTCTCCCCCGCTCTCTTCTTTTATGGATGAATGAGAGATACTTGGAAGGCGCACTGACTCCAGTGCAGATGTCAATGGCTCCCTCTGGAGCAAATCCTGGTCTTGATGAAAATCCCCAAAGCCTCTTCTGGTGGGTTTGGGTGCTCACTCCTTCCCTTTGTATCCATGTGTGCAGACATGGAGCTTTTCTCATGAGCCATTCAGCCCAGCCCTTCACAAGGAGAAGGATAGATAACATGGGTGATGGTCACCTTGGGAATCACCAATCTCCTGACCAGGCTGTCCTGGACCCGGGGGATAAGCTTTCACCTCTGTCCCCCTGTGGGACGGAGATGCTGTGAAGCATCATCCAAGGTGGAGGAGAGAGGTGGTGTGAGGGTCTGAGGGGATATCAGGGAGAGGAGGGGGTGTTTGTGTCTTGCCTCTTCCCCCACCCAGTGGGTTTTCCATGGCATCTGGAGTTGAAACCAAGGAGACTGGAGTCAGTAGAAAGTGAAGCGCTTTCCCTAATCGAATCACACGCCAGTGTCGCTCGTAAAGCTCTGCAAAGCAGAAAGGACTTGGGAGCCACTGAACCACAAACACCCCCTCCTTCCCCAGTGCCTCGACAGAGATCTTGCCTCTCTTCTTCTCCATCTCTCACCCATGAATTTGGTTTGGGAAGGAGCCAGGACTTGTTCTCTTTTTCTGATGCAGGGCTTACACACCAGGTATCCCATGGGTTGGAGGATTTGGGGATGTGTAAATGGTATTTCATGGTCTTTGTCTTCATCTTCAGGTGTTCTGCCCTCTCTAGACATCTCCCTGACAGGGATGGCCCCAGGGATGGGCATGCAGGATGTCGCGCTAGTCAAGGGGCTTTCACTATCTTTAGCTTCCGTGATCTTCATCTTCTCCAGCACTTTTCTCAGCTTCCTCGGCAGCCCCTGCCAGCCCAAGATAGAAAGTGCAACGCACAGTATCCCTTTTTGGAGGTGAGGGGCAGGACAGTCCCTTGCCTTCACCTCCCTGCTCCAAGCTTCAAGGGGAAACCTGGGGACCCCAGAGTAGGGTGGGGGAGCCCAGGGAGTGGAGGGAGTAAAGGAGGATGACAAGTGTTTTGCCCTCAGGGAGCATGGGAGAAAATTACAGGTAATCACAGAATCATGGAATGGTTTGGGTTGGAAGGGACCTTAAATACCATCTAATTCCAAGCCCCTGCCATGGGCAGGGACACCTTCTACTATCCCAGGTTGCTCCAAGCCCCAACCTGGCCTTGAACACTTCCAGGGATGGATGCCTCTCTGGGCAGCCTGTGCCAGGGCCTCACTACCATCACAGGGAAGAATTTACTTTCTAACATCTCATCTAAATCTCTCTTCTTTTAATTTCAAATGAAAAGATTTGTCCTGCCCAGTGAAGCTGGCCCATGGTGAACAAAGAGGACACTCTGGCTCCACCCAGGTGCCCACCAGCAATAACCTACCCAGCAAAATACGCTGGTCCACCTGTTTTTGCCCTCTCCTCCTCCAGCCCTTTTCCTGCCCTGACTCCCCCGTGTTATGGAGAGAAGCAATTTCCCAGTCCTTTTCAGGCAGCATCCAAGACTTCTCCACAGCAGTAACAGCATCCTTGCAGGAGGTCTGTCAGTAGGAATTTCTGCAGCC
The DNA here is from genome assembly GCA_013390005.1 of Calyptomena viridis. Taxonomy (NCBI): domain Eukaryota; kingdom Metazoa; phylum Chordata; class Aves; order Passeriformes; family Eurylaimidae; genus Calyptomena; species Calyptomena viridis. The sequence goes on along the minus strand of WEIV01011197.1, from coordinate 509,409 downwards.
TCCTTCTAAGCTCCCAAAGCTCCCAGGTGAGGAAATTGTCAGTAGTAGGGGAAAAGGTAAAATAAATCACTGCTAACTCAGTGTTTATTTTGTGCCAGGGCTCTCTTGGTGACAACAAGCTCCCTATAAATTTCCCTCTTTACAAAAAGTGCAGGGATTTCAGCTCGGCTGGATTCCCAGAGGAGGGAAATTTGTGGAGCAAGAGGAGATGTGGCAGGGTGAACTGGTGGGGAGGCAATGCCAGGGCATCTGGGCTGCAGCATCCCAGGGAAAGCAAAGCTCTGTGTAAGACTTTTCCATACTGGGGAAGCCCTTCCCAGTGCCTTGACCACACGTTATCTGTAGCTTTGCTGTGTATCCCCTCTTCTTCCCCTGTGTGCAGGTCTTCAGACTCTCTCTTCTTCCTAATGCCTAATTAGGTTGGTGGGACTGGTTGTCCCGATAGCACAGTTATGGATAATTATATGCAAATTGCCTTAAAGACCTCTGAACCCCCAAATAGATAAGCACGTCTGGCAGCAGCCCTTCCAGCCAACTACCACGGATGCAAATAACATCTGGGGGCTTATAAGGAAATGCTCTTTAAACAAAATAAACAAAAATCACCCTTTTCCCCCTAATACAAATTATTTTGTACCATAGAGATGTTGTGATATCTTGGTGCCACTGAGGCAAGTCTTATCCCAGATCACTGAGAAATTTAGCGAGGAAAGGAAGGTCTTCAAGGTCTTTCAAGGTCTGAAAGGAAAAGGAATTGATAGAGGACATAGAGCCCACCTAAGGCCTGCTCTGCCTCTGAAGTTGGGGTGGGAAAAGAAACCCACCCCTGCCATGATGGTGTGGTGAGAGCTGAAGGGTGCTGTGACCTCGAATCCTGAACAAGTGAGTCTTTGTCTCACCTCCCAATTATGCTTTAGGAGTTTCCTTTGTTTATTATTCATCTGATTGCCATAGTTTTTAACACTTTAATACACCCCCCACCCTCTCCTAGCTGTGCCAGAGACTTGAATGTGCAACACGAAAAGGTCAGAGGGTGCCTGCTCAGGTGCTGTGTGTATCAGCAGTGGAATTTGGGTTGCTGGTCCGGCTTCATCCCTGAGCAAGAGCAGTCAACTCTCTGTGCCTTGTGCAGAATGCCAACCAACCTAGGTGCTGCAGAACCTTTCCCACATGCCATCCACTTCTCCTTGGCTTCATCCAGCCCCATCCCTCTGGGGCTGATGACCCTGCCAGTTCCTGCTGCAACTGGGCAGCTGAGCCTGGTGCAACTCATCACACTTTGGAGCAGCTGCTGGGAGCGGTCCCACCACACCGGGAATTTGATTGACACATTCACACTGGGCCATTAGAGGGAAAACGAGGGGTAATACGTAAACACCTCGGAGGAAAAACAGCCCTTTGCCTTAATGATAGTTTGTCGTGTCATATTTTTCTCAAATTGCTCAATAGTGGTAAGTGAACCCTTAATTTGCATTGCTTTAATTCATATTTTGAATAGCAAACCACGACTTAAACACCACCCTGTTTAACCCATCCGCTCTCGCTCATTTCTACAGAAAAAAGGTGCAAAAGGCAAGTTTTACTTCCCAAAGTACGCACTCAGAATGTCCTTTCATCTGATCTGATCCGGCTGGAAAACACCTTTATTTTTCAGTTTGCTTTCCCAAAGCTGTCTCCCCCAGCCCCTCTCCAATGCCAGAACTGCTGGGTTTAGAATCAGGTGCAGCCCTCTCCCTCACTGCTCAGCCAGGCCCTTCCCTTACAGCTTTGCTCCCTCGACAGCGACTGGAAACGAGACTTTTTTTTTCTGCTCTTAAGCCTTTTCCGGCACGTCTCAGTGCTCTGTAAATACCGGCTGAAGTGCAGCCGGGTGTGGGATGCTCGAGGTAGCGCTCCAGACAGCTGTATTGCTGGCGATGTGCAGGTGGCCCAAGCAAAATTCCATGAGTAATTCCTGTTTCTTGGGGTCTGACCGAGGTACCCATGGGACTGGGTGGGACTCCCACTGAGGGAGAAGGTGGCACCTGGGCAGTGGGAAGAGCTCCTGACAGCTCTGGAAGGTTCCCAAAGGTGGATTATTATTTTTGGTGATGGTTTGCATGCAACACCCCGATTCCACAGCTCCTCCATCCCGTCGGAAGGCGACAACCAGCCTCAGCCCTGGGAGCAAACCCATGGCTGGAGCAGCTCGTGGAGCCTGGAGAGCTCCGGCGCCAAACCCACCGCCCCGGTTCCACCGGGCTGGCGGCGAGGCACAGGCTGTAATTACCGCCTGCTTGCCCGGGCTCCTTCGCCCCCACTGCCCTACCCCGAGGAACTGAGCAGCTGCCAGCAATTAAAAGTAGTTAGCAGTTCCCATGCTATTTTAACCATTTACAGGCAGCCACCGCAGCCTCTTCCTTAGTGGATCTTGCTGTCACCCAGCCCTTTGCAGCCTTGCTCGCATGGACCCTGCTGCAGCACTGCTCTGTCATAGTGTGGCTTTGCTGAATTTGGGGTTCTCTTCCCAATAAAGGGCATTGCTGCCAAAAGGGCTCACCTTTTTGCCCCCTCCACTGAGCAAGGAGCCAGTGGGGTTTAAACCTAGTTTGAGGATGGACTCAACAGGTGGAAAACTGTAGCTCCACCAAAGTTTGCAAACCTGCAAGTTTGTTTACAATTTTTTACAAGAAGGGAGATGTATGGATATCATGGGATCATGGAATGGTTTGGGTTGGAAGGGACCTTAGAGATCGTCTTTTTCCAACCCCCTGCCATGAGTAAGGACACCTTCCAGACCAGGTTGCTCCAAGCCCCATCTAGTCTGTTCTTGAACACTTTCACTTCACACCTTCTCTGGGCAACCTCTGCCAAGGCCTCACAAGGGAAAAAAATTCCTCCTAATATCTAACCTAAATCTCTCCTCTTTCAGTTTAAAACCATTCCCCCTTGTCTTATTACTATCTGCCCCAGTAAAAACTCACTTTCCTTTTTTTTTTTTTTTATAAGCACCTTTAAGTACCAAAAGGCCACATATCAAGGAGCAATTGCAGGATACCTTCCTCGGCATGTGAATTTTATTTTTTATTATTTGTGTGTTTGTGCATCTATTATCCTTATGCTCCTGCAGGTAGATCCTGGATTTTAATGCCCATTCTTGGGAGTGGTGGAGGGGTATAAGAGTACCTGAAGGGAGCCTATGAGGAAGACGGAGAGAGGCTTTTTACAAGGGCCTGGAGTGACAGGACAAGGGGGGGAATGGCTTCAAACTGACAGAGAGTAGGTTTGGATTGGATATGCTCTGGAACAGGTTGCCCAGCGTAGTTGTGGCTGCCCCATCCCTGGAAGTGTTCAGGGCCAGGCTGGGTGGGGCTGTGAGCTGCTCTGGTGGAAGGTGCCCCTGCCCATGGCAGGGGACTGAACTGGACGCTCTTTCAGGTCCCTTAGAACCATGACTCTACGCTAAGCGCCCATTCCGTGATCCTGTGGCACTCACATCGCAGCAGGACGCTCTGCTTCATTCGTGGAGTATTTTTGCGGGGGGAGGAGGACGACGAGGGGGGGACCCGGCGCCGAGCGCGTTGCGGGGCTCCCCCTTGTGCCCGCTCGCCCCCACTGCACAGCGGGACCCGCCGCTCGGTGGGTTAACGCGGATCCTCCACCCGGCCCCGCAGGCGCTCTCCCGGCTTGGCTCCATCCTCGTATTCCAGGATGGGGCGGGCGGAGGTGCCGGGGTCGAAGGGGAGGCTGAGACCGGGCGCAGCTCATCACAGGGGCCGCCCCTCCCGAGGCCCCGCCNGCCGCGGGTGCGGTGTCCAACATTTGGACGCTGAGTTGGTGGGTTTTTTTTTCTTTAATATAAATGTTACGGGGTTGGCGGGGTGGGGGGGGAGCTGAGCCTCCCTCTGCGCCCTTTTGGGGGGATGTTTCAGGGGACGATGATGCTCGCGAGGGATGCAGACTGGCAGCGCCCTCCGCTCCGGGGGATGCTCCGGGTGGGTGGGGGCTGACAGCACTCCGGGGGTGATGCTCCACGGGGATACGGGCTGGCAGCGCTCTCCGGTCCGGGGGGGATGCTCTGCAGGGATACGGGCTGGCAGCACTCTCCGCTCCGGGGGGGATGCTCTGGGGAATGCGAGCTGCCAGCGCCGCTCCCTGCCCGCCTCGCCGTGCCTTTTCCTTATAGTTCTCTGTCTCCATATATATTTATTTATTTTTCTTGGCAAAAGCAAAACAAACCCAGCCCTGTTTATAGTATCGCCGGCTGCGATTCCCCGGCGGGTCAAATATGTAATTATTCAGCCTGGAGTTTTTTATCTCTTTTTTTTTTTTTAAATCTGCTTTTCATAAGCCAAGCGATTGATGGCCGGGCAGTCTTTACCTACGCCTCTTCAAAGTTTCCTGTGCGCAGCCCAGTCTTGTGATTGAGATGCACTTAAATCCAGCCCTTCTGTCAGTAATCGCTGCCACAGACAAGAAACAGAGGCACATCTCTCTTGCTGCCCTCTCTCGTTAGGACTCCTGTGATGAAATTCAGCCTTTCCGCTATATTCTGCACCCCCGCCCCCCCATACTCCACAACTCATGAACATCCTCAGCAGCTCAGGACTTCGTCCTTTGTCATTCTCCGGCGGTGGCAAAGCAAAGGTGCCGGTGTTTATCCTCCAGGTATAAAAAGATGTGCTCGGGTGTAGAGCTCAGAAGTGGTGTCCTATAAAGTTTGATGGCTTTTAGAGCTTGGAAGAGGCCATAAAAGTGATGGGCAAGGTCTGTCATCTCTCGCTCCTCGCAGCTTCTGGCAAGGGTTTGAGGACGCGTCGCGAAGCACAGATCGGTCTTGTTAGGAGTTGAAAGCATCTCCTGACAAGCTGATTTTCTAGGAAAATGAACCAAGCCTTCTTTTCTGAAGCGTAATTAAGGTGACGAGGAATTTTAGGGAGGGATTCTAATTAGATTAATATTTTTTCCGCCTCCGCCACACAAAGATCCAGTGTGTTTCTGCAAATGGGAAACAGGAATGGCATTATTGACTTATTCAGTGGCCTGGACATTGCTGCAGTGGTGTCTTGCAGCCAGGAGAAAGTTGCCTTTGGTGGGAAGGGAGAGATTTGAGAGCTGGCAACTGGTGTCCCCCTTGGCTGGGAGCGATGCCATGGTGTAGGGGTGGGCAGTGAGGGGCCGGGAGGCTCAGCATTGCATGAGATGCTGGAGATGGTAAGGGTTTGGGAAGGCTGGATTAGTCAGGCTGGATTAGCCAGGCTGCTGTGGGTCAGAGTTTAGCTGTGGCCAAGCGGTGGGGATGCTGAGGGGAATGGGGGGATGTCACTGGATTGGTGATGCAGGACTCCCATGCCCAGGGCTCTGTCCTCTTCATTTTTGTGTGCACCAAGTTCGTGCAGGGATTGAAATAAAACTGAGCAGGAGGGAGGGAAGGAAGAAATAAAAAACAAGTTAAACCTGACCCACCTGACTCAATTTGAGTGTGGGGAGCTCTCTCAAGGCACGCTGGTAATCTGGCATATGCATGTCTGTGTATAATAAAGTTTTTAGCTGTAGAGCTATAATTATAGCTATACACTATTAACGCTATATAATTAGTGTTTCTCCAGGAGTGTTGTGTAGAGATGGCATGTGATGATGCAGGGGAGGAAGCTGAGACGGGCAGCCCTGGCGATCATCTGCTCTCTTTCCCATTCCCTCCTCGTTTTAAGGAGGGAGGTAGAGGGATCACCCAGAAAACAATTTTCTCTTTTAGTAACAGATAAGGTACACGTTGTTTGTGTTGGATTTTGAAATGCTGGGGGAGAAGTGTTGTTTTGGAGGGGGTTTGAATCCCAGAAGCAGCTGGTCCACTCATCCATTCTCAGGACTGGTGCCGGGGGAACCCCAGCTCTCAGGGCATCCCCACTTCCTGAGCCTTGGACTTGAACTGCCCAAGGTACCTCCCTCCTGCTGTTCCTGTGTATTCCTTTGGATAGGAAAAGAGCTTCATGTCAGGATTTAGAGCTTGCTTGAGGTGAGGGTCTTTTCCCATGGGGCTGTGCAGAGGCTGCAGAAGGGCAGCTGAAATCCAGAGGGTGATGCTGGAACAGGGAGACTTAGCTGACAAAGGGGTTTGCAGACAGTGTGACATTACTATCCTGGTGAAGGACTGTCCTTCCATCCTTCTGCTCTACCATGAGCAGGAAAACACCTGGGGAGAGAGGGATGGTGGGGGAATATCAGCACTGCCATCCTCACCAGCGTGTGTTATGAGTACATTGGTGGCAGGAGTCCTCCTGCCTGCTGCTGCCATCATGAGCAGATGGCCAGGGAAGAGCTGCTCCAAGACCTGTTGCTTATCACATCCTGCCCTTTGGAAGTGGAGATTTAAGGACAGTAGTGTGTGGAGGTATGTGCTCTGGATTTTTTTGTCTCCTTTTCCTTCAGCTGCTTCATTATGGAGTCCTCTCTCAGAAGCAGGTGCTCCCTGTGCATGATAGCAACAGGGTGAAATACTGAACAAAATAAAGGAGATAAATGGAAAAATGCTGCTTTAAAGAGGTCAAAAGCTCTTGGAAGTGGTAGTTGGAGGGTAGGGGAGAAATCCATCTGGCGTTTTCTGTGTTTAGGAACCACAAGCACATGGCTGCTGACTCTGTAAGAAGCTTGTAGAGTCCAGCTGTGTCCTTTACCTCCCCTCCTCTGTACGTCCCATGGGTCCCTTTGGTGCCGTGCATGCTAGTTCCCTTTCTGTCCCTGTCCTAGCTGTACAAGAATAATATATATAAAAATATGTAAAAAATAGATCTGTATTTTGGGTCAGTTAAGCAAGCCAAGATGCTGCAAGGAGCTTGGTTTTCCTTCCATTTCTAGCAGTGGCAGCACTTGTAAGGCCTCAGCCCCATGGATTTCTCCCTCGCAACATGTGGGGTCGTCCTGCAAGCCCTGTAGATTACCAGGAGAGTCCTGAGCTGCACTTAGCTGGGCTTCGGTGGGCAAAACCAGGCTGGCAGGCTGGTGCTGGGGAGGCAGCAGGAAGGTTGGGAGGTGAGGACGGAAGGGGCTGTATGGAGTCTGCGAGGAGTTCATTACAGCAGATGTTGGTGCCGTAAAGCCACAGGTTCCTGCTGTTTCCTATTCATTTATATCCTCCCGGCTTTAGCGATGTTAATGCAAGTAAAAACATTTGCAGGAGCAAGAGAGAGGGGGCGAAATAAATCATAAACCCATTCCCTCTGCCCCCTCCTGCCATCCCACCCGTGCCTCTTACCGTGGGAAGGGGGGATTAGCGGGGGCGTGGGAGATGTCTGAGCTACTCACTGGCTGCCATTGACCCCTCCATGCATTTTAAGGCGCACTGGCTCAAATTTTGGTTTTTTCATAATATGCAAAGCTGTAATTTGCTGTAATCAGTTGTATTGTGCAAGACACCCTTGCCTGTGAGTCAGAGTGTAACTGGCACTGAGCTGACACAGCCCTGGCCCCTGGGATGCTGGGGTCTGCAAGGGGATCTGTGTCTGGTGACATGGAGACTTACTCTTCCTGGAGCTTCCATCCCTGGAAGTGTTCAGGCCCAGGTTGGATAGAGTTCTGAGCAACCTAGTCTAGCGAAGGTGTGCCTGCCCATGGCAGGGGCACTGGAACTAGACGAACTTTAAGGTTGCTTCCAACCCAAACCATTCTGTGATTCTTGCTGTTTATGTTGGGCTGAAGGGAGCTTGGGTAATCCTTCCCTGGCTCTACCAAGCTCAGGACCTTAAGGAAATACTGTGTGAGCTGTCTCTTCCTCCCCCCAGAACAGAGCCTTCATGGTGTCCCAGGAGCGGTGAAGCGGTAGCTTTTGAGTGATGTGTCTCCTCATATTAGGTCAAAGCACTGGAAAAAATCCTCTGTGACCTGCAGTGGGCTTGCAGTAGGGCTGGGAATTGCAGAGATTTGGCTTAGGAGAGGTAGAAAGCCCCACAGAGCTGCTCTGATGTCTGGTTTCACACTGTTCCTCCCAGGGACTTCTCTTGGTGGGAGACTGGAGGCCCCTCGCTGGATGCAGCACCCTCCCTAACAATCTCTAAATCCTTCCTCTCCCTGTCCCTGCAGCCCTGCAGGCCTGACTGATACTTAGATTTTTACTGTCTGGAGTGTGGGTTTCCTTCACGCTGGGCTCCCTGCATGGAGAATAATGTTGTTCCCGAGGGTCCCAGCTGGGTTCTGGGATAAATCAGTTTTGGTCCTGTTGGGGAGCAGAGCACTAAAACAGGGAGGCTGGGGAGCCAGGAAGCAAGCAAACCATCCCAAAGGCTGCATGGAGTATTATTTTTGAAGCCTTCTGGTTTTTCGGAGGCCTGACTCACAGTGCAGGAATGTGCTGGTCTGGCAGCCCCAGACCTGCTCCTCGGAGAGGAAGAGCTGCTGTCTCCTCCTCCTCCTTAGCCCATTCCCAATCCCAAACCACTGGGCTGGGCTGGTAGCAGCCACATGTATGCTGAGCTTGGATTTTTAGGGGATTCTTTTTTTTTTTATCCCTCTGCTATTTGTTTGTTTGGTTGGTTTTTTCCGTGTAGGGGCTCAAATCCCCATTTTTTTATTTTATCTGGGGCAGCTCAGCACCTCAGCTCAGCTGCTTGGAGGTGAGGGAAAGGCAGAGTGAGCCCTGAGATCAAACGCCAGCCAGGCTGGGAAAGGCTGGGTGAAGCCACGCTGGAAAACGAGGAGAGGGAAGGGAAGCAGGAATTATTTAGCACGGGGCTTGCTCCAGCGTGTCCTGCACTCTGCCTTTAATCTCCTGCGGGTCCCTCCCTGCTGCAGCCCGGCTCAGCCCCGCTCGGGTCTCCCCTGCTCCCTGCTGCCTTGGGTGGCTTCTCCCACTTCTCAGGGGGGATGTTCCCGATTTCAGTGGGATCTCCCAGATCCACACAGATGTGGCATAGCTGGGTTAGGTTTGGAGTAAGACACCTGGCATGGTGGAGCCCATCCCCAAACTAGGTGTCCAGGCTGACTGGTGTAACTGGGGGGGTGTTGAAGCTGTAAACCTTGAACAAAACTCTTGATGATTAGGGAATGTCTTGGGGTGAGTCTAGTAGAGGGACTGTGATGACAAGTCTGGCTCTGTTTCTGTAGGTAGCCCAGTGTTTTTCTGTGGAGCCCACCATGGAGAAATTCAGGTGGGGAGGGGAAAAAAACATGAAAAGATGCTCAGCAGCGGGCAGGGTGTCTTACAGCTTGACAGGAAAAAAGTGTGTTTGTCTTTGGTGAAACTCTCGTTCCCATCTGTCCCTGTGTTTTGCCAGGCCCCTTTCCTTGCCTGCCTACCTGGAGCATCCATAGAGGCCTCTGTGTCTTCTCTCCTTCTGCTTTAGTCCCCCTTCACTGGGGATTGATGGCCAAGCTCTCACTCATTTAGCTGCTGGGAAATATCCCCTTTCCAGCTCATTCCTTATTGACACAATTCTTTGCTGGGGGAGAAGGAATTGCCAGGTCCCAAGACCTGGGAATGCTGTGGAGCCACGTTGGGTATGAGCGTGGGGATGGCAGTGGCATAGGAGTTGAAAAATTGGACTGTGACCATGACACAATGTTTCCTCCTGGAGCTGGATTTATCCAGGTGAAATATGTATCAGGGGCTGTATTCCATTGCCTGCCACACAGGGCTCGGTCCAGATGGATGGGGCTGACATAGCCCCCCCAGGATTTAAAAATCAAATGCCTTTGAGCTATTTTTCCCCTTTGGCTTTGCTTGTTTAAGTTTAAGGCGGTGCTGGTGTGTTGCATTGTTTCTTGTCTTTTTTTATACCCTGGGAGTTGAAATACTTGTTACTTATATTATTACTTAAGAGTAGTAATATACCTGGTTATACAAGAAGTGAAAAGAGCTTTTCTCCACTGACATTTGGGGTTCAGGCTGTCCCTTTCCTTGGGGGAGCAAGTCTCTTCAGGTAAGGAACAAGACCTGGACAAATTTGGGGAGTAGCGTGGTGGGAGTCTCCCTTTGACCCACGATCTGTCAGCAGCAGTCCATAATACCTGTATATACACACACAGAGCACAGCTGCCCTTGCTTCTCTGCCATATTCCCATATCTTCTGGGAACAAAGAAGGAGGAGGAAAAGGGCTTGCCAGTTTGCACCGCAAGCCATCCCTTCCCAGCTGGAATACCCAGGGCTGTGAGCACGGGCTGTCNCCCCAGACCTGCTCCTCGGAGAGGAAGAGCTGCTGTCTCCTCCTCCTCCTTAGCCCATTCCCAATCCCAAACCACTGGGCTGGGCTGGTAGCAGCCACATGTATGCTGAGCTTGGATTTTTAGGGGATTCTTTTTTTTTTTATCCCTCTGCTATTTGTTTGTTTGGTTGGTTTTTTCCGTGTAGGGGCTCAAATCCCCATTTTTTTATTTTATCTGGGGCAGCTCAGCACCTCAGCTCAGCTGCTTGGAGGTGAGGGAAAGGCAGAGTGAGCCCTGAGATCAAACGCCAGCCAGGCTGGGAAAGGCTGGGTGAAGCCACGCTGGAAAACGAGGAGAGGGAAGGGAAGCAGGAATTATTTAGCACGGGGCTTGCTCCAGCGTGTCCTGCACTCTGCCTTTAATCTCCTGCGGGTCCCTCCCTGCTGCAGCCCGGCTCAGCCCCGCTCGGGTCTCCCCTGCTCCCTGCTGCCTTGGGTGGCTTCTCCCACTTCTCAGGGGGGATGTTCCCGATTTCAGTGGGATCTCCCAGATCCACACAGATGTGGCATAGCTGGGTTAGGTTTGGAGTAAGACACCTGGCATGGTGGAGCCCATCCCCAAACTAGGTGTCCAGGCTGACTGGTGTAACTGGGGGGGTGTTGAAGCTGTAAACCTTGAACAAAACTCTTGATGATTAGGGAATGTCTTGGGGTGAGTCTAGTAGAGGGACTGTGATGACAAGTCTGGCTCTGTTTCTGTAGGTAGCCCAGTGTTTTTCTGTGGAGCCCACCATGGAGAAATTCAGGTGGGGAGGGGAAAAAAACATGAAAAGATGCTCAGCAGCGGGCAGGGTGTCTTACAGCTTGACAGGAAAAAAGTGTGTTTGTCTTTGGTGAAACTCTCGTTCCCATCTGTCCCTGTGTTTTGCCAGGCCCCTTTCCTTGCCTGCCTACCTGGAGCATCCATAGAGGCCTCTGTGTCTTCTCTCCTTCTGCTTTAGTCCCCCTTCACTGGGGATTGATGGCCAAGCTCTCACTCATTTAGCTGCTGGGAAATATCCCCTTTCCAGCTCATTCCTTATTGACACAATTCTTTGCTGGGGGAGAAGGAATTGCCAGGTCCCAAGACCTGGGAATGCTGTGGAGCCACGTTGGGTATGAGCGTGGGGATGGCAGTGGCATAGGAGTTGAAAAATTGGACTGTGACCATGACACAATGTTTCCTCCTGGAGCTGGATTTATCCAGGTGAAATATGTATCAGGGGCTGTATTCCATTGCCTGCCACACAGGGCTCGGTCCAGATGGATGGTGCTGACATAGCCCCCCCAGGATTTAAAAATCAAATGCCTTTGAGCTATTTTTCCCCTTTGGCTTTGCTTGTTTAAGTTTAAGGCGGTGCTGGTGTGTTGCATTGTTTCTTGTCTTTTTTTATACCCTGGGAGTTGAAATACTTGTTACTTATATTATTACTTAAGAGTAGTAATATACCTGGTTATACAAGAAGTGAAAAGAGCTTTTCTCCACTGACATTTGGGGTTCAGGCTGTCCCTTTCCTTGGGGGAGCAAGTCTCTTCAGGTAAGGAACAAGACCTGGACAAATTTGGGGAGTAGCGTGGTGGGAGTCTCCCTTTGACCCACGATCTGTCAGCAGCAGTCCATAATACCTGTATATACACACACAGAGCACAGCTGCCCTTGCTTCTCTGCCATATTCCCATATCTTCTGGGAACAAAGAAGGAGGAGGAAAAGGGCTTGCCAGTTTGCACCGCAAGCCATCCCTTCCCAGCTGGAATACCCAGGGCTGTGAGCACGGGCTGTCACCCTAATCGGTACAACCCTCTCATGGAGCCAGACACAAAAGTCAGATCCTGGCATCTCTCAGGCTTCTGGGGGGTCTCACCAGTGTGGTTTCCATAAAGATCCCATGAATAACCTTTGCTGCCCCCCAGCTCCCCTCCTTCACAGGCCTATGCCAAGTGTGAAAGCTGAGGGATTGTTTCCCTTTGAAAGAGCGTGGAAAATCTCATTTTGAGATGTTTAATGCATATTAGATCCATCTGCCTTCCCCTCAAGTGCGGGCCACTGCTGGAGGAGAGGTGGGGACATCCCAGTGTACATGGGTGGGCTTTGGAGCTCCGCAGGAGCTATGCTGTGGGCAGCATCGTCTGCTGGAGAATCTGGGCAGGTGGATAGCATGGGATGCTGGGAAGAGGTGTGGGGAGTGAAAAACCCCCACAAAGCTTCCATAGAGATGGAGAAATGCTCTTGGTATTGATGTTGCTGAAGGCACAGGAGTGTTTTGGATGCTTTGGCTTGTCCTAGGGATGAGTTTCAGCACACCTTATTATATTGGACCAAATGGCTGTTCAGGTGCAGGTAAAATGTGTGTGAGAGGGTTTGAGTGCAGGATGGGACACGGGCAATGCTCCTGTAAGGCACCAGCATGCTGCCCCCCGCCAGTCGTCCCTGCCTGTTGGGGTTGTATGGAGATGGATGGATGTGGTGGCATCCCTGTTAAATGACAGGGATGTGAGGGTACAGCTGAGATGAGAGCAAGGATTTTCCCTACCCAGACTTTGTCCTGCTGTTGCTTTGTGAGTCTTCCTTTTTGGGTAGCGGCTCTCATCCCTGGGAGCTGCCACTGGTGTGGAAGTGACCCCTGATTGCCCCTTTCTTGCTATGCTTCCTCCTCTGTCAATAGCATTTAAATGCTTGTGCAGGTCCTCTTCCACGACTTAAACAAGGAGCACTACCTTTGGGTGGGCTCCTGGGTGTACCTGCACCTCCTGGGGTGGTGGCAACCTAGGCTTCCTGGCCGCGTGGCTTGCGGAGGCGGGAGGCTATTAAAAGGGTTGTGCTGCGTTGTATAGCGTGGGAGTTTTCCTTAGGCAGGAGGTTGGAGAGCCCAGAAACTCCTCAGGACAAATTTAAATGGCAGAAAGGACACGCCTGGGATGCAATATTGCTGTCTGCAAGTGTCCTCAGTGCTTTCTAGGCTGTGAGGTTTGGGGCACACATGGACACATCCAGCAGTGGCTGAAAGTATCAGGGTGGTCCTCAGCGGAAGACTTTGCTTCACTGATCTGCCAGTTTTCCAGTGGACTTGCATGATGTCTGCAAAATTGTAATTCTTCTTTCAAATGATAGTGACTGCCAGTTGGAGGACTGAGAACAACTGGGATGGAGGACAATCCCACGGTTGACAGGGTGGTGTTTGGTCAAACATTGGACTCAATGACCCTGGAAGTCTTTTCCAACCTTAATGATTCTATGATTCTATAACAGGGTTTTATGGAGATGAATGAACAGAAGTTCCTTCCACTGGGTTGATGGGCCATCTGGGGGGGATGCTGGTCCCCCTTCTCTCATGATCTGTAAGCAGCGCCTGATGTCCCCCCATGGAGACGTCGCCCTCCTGTGCCATCACCCGGCTGCATTATTGGCTCCATCTGTTTGGGTTGGCTTGAAGAACAGAAGGAGGGTGTTTTGCAGCAGCCAGAAAGTGGTTGCTATTTAAAACAACTGAAAAAAAAAAAGTGGTCTGATGCTTGCTTTTCATCCGTGGAGCCGAGCAAGCGTCCCCACCCTCACCTGGAGGGGCATCTCTGAAGGCTTCTCAAGGCCCTGCAAATGAAGGTAGTAATTAGTGCTGGTCATGAGGGTGGATCTGCAGTGTGGCCATGCTGTCTGCTGTGGGCTGGCCTGGGGCCATCACCTCATTTGGGATGGCCACTGCCCAGGTGTGGGATCTATCCCCCACCCCTGTTTATTCCAAACAGTCTGGAGTGCAACCGGGGGTGCAACCTTTGCCTCCTTGCTGTTGCAGCTGCTTTTACAGTTGCTGGATGGTGCTATGGTGTTCTACACTGGAATATTAGTTTTGAAGGTTTTTTCTTTCCTCCTTTGCCAGATGTGAAAAGTAGAGACAGGCTTAAAATGAAAGCATGGCTCCTTGAGTCCAATTACACAGCAATTAAAAGTAATCAGTGGTCTGGGTCACTGCATTGGAGACGTGGTTCATTGAAGGGTTCTCTCTCCCAGCTTATCTTGGAGAGGCTTAAGTGTCTGTCTCTTCTGCTGTCTGGGACCTGAGTGAGGGACATTTTCATAGAGCAGGTCAAGTATTGCTGGAAATCTGAATTAGGCTGGAATTAAGCTGTTTTCAGTGCTCCCAGTTCCTCACTGGGGCTGGGACAAACCTATGCAGCTCCACAGGGTCTCTTCTAAGTTGCATCAGTCTCTGTGTTTTGAGGACAAGCATTTGGTGGTGTGGTGTGACCGGTGGGTGCATGCCCAATTCCGTTGTCATTGCCAGGGCCACTTTGGGCTGGGAAGAAGAGGTGGCTTTCGGGGCTCCCCTGCCGTGTCCTTCTCTGTGTGTCCACTAGGTCTGTGGTTTCACTCCTCCTCCTCCCGTCATCAGGAGGAGATGCTGACTCAGTTGTAGA
>WEIV01011197.1:447366-494799 GCA_013390005.1 Calyptomena viridis | reverse complement strand
TATATATATAAAACAAGACATCAATACACATGTTCCAGACTCTAAAATTATGCACCAAGATAAAAATGTTGGCTGTGCCCAAAGCTGGAAAAGCGAGATCCAAAAGCTAGGAAGAGGGTTGGGTTTTGTTTGGGCTGAACAATGACTAACCAGAGCTGAGTTTTTAAAACAAATGCTTGGGATAAACTGGTTATGCAAACTGGGGCGAATTGGGCAGGTACCTTTGTAGTTTATGGCAAAACCCCGGGAGTCTGGGGCATGTTGGGGCTGGTTCTGCCAGGGATGGAAAAACCCATGTGCTGGCTTTGCTGATGGGGTCGCAGCTGATTAGGAAGATCTTGAGGGATAAGTAGTAGGGGAAGATGCAGTTTACTGGAGGGTCTCATCTGTCCAGCTAAAACCTTGAGTAACACAGATCCTAAACACACAACAGGTCAAAAATGGAGGGTTTTTTTTTTAAGTATGTTTTTTAATACCTGCTGAGAGGAATTCACGCTGTGCTTGGCTCCAAGAGGCTGACAGGCTTGCTGGTCATGTACTGCCAAAAATATACAAATTCATAAGATTTGGGGGGGGTTTTGCCTCAGTGACTGTGGCTGGGAGGGTGGTGTGGGGCTCACAGGCGCGCCAGCAATGCTCGGTATGCCTTGGGAAGGCAGTTGGGCTCTCAGACCACAAGGCTTCTGGTTTCTATCACAGCCGGTGCTGTTTCAGCCAGGGGCATCCANACTTTGCTTCACTGATCTGCCAGTTTTCCAGTGGACTTGCATGATGTCTGCAAAATTGTAATTCTTCTTTCAAATGATAGTGACTGCCAGTTGGAGGACTGAGAACAACTGGGATGGAGGACAATCCCACGGTTGACAGGGTGGTGTTTGGTCAAACATTGGACTCAATGACCCTGGAAGTCTTTTCCAACCTTAATGATTCTATGATTCTATAACAGGGTTTTATGGAGATGAATGAACAGAAGTTCCTTCCACTGGGTTGATGGGCCATCTGGGGGGGATGCTGGTCCCCCTTCTCTCATGATCTGTAAGCAGCGCCTGATGTCCCCCCATGGAGACGTCGCCCTCCTGTGCCATCACCCGGCTGCATTATTGGCTCCATCTGTTTGGGTTGGCTTGAAGAACAGAAGGAGGGTGTTTTGCAGCAGCCAGAAAGTGGTTGCTATTTAAAACAACTGAAAAAAAAAAAGTGGTCTGATGCTTGCTTTTCATCCGTGGAGCCGAGCAAGCGTCCCCACCCTCACCTGGAGGGGCATCTCTGAAGGCTTCTCAAGGCCCTGCAAATGAAGGTAGTAATTAGTGCTGGTCATGAGGGTGGATCTGCAGTGTGGCCATGCTGTCTGCTGTGGGCTGGCCTGGGGCCATCACCTCATTTGGGATGGCCACTGCCCAGGTGTGGGATCTATCCCCCACCCCTGTTTATTCCAAACAGTCTGGAGTGCAACCGGGGGTGCAACCTTTGCCTCCTTGCTGTTGCAGCTGCTTTTACAGTTGCTGGATGGTGCTATGGTGTTCTACACTGGAATATTAGTTTTGAAGGTTTTTTCTTTCCTCCTTTGCCAGATGTGAAAAGTAGAGACAGGCTTAAAATGAAAGCATGGCTCCTTGAGTCCAATTACACAGCAATTAAAAGTAATCAGTGGTCTGGGTCACTGCATTGGAGACGTGGTTCATTGAAGGGTTCTCTCTCCCAGCTTATCTTGGAGAGGCTTAAGTGTCTGTCTCTTCTGCTGTCTGGGACCTGAGTGAGGGACATTTTCATAGAGCAGGTCAAGTATTGCTGGAAATCTGAATTAGGCTGGAATTAAGCTGTTTTCAGTGCTCCCAGTTCCTCACTGGGGCTGGGACAAACCTATGCAGCTCCACAGGGTCTCTTCTAAGTTGCATCAGTCTCTGTGTTTTGAGGACAAGCATTTGGTGGTGTGGTGTGACCGGTGGGTGCATGCCCAATTCCGTTGTCATTGCCAGGGCCACTTTGGGCTGGGAAGAAGAGGTGGCTTTCGGGGCTCCCCTGCCGTGTCCTTCTCTGTGTGTCCACTAGGTCTGTGGTTTCACTCCTCCTCCTCCCGTCATCAGGAGGAGATGCTGACTCAGTTGTAGAAGCAGGTTTTCCTGCAGGATGTCTGATTCCCCTTGCGCATCATTTTGGCTGCTTTTCTGCAGTCAGAGCCTTGCAAATGCCTCCTTCCGCACTCCAGCATCGTCACTAAAGGGATTTGTTTCAGAAGAGGGGATTTGGCTGTGAAGCTGTGCAGCATGGAGCTGCTCAGGTGACCAGGATCCTGAGTATGAGGAAGTGGGGTGTGGGCTGCCAAGGGCTATAAAACTGACTTTATTCCCCTTTTCACTCCCTCTTTCTTTTCCATGTGTGTCTATGCTAAATGATTTGCTACTGGTGAATGACTAGTTGGATTTCAGGAGTTATAGCTTCATGGTTAATCCCTATCCTGGGTTGTGGGTCCTTCAGCTGCCCTGAGATATATATATATAATATATAATATATAATATNGTCCAGCTAAAACCTTGAGTAACACAGATCCTAAACACACAACAGGTCAAAAATGGAGGGTTTTTTTTTTAAGTATGTTTTTTAATACCTGCTGAGAGGAATTCACGCTGTGCTTGGCTCCAAGAGGCTGACAGGCTTGCTGGTCATGTACTGCCAAAAATATACAAATTCATAAGATTTGGGGGGGGTTTTGCCTCAGTGACTGTGGCTGGGAGGGTGGTGTGGGGCTCACAGGCGCGCCAGCAATGCTCGGTATGCCTTGGGAAGGCAGTTGGGCTCTCAGACCACAAGGCTTCTGGTTTCTATCACAGCCGGTGCTGTTTCAGCCAGGGGCATCCATCCTTCCGTCCATCCATCCATCCATCCCACAGCCCTCCCAGGCTCCATAAGGCTCCTCTCCAGTGTGGTGCTCTGAGGACGCTGGGAGAAAGAAGCAGGTCTGAGGGCCCTCCTGAGTTTTTAACCTCACTCAGCAATGCAAGCTGGGGGAAGGTGAGGTCTCAGTTTTCAGTAAGGGAAAGTAATGCTCCATAAAAATCCCTCTTTCCGCTTCGCGCTGGATCAGTCTTCTGGGCTGAACAAAAACCAGCTTAGGCTGCCGGAATCATTCTGAGGGGGAAAAGCCTGGCTGCTGGATGAAGCAGAAAATGAGATGAAAACTGCCTAACAGGAAAATAAAAGATGATTTTTGCACACAGGGAGGGGAAAAGAGGTGGTGAAGTTGCTGCATAACCCCAAACATCCTCTGACCACTAGCACTGCTACATCCACTTGCCATCCCTGCATCCCAAAGCCATGCTGTGGTTGCTGTCTTTTGCAGAGGGATAAGGTTGAATGTGGGGCCCCAGTGGTGCCTGGCTGGCTGGGGAAGGAAAAGCTTCCCTTGCAGAGTGGGTTCGTGTTGTGCACACACTTGCTGCCCCCCTCCCTTTCCGTCTCCACATCCCAATGACATACTGGCTGTTTTCATCAGTATTTATGGACTGGCTATAAGGGGACGCAGCAGATCCAGCCGGGATGTTAATGACCCCTGCATGAAACAGCAAAGCCCACTTAGCGGTCTCGGCCGAGGGGTTTTACTGCAGCCTCCCCAGCTCTGCCTGCGCCTGTCTCCTTCCCTTGGAGCGGGATGGGAAGGGCTGCCGGCACAATTCCTCACTGAAAGAGAAAAGGGCTGGGTTTTGTGTGCCATGGGGAGGCGGGGGAAGGAGAGTGTGTTAGAGCCTGTGGAAAGTTTAGGGGGGAGAATGCAAACCATATGTTTCTGCGAGGGTCAGGTTGCAGAGCTAAAACCAGCAGGGAAGCCAAAGAAGCCGGAATCCTGTAGTTTGGCTGTGCTTTGCATCCTAGTAGGTGTGGGGGGGTGTCCAGCATGGCCTCTCAAAGGATGATTTCACAAAGTAAACCCACCCTAAAAGATGATTTGGGGCCTAGCACTCTGCTGTACTGTGTATCTAGGACTGGGATCTAGGGCTGTTTCCAAGCCTTGAGGTTCCTATAAATAAACAACAGGGATGCTGACAAGAAGCATGGTTGTCCTGAGTTCATGGTGTTTGCAAGCTTGACAGGAAGAAATTTTTGCCAGGGAGTGCCTGCAGCTCACTCTAAAGGCAAGGGTGATGTGCCCTGTACCATGGCTGTCCTTGCAGTCTTCTTCCAGCTATAGAGAGGAAAGTCAGAGGAAAAGGTCCCTTTTCCTTTCTCAGTGTGGAAAAAGTTCTGTGCAGGCAGCCTGGAGAGTTGTACAGACATTGAACCTGAGTGATGTGAGCTGGGTGATAGTGCTTTTAAAAAGAAATCCAAAAACAGGAGGAGCACAAAGGTCTCTCAGCAAACTTTTTTAGCTGGGAGACATCTTTTGCTTCCAAAACTAAAGGCTCAGAGACAGTATCTAATTCCCTGACCAGCTCTAGGAGCTGTTTGCAACCTGTCTGCTTGGGCTGCTCACAGCCCATGGGGACCATGCTCTATGTGGGACACAGGATGGGAGAGGCACTGCCGTGACCCTCAGGAGCATCTGTGGGCTCCAGCCCCTCATCCAAAGGGACTGCACAGCATCACAGTGCCCCCTGCACCAAGAGGAGCTCCTCTGGCTAAGACAGCAAAAATCCCCATGGATTTATTTTTTGGTTGGCTGGCTTTTTGGGTTTGGGTTTTTTTTTTTGGTTTTGGAGGTTTGTTTTTGGTTTGTTTTGTGGGGAGTGTTTGGGGGGAGGTTGTTTGTTTGTGGGGTTTTTTGTGGGTTTTTTGTTTGTTTGAGGGGAGATTTCTATTTTTGGCTTGATTTCCTAAAAAAATCCAGACTTTTTTTTCCTTTTCTGCTGTGCTGTTTGTGAGTCTGCATCCCTCCCCCTCTGACTCAGAAGTAGATGTCTCGTAATTAAGTGCCTGCCTGATTAGGAAATTAGCAATAAAGTTTTTATCTAGGCAGGCTGGTCGGCCAGTGAGAGGGATCTATTAATATCCCACTTAAAAAAAAAAAAACAAAACATCAACAGCATAACACTTTCCACCTACTATTGGGGAACACAAACGCTGCGTGGGTGGGAGTATTTGGAGCAGCAGATCTATAGGAAAACAGGTTTTGCTCTGTTCCTTGAGGGACCACAGTACATGAGCTGGGATGGAGTACCTGGAAATAAACAAGGGACTGAGAAAAACATTGGGAAAACCTTAGGCAAGGTGAGGGAAGCGCTGAAGGCTGCTGTCAAGGCACAGCAAAAGGTAGTTGTTGGCAGGCAACTTTTATTTGAAGGAAATGATCCTTTGCTAATGATGGTTGAGATGGCAGGAGAAGAGCATCCCATGCCTGGGTCAACGAGGAGACCTGAGGAAGGAAGGGTGGGCTTCCTTGAAGCCTAGACACAGGCTTTGGAAGGAATCACTTGGCATGTTGGATATGGTAGTTACTTGGGGCTGGTTTTGCCACCATGTGTATAGAAAAAAGGGAGTTAAAAAGGCATTTATGTCAACTACAGGGTCTAAAGGTTGAAGGAGTTTGGCATGTCTGCAGCTTTGGCTTTTCATGTTTTTGGGGAGCAGCAGTCCCTGACCTCTCTGAAAACAGAGCATCAAGAGGAAAGATGGGGACAGGGAAAGAGCATCTTCCATTGGTTCCAGCTGCTTCTGCAGGTCCTGAAGGTCTCCCCAGGGTTTGATCTGGCTGGTATTTGTCATAATAAACCTGGCCCTTGCCTCACTGGCTCATTCCAACTAGGAGCTGCCCAGGAGATGCTTTAATCCAAGAGGAATGGAATCTGGAGAAGGGCTGCGGTCATTTAGGTGGGGAAATGAGTCCTTGTCCTATTGAAGACTTCCCTGGGTTTTAAACCATGTTATTTGCAGAGACAGGCTCTTAATGCAGTGCAGGAGAAGGCTTGGAAAACCATGAAGAGGTTTTCAAGAAGCTGGTGAAAATGAGATACTGGAGCTAGGAAAGCAAAAGTGTGTTTTATTCCAGCACCAGAATGTATATTCCAGATAATGCAGAGAGATGGCATCCCTTTTAATTTAGGGAAAAAAAAAAAAAAGAAGAAAAACAACCTCTATTTTGAGTCTGCTGAGAGAGTGACTGACTGCCCCTTGTGATGTTTCACAGCTGAGATCATTTCTGGCTGAGTGAATCCACTCTGGAGGTTTTAGGCTTGATCTGTATGGGTGAGCTCAGAATCTGAATTTTTATGAGGTGGTGATGGGGTAAATCTCAATAATTTTGGGCCAAAAAAATAAAACAAAGCTGTGAGGATGCATCAGTGAAGAAAAGGCTGTCATGTTTTGGGGTGAGTTGTGATCTGGAGCCACTCTGCTGTGAGGGAAACAAGAAACGAATGTTTGCTCAGAGAACATGAGGAAAAGCTGGAAGGAATTACTCTTCTTTTCATAAATAGGTAATAGACATCATTTTTTGAGTAATTAAATTTCACAACTGCTTATTCAGGACGAAATTCAGTCCATTCACTGTATCGCAGACTTCAGGAGAAGATATTGAGTCCGAGGCAAAGCAGGCTGCCCGTGGGAGTGACTGAGGCTTGCAGCAGGGCTTTAATTTTGGTGCTGTATCAGTGTAATAGTGTTGTTTATAAGCTTCTCTTGCCACATGAAAGCAAAGTTACATTATCCTGGTTGGCCCTAAAAGCAGGGAAGCAGCCAGAAGAGGCCTGATTACAGAGCAGCAGCTCTTTCTTCCCATCACTACAAAAGAATAGACAATAGAAACTGGGATCCAGTTTTAGCTCCAGTAATGCAGTGCCCTCCTTCTGGTGGTCATGTCACATGCTGCCTGAGTAATTCCCAGCCTTGTTTTGCCTGGAAAACCGGCCTGAGAGGGAAGGATGAAGGGAGGAAGCAATGGCTTTGGCTGGGTGATGCCAGGATCAGGTACCCTTGTCTGTAGTGCAGAGCTGCAGGTTTGGAGAAGCTGGTGGCCTTCAAAATCTGTAGGCATGGCAGTGCTGTGGGCCTGGTGGGATGTTGCTTGGGGGGTCACCACCCCTAGGAATGGGGAGCAGTTAGGCTAGAGCCTGGGGTTTGCTTGGAAGGCTGAGCCTGAGGCACTGGAAGAGGAACTTGCAAAAGCAGCTGTGTGGTTGCTACTTGCTCGTGCCATAAGCTTCCCATCTATGCATGGGGGGTGCTAAGACATGGAAAACATGGATTTTTTTTTGCTTCCCCAGCCTGGCTGATTCTTTGGATTTAAGAGGCGATTGGAGAGCAGGTCATTGCTAAGGAGAAAGGGGACCCTCTGAAGTGGTGTTTCCAACTCCGCCATTGCACGAGGTGTGGAGAAAATTCTGGTGGAGTTATTTCTTAAAAAGTAGCTACAGGTCAAAACTGGCTTGCTTTGTGTTTTGGCATTTCCAAAAAAACCGGATGGGAAACTAGTGCAGAGAGAAACCCACAGCAGAAACCTCACAGCTCTTTGTGCCCAGGACAAAGGGTTGGTTTGAAGTTACAGGGAAGAAAAGGAGCTGTGTTTGGCAGGTGGAAAATGTTGTAAGATGGTCATTGGGACTGGGATATAGCAGGGGAGGCAAGTTTGGCCAGAATGAGCAACTACATTGTCGAGGGTGATTGAGGATGCTGGCCTGGGGGAAATCTTTCACCAGCCTGACGGTGGTATGGATGCTGATTTTCCCATTTCTCTGCAGCTTTAAACATGCAGAAGACAAACTTTCCCTGGACACTGATGGCAGGAGATGGGTGCCCACCATCAGAGTCCTCCTGCTTAGCTCTCAGGAGTGTGTGCCAGGATGCCACCGAGCCCCGGAGCTGCTGCCACCCCACAGCCTTTGGCCTCTGTGGTTTCTTAACCTCATTTCCCCCTGCACACTCAGTCTGCAGTTAGGAACACCTTTTATTTTATTTATTATTTTAAATGCTGAAGACTTATGATTCAGCCTGAATATGTTATCAGAGCAATGTCTGATAAGTTTTTTGCCTCAAAGCTCTGGGGAAGTGCCTGTTCAGGGTCGCTGCAATAGATTTTCCTCCTCTTTCCCAGCTGCCAAAGAATAATGTGATTTTTTACTTACTCCTTAACTGAACATTATTACTTTAATCAGTGGGAAGAAAAATGCTGGGCCCAGTGTTGTGTTGTGATGCTTCTCCTTGCTTTCAGAAATCCATAAATGTTAGGAAAGAATAAATCCCTGATTATTTGGATGTGCTTGGACCACATGAGGAAGGTGGCAGGGGAAGGGTGAAGGATTTGGCTGGGTGGGTGGTGGAGCTGGTTGGATTGTTGGATTGTGAAGATGGATGTGGATGTGACTGAGGGTGGTGGTGGTGGAGAGGCATTTTCTGTGGATGGCATGAAGGGGAGTGACGGAGGCACCAGGACATTGTGTTTTGCACGAGGAGTGTGATGCAGGGGTACCTGTTGGAGTTTGGAAGATAGGAGGAGGTACCACATGGAGTGGGGATGCTGAGCATCCATGGAAGTAGCCTCATGTGCATTAATCAGAGATCTGCCTGCAGCTCCCCTTTTGAGCTGTAATAGCCAGAGCCATGAGAGTCAATCCCTATCTATTTAAAGCACTTCAATAAATAAAGATACTAAATAAAATCACTATGGCCCTGCACTCTCTCCATGCTTTTAGTATTTCTATTTCCCCTCCCCACATTTGCTTCTGGGTGTATCCAGAGTCGAAGAAAGGCAAGGAATGGAAAGGGTCAGGAGTCTTACCTTGGGTGGGTAGCCTGTACCTCCCAGTAGTGCTCTGGGGCCAGACCCCAATTTGGGAATCTGCAGGGTGATGGCAGCGAGGGGGCCTGGATGTGCTGGACCTCTTCATCACCCCAAACGATGACAGTAGAAAGGGACACATTTTCTTGGGGTTATTTTATTATATGTGCAGTGGAGAAGCTCCGATGGTGAGTGTGTCTGTTTTCTGTGGCAGGGAGGTGAAAAGTGGGAAGCTGTCTTTGCAAGCCCTCTGTAATGCTAATGGAAGCTGCAGATCGGGTTTTTGTTGTTGGTTTGTTGTTTTTTTTGTGTTTTTTTCCCTTTGCCAAGACTAACCAGGGAACACTTGTTGGAGGATAAAATTAAAAAGCCCGTGGTGGTTTATTTTGAGGGCAGTGTGTTTGCTTTCACATCCTGCTGCAGGGAATTTCTCTGCTACTGTCAGCAAATAAATAAAATAAGAGCTTTGTTTTAAATTAGACTTTCTTCTGGTAGCTAATTAGGCGAGCTGATACCTGCAGTTGCATTACCTAGGCACCGACTGTACCCAGCATATTTGAGGCATATGGCTGCTGTCGGCAGCTTCTAAATTTCATTAGTCCCTTATTAGGATTTTTTTAAAATATCCCTTTAATTGGATGCAAATTCCTTGGGGCTCTGATGGCATCAACAAGAGTCCTTCTTGGGTGGATGCCCATGAAGTCCCTGGCAGGGATGGAGCTGGGGGTTGAGTCCCAATTCACTGTGGGTGCTGATGTGATGCTTTCCAGCCACCGAGGGGAAAGTTCTGGGTTCCTAATTGTGAACATAACCACTTGAACCTCTTTTTGGGTGTTAAGAGCATGCAGCCCACTTGTTGGGAGGGAGCTGAGGGAGCGCCCGGCTGGAGCCGTGGCTCCTCTCCCACCTGGGAGCAGGCGGGAGGAGAGCCAACAGCTTGGCTCTCGCCTCCTCTCCTGCTCCCCGCTGGTGTTGGGTGGCTGGAAGATCCTGTCGGTCCTGTTGGGAATGGAGATCACCCCCGGGCAGCTCCTGAACCAGGGTCTGAGCAAAGCCCCCCACCTTCCTTGCCAGGGAGGAAGGCTCTGGGGGTCCTGCCCTCTTCTCCCTCCCACCGGAGAGACCACGAGAGTCCACAAGTCGAGCCCTGGAGGTCTTGGGCTGTTTCGAGAATAGCTGTTTTGGGAATGGCTCTCACCCTGCATCTCTTGAGTGTGACGGCGGCTTTCCCGGCTGTCGCCTCGTGTCCCCACGGCTCATGCCTCGGGCATTCCCAGCCAGACTCCCGCACCCAGGGCTTGACTTTACGGGGAGACGAAGCAGAGTAATTATTCGCGGGGATAATTACCCGGCCCTTGCGCAAGGCAGGGGTGCTTCCTACCCCTCTGGTCGCCCCGGGAGCCTGGGCTGGGCACCGAGCCCTGCGCACCCCTCGGGGGTCCGGTCCCTTCATCCTCCCCCGTCCCTCCACAGCTCCTGCTCACTGTCTGCAGGGGCCAGGGGAGGGGGTGTTCTTCCTCCCCCGCCCCCCCTCCTCCTGGAGCTGCTGCAGGGGCTGCCCCTATCCCGCATTCCTCCTCTGGAGGAGATAAGGATCCAGTCTGGCGCCAGGGTTTCAATGCACTCCCTGATTATCGGCAGGCGCCGGGCAGAGCCCCGGGCAGCGATAAGTGGAGAGGGGGATTGAGGTGGGGGCTGCCCGCTGCTCCGTACCCACTCCTCGTACCGCCCTGAACTTCACTTGGGGAATCTTCAATCCCACATAAAAGGCTATTCCTTTTCTTGTAATTTCCTTTTTTTTTTTTTTTTCCCCTTGCCTGTGCACCCAGGGCTTCTGGGTCTTCACCACTGCCCAACTGAGCTTGTGTGGGGATGGAGAGGGATGAGGGACACGGTATACCAAGCTCAGCATCTCGAGTCAGAGAATCATGAATGGTTTGGGTTGGAAGGGACCCTGAAGACTACGGGCAGGGACACCTTCACTAGACTAGGTTGCTCCAAGCCTTGTCTATCCTGGCCTTGGACACTTCTAGGGATGAGGCAGCCACAGCTTCTCTGGGCAGCCTGTGCCAGGGCCTCACTACCCTCACAGGGAATAATTCTTTCCCAATATCCCATCTAACACTGCCCTCTGGCAGTTTGAAGCCATTCCCCCATGTCCTGTCCCTCCAGGCCCTTGTCCCAAGTCCCTCTCCAGCTCTCCTGGAGCCCCTTTAGGCACTGGAAGGGCCTCTAAGGTCTCCCTGGAGCCTTCTCGTCTCCAGGCTGAACACCCCTAGCACTCCCAACCCTTCTCCAGAGCAGAGGGGCTCCACTCCTTGAAGCATCTTTGGGTTCTCCTCTGGACTTGCTCCAGCAGGTCCATGTCCTTCTTGTGCTGGAGGCTCCAGAGCTGGATGCGGTGCTGCAGGTTGCAAAAGCCATCTATGATCATCGAGTCCAACTGAGCACAAAGATGCCACCACCAAGCACACAGTGGTGCTTTCCTCCCCTGGAAGTGTGTATGTCCAACATCATGTGCAGTGGTGTTGCATGGGACACAGCCATGTTGCACAGTTGCCCTGTCAGATGTTGCACTGCACATCTGGGCCTTCCACATCCCCCACCTTGCATTGTATGTCCCCCAGCAGTTCCTCAGCAAAGGTCCCTTTTGAGTTTTAGGAGCACAAGGCAGGGTGTTTATCTGTTGGGGGAGCCCTCCACGGGACAAAAGCTCTTATCATGCTTGTGTCAGAGCTGTGGCATCTCTGTATGCAATTAAACCCCATGTGTCTCTTCTCTGCCAAGGAATCTGGAGGCCTTATCTTCCTGCTGGTGGCTGGAATGCTCTTGCAGCCCGAAGGCATTTCTGTGCTGTGCTAATGCTGAGATCTGGGGATAAAAAAAAAAACCAACCAGTGAGTTTTGCCCTCTCTTTTCACTATTAAGCTTATAAATAACAGTGTAGCATCCTGGGGAGTGGTTGTGGGGTTTGGGTTTTTTCCTTCTCTAAGTGTAACTCTGGGCTGATATCCTGGGAATGTGATCTCTCCCACTCGTAAAAGCCCAGCTTCTGGCCTCCTTCCTTCCCAGGCATTAAAAAGCCAGGCCTTGGGGATGAATTGGTGGGTTCTTGCATCCACTAGGA
The DNA here is from genome assembly GCA_013390005.1 of Calyptomena viridis. Classification (NCBI taxonomy): domain Eukaryota; kingdom Metazoa; phylum Chordata; class Aves; order Passeriformes; family Eurylaimidae; genus Calyptomena; species Calyptomena viridis. Next base: position 482,971 of record WEIV01011197.1, on the reverse strand, counting down.
TTCTCCAGAACGTATGAGGCCTCTGTTTTCTGGTGTGATCTCTCTGAAGCTTCCTGCATTAATATTTGATTCTTTTCCTAGGGGTGAACATTAACAAGAAATGACCATCACCAAAAAAGGTGCTTTTTGTTTTTAGAGAATGGGAGAGAGAAAAAAGGAGAGGAGGGAACGCTGAAATGCAATCATTTTTTATGGCTTTCCGGAATGGCTTGAATGTGGGCTGGACAGCAGCGGGTCAGGAGCAGAAGGAGCAGATAGCCCCATGATCATCTGCCTTACTTGCATCTTTCCCTTTCAGATCGTAAATATAAAACCACTACTTGAAAAACAAAAAGCTCGTTAAGCTGTCAGCATGCTCCCTCTTGGAAGGTCGTAAATGTGTCTCTTAGCAGTGGCTTTTGTTCCTGTCATGACTGGGGCTTAAGCACTGGGGCTTAAGTGATCCTCTGTGGGGCAGGAGGGAGGTCACTGCCTGTAGGGACACCAGTAGCGTGGTGGGGAGGCTTTGACTCCACTACTGAGAGTAGTGACGTTCCACTGTTACAAATTTGATCTCCTCATCCATTATTGATCCATGCTTTGGTCTTCCATGTGGACCTCGAGATATGATAGTCCTAGAGTGGAGCATAAACCCTGCACAGAGTAGGGTCATCTCTGCTGACCAGGGCTGGCAGAGCATTGGCTTCTCCTATAGAGCTTCTGGAAGGGAAATCGAAGACAATAAAATACTTGAAATTTGTTCAAAACTTGTGATAATGGTGAGCTGGGGGGATACTGAAGGCAGGAGAGCATTGCAGAGCAAGGTGGAACATCTCTGCCAAGTGATCTCTGAGCACCACTGGGTAGTGGAGTCCCTATCCCTGGAAGTGTCCAAAGAACTAACTGGATGTGGCACTCAGTGCTCTGGGCTGGGTGACAAGGTGGGGATCAGTCAGAGTTTGGACTGGATGATCTTGGAGGTCTTTTCCAACCTAAATGGTCCTGTGATTGTGTTTACAGTTGTGTTGGCAGTGACTGAGCCTTGATGGCTCTCCTGTGGTGGGGCTGGACGCCTTGGGCAAGGGCATAGACTCCTGCCTCTGCATCACCTCATTGATTTCATCACAAGCAGCTCAGCTCAGCTCCTTGCAGCTCACTGGGATGGGTATCAGAGATGACAAACAGCAGAGAGAAGGAAGAGGTGGTGGTGAAGAGCATCCCGTTAACTTCTCCTGGAAGATGCTCTACAAAGGGGCAGCCAGGGGTTGGTTGGCCTTAGGACTGGTGGTTGACCTAAACACAGGTTGTTGTGGGATGTCTTGTCCTGCTGGTGGGTTCTTTCCGCTCTCTCTGGATAGATAGAACAACTTTGGAGATCTTTGGCATGCACTGGTGAAGATGTTGGATGTGGGGTTGGAGAAGCAGATCTAAAGCTGGGACTGTTGTGACCCAAAGGCATCAGGCAGTAGGTGCAGAAGCAATCCATCCTGGCATGGAAAGAATATCAACATTTTAAGGTCTGCATTTCTTCCAGAGTGATATTTTCCATGCTGAGAATAAGGACACCCATCCCTGGGATCTGTTTGTCATTTAGGGCCCCGATGTTTTCCCCTTGGTTACACCATGTGCTGCAAATGCAGCCGCTCTCGCATTAACATCTAATTAGCAGCAGCTAAAAAACCCATGCCTGAAACAGGAGGAGAAAGAAAAGGGAGAGAAATTAAAGATGTAAAAGACCTGTTAGATCATCTGGTTCTTCCTCTGGGATTGTTCCAGTGGTGTTTTGTCCAGTCTTGCTCAAAAGTCTCCAGGGCCATTACTGCTTCCCTCAGAGGCCCATTTCATTGTGTATTGAGAGAAACCTTCATAAATGTAAAAGCTTTATACAATTGAGGTAAAAGAAACAGATTGAGTCATTGTATTGTTCTTTGTAATCAGCTTTGCTTTTCATTAATTTCCTCCCCAAAGCCTTATTTAGGCTGGGAATTTTAAGGAAAAAGCACGTGCAAGGGATGGTGGGAACAGGCTGCGTGGCTCCGGTGGGTTCCTGTGCATCACCCTCCTCACCCCAACAGCCTGAATGTGTTCAGACACCTCCAGGAGCCAATCTGCCTGCTAGCTGGGCCAAATTTAGCTGTAGTGTCGTATACCAGGGACATGGTCAGTGCTTTCACCATCTCCTGCAATGGGGTCTGACTTGTCTGGGCAGCTGCTTGCTTCTGGAGCTGCCTAATTTAGCTATTTTTAAAGTAATAGCAAGAAAAAAGCCTACAGGTGGGCATCAGCTGGGGCAAAGATGACTGAAAACGATGGAACAAAATGGAACTGGGCTTTTGCAGCACCCTTGCTGAGGGTTTGGGGGCTGTGCCCTTTGCTGCAGGGTGTACAGTGATATGGGATGGATGACATGGATGTCTCTGTCCCTGACACATCGGATGTTTTTTGCTACTGGCGTGTTCTGGGTGAGGCTTCTTTAATTAGGTCTCTATATCGTCCCATGTCCCAGTGTTTTTGCTTTTTTAACCTTGCCAGCCTGCTGGATAATTTTTTTCCTTTAATGTGCCTTGGTTGTTTCCCTTTCTGAACACTGTCCTTCCTCCTCTGGTATTTTAGTAGAAGGTGTCCCTGTCTATGGCAGGGGGGCTGGAATGAGAAGATCTTTAAAGTCCCTTCCAAGCCAAACTGTCTGTGATTCTGTGATTATTGTGCTTCCTCCTCCCTGCTTTTCTCTCTGACATCCCCATTCTCATCCCTAAGGTCTCCTTTTCCTTCCCCAAGTTCCCTGCATCTTGTCCAGGCTCTCCAAGGGGAGATGCTCCATGTTCAGGCAGGCTGCCAGCATGGCTGCAACACACCCCAAAAGAACTGTCCTTGTCCTTCCTGCTCTTGTTGGCACCTGAGCCATGAGCAGTATCATTGCTGGCCTCAACAGCCCTACAAGCTGCTGCCCATGAGTTCATGATGAGAAATAAATGAGCAACGGGTACAGATGCTGTGTAGACAGCTGCTGCTTCCTCTCCAGCATGGTCCAGTGCTAGACTGGCTTTAATCCTCCCCTTTGGAATACCCGAGGTGCTAATCCTGGACTCTGCCAGAACAAATAGGAAGTACAATCTCTCCCTGTGCAGGAAATGCTGAGGAGATGTTTTGGGGAAAACTGAAGGTGCTTTTGGATTATTTGGTGAGCTGGAGGGATGCCATCCTGTGCCAGGAGTGGCTGGATTGCTCCAAGGAGCTGCAAGAACCTGGTTTCTTAGGAGTTTGGTGCTTTGCCCAGACCCAACTGATGTAAAAGTGAAGGATCAGTGGAGTTACTCCGTGTGTTTTGAATGTGGATGTTGCATTTCTCAGCTGTAAATGCAGCCAGGGCTGCACAAACGTGACGGAAGTGGCTCCTGCTCTGATCCAGACTGGTCCTGAGCATCACTGCTCTTTCATTACAACTCCCCCTGCTATCTGTGGGGTCACTTGCATACCTGTGCCCCCCTCTTTTCCTGCCCTGTTGGCTGTTGGTTGATGGAGAGGGAAGACGTGGGCTGGCAGCTTGGACTGAGGCCACAGGGGAATTCCCCGGTGCTGATCCTGCCAAGCCAGGTCTCTTTTCTCAAAGCCGGGCTTGAGCCTGCCCAAACACCAGGCCCTGCAACCTCCCCAGAGTTCCTGGGTGTGTGCATGGGGGAAGCTCATTCAGAGGGCTTTTGAGGCAGTAAGAGCAGGAGAGGAGAAGCACAGAGAAGAAAATACCCCATCAAAGCTGGGCAGGGCATCCTCTGTCTTGTGGAGAGGGACGTGGGGAATCTCTTAGGGCTGGGAAAGTATGCCCTGGTGCCAGCTGACCCCTGCCTTCATCTTGTAATGCTCAGAGCCCTGGATCAGGGTGTCCGGCACTGGTCAGGGCATCCTTTCACCCGACCCAGCTTTCCCCCAGGGAGTGCCCCTTTGGGACAGGGATTTTGGAGACCTCCACTGATTTGGAGCTGCAGGTCCCCGAAGCTGTGCTGACAACCAGGCTTGCAGCATGGTCGGTGCCAGATGTTTCCCAGATGTTGCTCACTTCCTGTCTGGCTTCTCTGCGTTTAGCTTTTTATGTACTTGTTTGTTTTGGACTACAAACAAAACAAAAAGGGTTTTTATAACCCTGTTCCCATGGGGCTGCGAGTTCAGGATATAATCTGGAGTCTATTCACTATTGTCTTGATCCCCCTCCTTGCCCTCAGTGTCGTCCCTGGGCATGCACAGACTCACACGCTGCTTTTGTTAATATGCTTTTTTCCCACATGACGTCTTCTCTCAGTGGACCAGTTTTCCTTATGACCTCTTCCAGCTCTCAGGGGATCTCTTCGAATATCCCTGACCAGTTTGGGATGGAGGTTGGAGAGGGAAACACCAAGTTTCTCAGTCCTGGCCTGTTCCTTGCTGCAGACTGTATTGTTTGGAGGGTTCTCCAGTGTATCTGAGGGTGGGAAACTCATTGCACTGGTGATATCCAGCATCCCAGTGGATTGCCTTTGTGAGCAATTGTAGCCACTTTGCCCTGCTGAGGGTGTTTGGAGAGGAATGAGGGGGAATGCAGAGAATGAAATAGGCATGTAGACCACTTGTAAAAGAAAAAAGAATATGAAAACACTTGCAGTAAAAATGTTCATACTTGAATCAGGTTAAAAAAAAGAGATCAGGAATGGTGTCACGTAAGGAAATGCTGTTGGCTACAGCATAGGAAGGATGAAAAAAAATTATCTAAAAGTATTGTTTTGGCATATCAGGAAGTTTTGATGGTTGCTGTAACCAGGAGCTGTTGCAGATGCAGCCTTGAAGTTTTCCTCTCCTGGAAAGAACCTGGATCAGGATCAGTCCTGCTGCTCGGCCAGGTTATTTGGTGGACCTGTCCCTTTGGGTTTCAGGGCATCCACTGTAACTCCCACCTGGCTCAGAGTGAACCTGGCAGTGTCCCTTTAAAATGTGTATGTTCAGCTCTTTCTACTCCCCTCTCACTTTATTTATATTTTTTTTCTTGCCTGTTGGTGTTAAGGCCCTTTTTCCTCTTTTCTTTCTCCTTCTTTCTTAATTGCCTATTAAATAATTTAAATATTTAGGACTAAAGGGCTTCAATTATCCATTAATTTACATTAGTAATTTATATATCAGGCTGAATGGACACACTGTTAGTGTAATGGGTCCCTGTGGACAGGCAGAAGTGGGGCTGCAGTGTGTTTTCCTGGAAGCATGGATGTTTCCTTACACCTCCCAGCCTCGATGTCAAAGCACATGGAGGGATCCCACTGCCCACACACCTGTGGGGACAGACTGCTGTGAGGTCTGGTGTCCCATCTTTAGGAGAGGTTTGTTTGGGGTTTAAAGCAGCATTTTTTTTTTGTTTGTTTGGTTTTTTCAGTTTGAGCTGTGCTTGCAGGAGGTTGAATGTGTAACGTGTTGGTGGACGTCATGCAGTCATGACCCTCATAGCCTCACCACCCTCACAGGGGAGAATTCCTTCCCAACAAAAGGATCCTTCCCAACATCCCATCCCTCTGGAAGTGGGAAGCCATTTCCCCTTGTCCTATCTCTCCAGGCTCTTGTCCAAAGTCTCTTTCCAGCTCTCTCGGAGACCCTTAGGGCACTGGAAGGGGCTCTAAGATCTCACTAGAGCCTTTTTTTCTCTAGGCTGAACACTCCTGGCTGTCCCTGCCTGTCTCCATAGGAGAAATATCCTTTAGTCAGGACAGGGTTCATTTGAGTGGTGCAGCACAGGATTTCTGGGATTTTCTAAGGCCAAGCCCCTTGGCAAGGCCATCCATGGGTGCTTTGGGGATTCTTGGAAGCAGATCCAGGCTGGTGCATGCCTGGTGCTTATCCTAAAAGACTTATCTCCCCTGGGCGGTGCCAGCTGGCTCTTCCCTCCTGTCCCTCTGCCCCAGGATGAGGATGAGGTAATACCTATTTTCTGGATTCAGAAATGCTGGTTGTGAGGATTTGGGGGCTTTCAGGTGCTTGTACATATTTGGTTTGAACCCAACCCAATCACCCCCAGCCCTGGGCTAGCTGACAGTTGTAGTGGCAACTCCCGGTGCCACAGCTTTGCTGTCAGCTGGTCCAGCCAGGAATCCTCGGGATCCATCCCTGCTGCGGCACGGGCATCGGGCAGCATGCAGACTCCCCTCTGCAGGGCAGGAGGGAGGCCATTTACTGATTGGACTCCAGGGAAGAGTAAATTGGAGCCAAGCTCCATCCCTGTGGCATGCGGGGGATGTGGGAGTGTGCCCTGCTCGGGGGGAGGTGGCCCCATGGTGCTGGACGTGGGGAGCTGCAGCAGCCTTGCTGCCCTCCCAGAGCAGAGGTCACCTAATGATTCTGATTACCCACAGCATGGCCATAGTTAAAGCAATTAGTGCAAATCGCTTATGAAAATGCAGCTGCTGGGGGACAGAGAGGAGAAAAGGACAAGGCTGAGGGGCACTCTGCTTTTTTCCTGCTTTTTCCATGATGTTCAGTAGGCATAATCCTTTGCCTCTGCTCCCTTGAGGCCTTTCTGGATCATCTCTAGTCCCTCAGAGGTGCTTCCAGGCCCTGCAAGAGCCATTTCGCTACTATGCCTATGGATGTCCTGCATCCATCCAACCCATGCTCTGCTTCTGTGGTTGGAGATGCTTGGCATGTTTGTCACCATAACGAATCTGGATTCAGCATCCAAAACTTTATTTAATTTGGCAGTCTTGTGTATTCTTTAGGGCAATTTTTATCAATACCTTGGGGCCTTGTAGCACCGAGGAAAGAAGAGGAAGTTGCGTGGGGGAGCGTTGATTTGCATGTCGATGTATCCAATGTGTAGGTCCATACAGGTTGCAACATCAGTGGAGGCGCTTCCAGGTGGAGTCACATCTACATGGGGTGGCACAGACACCTAAAACTGGGGCATTTTAAGCCCTGGCACTTCCAGCACTAAGTAGTACCCACTCTGAGAAGGGAAGGATGCTCATCGGAGGTTAGTCCACCTGGGAGTCAGGGTTTGGTCCATGGGGCAGAGCAGGAGTGTGTGTGCCAGAGCACAAAGGGAGGAAAGAGAAGCTCAGTGCTGTGGGAACACAGGCTGTGTCTAGAGAAGAAAAGGTGGAAATTCCCAGTGGTGAGAAAGGAAGAAACCACCTCTGGTGACATGAGGTCTCATGGAATGCCAGGGAGGAAAGGAGGGTGGCAAACAACACTAGGAAGCTCCTGAAGGCTTCAACCTTGATGGAAATGGGAGCGTGAGGGGAAAAAGCTTTGTTTTCTGTAGGGGTTTCCTTCCGTTGGAGCATAGGGTGTTTCTGCTCTCTGGCTGGATGGTGAGGCAGTGATGCCAAGCGAAGGCAGGCACCCACGAAAGACAGGCACCCACCAGAAAAACCCCAAACCCACCCAGCTTTAATCAAATTCTGTTTTTTTTCTGTCTGTAAAAGCAGGTGTGAGGTGCTGGGAGCCCAGCTGGCTGCAGGGTTTAGAGGGAAAGGAATAAAACTAATCAAGGTAGTTGCTAAAATCCTTTTGAGACCTCCCTCCATGCCACAATTGGGATGCCAAGCCCTAGTCTTGGGTACCTGCTCTCCATCCTACCTGCTCTTGGCTTCTGGGATTAAATCCTCCCAGAGGAAAGGGGATGGGGAAGCCTTGTCCCCTAAGCTAGTCTTGCTGATTGTTTGGGAGTTTATTCTTTAATAGGGATATTGCTGAAAGGGGGGGGAGAGAAAAGCCTTAATATTTGACATTCAGCATAAGCAGGGATTATTTTTTTTCTTAAATCTTTTTCTATCCTTGTTCTCCCCCTCCCCCATTTTTTCCTTCCGTTTGTCCCTGCAGTAAAACGAGAAGGGAAGAAAAGGGCAGAGAAAGGACAATGAAAAGCAAAATATTTCTAGCCTCCGTTTGTGGTGGTTGGGGGTTTTTTTGTTGTTGTTTTGTCTTTTATCGTAGCAACAAATCTGAAAGATTAAGGGCAACTTTAAAGACTGTTTAATAAAGGGACCTTAATCAGCCGCTCTTGTGATGTTCCTCCCCCAGATGAATTAATGGGGAATTTGGGGCATGGAGTGGACCTTTCCTTTTGTTGGGCTTTTTAATGATTAAATAATAACGCAACGATTCAAATTATTTCAAATCAGGGTAACACTGCTCTGAGCACCTTCCCCTGTGGAATTTGAATGTCTGGCAGGGTGGGAGGTGACCCTGGCTGGTGGGTCTGGGTCCCTGGCATGGGGAGTGGGTGCTGCTCCCGGCCCACGCCTGCCGTGGATTGAGCTGCGAGAGAACAGTGGGAAAAGCGTCGGGAAAAGTAGGGCAGCATCTGGCGAGGGGCCTGCGGAGAGGCTGGCTGGAGGCGGCGGGAGCATCCTTCCAGCCGGCTTTGGCTTCCCGGAGCTGGCAGGAGGAGAGAGTGGGTGAGAAAAAGACAAAAACTATGTGAAAAAAAAAGCCAAAAAACAAACACAACCCGCCCTTTTTTCTTCCCTTTGCACTGCTGGTCCCTTCTTTGCAGCCAGCTGCTTAAACTTTTTGTTTTGCCTCCCTGGTCTCATGCCATTGCACGGATTCCTTGGATATGGGACATGCAGAGCCGCCTCTTCTGGATTTTGGGACAAAAGTTCCACCACCCAGGACCACCAAACCTTGTAAGCTGCTTTTAGAGAGCCTGGCTGGGTTGTCTCCCTGCTGTGATATTTGGCATTGGATGCTCAGAGGGTGAAACCCCCCTCTCATCCAGCTCATGCTCCTGTGGGATGTGTCCAGGGAGGGATGGTGGGCGACAGAGCATCCTTCTCATCCCAAGGAGTAGTAGGTAGTTCACAGCCCTGCTTGCTGCTGGTTTAAATTTGGTTTTCGTGCCTGAAGCGGAGGCAGTTGCCTCCAGATTTACACGTTTGGGGGAAAAAAAAACCCCACCCATTGCAAAGCAGCTGCCTGGAAGTTGCAGTCTCAGAGGGAACACTGGGGAATTTACATTTTGAAATCTGTATGTATTTCAGGTGAAGGGGAAGTCACTCTCTGTCTGCAAAACCAGCATCTTTCTTTCACATAGAGTTAGCATTTTAAAACTGCACTGCTCAGTTGAACAAGAGACCCTTCTTTTCCTTCCCTTTTTTCATTTTCCAAGGAGAGATCACATCTTGTGGTTGGTTTACTGCAGTTTGAACGATAATTAATAATTCCTTGGACTTACTGATGTTAACCAGGGCAACAGGTCCCTGTTTGTTCCTTGTTTTCTTTTCCCTTCTCTCTTTTCTTGTTGAAATTATTATTCTTTTCACAACAGAAACCCAGCACACACCGTACATGTGAATAAACAGCAAGTTACCTCGTTCTCCACTGCTGGCTCTCTGTGAGCCAAAGCAAATAAACAAAAAGTTCATATAATTATTATATCCATTAAAAATAATGTTGTAGCTCAGTAAATAGAACAAATGCTACAAGAGGACCGTGACAATGGAATTAAAATAGCACAAAGGGAAGTGTCTGTGCCCATAACAAGAGCCAGCACTAGATGAAATTTGGAGATAGTTTTCCAACATAACTGCTTCCCTGAAGGGAATGTATAAAACAGCACAAAAGAAGCGAGCACAATAGAATGTAACAGGGATTTGCTGCATAATTCCTCCTCCTTTTTTTCCTCCTTTCTTTCTTTTTATTTTTTTTTTATTTGTTCTCTTTTCTGTGGGTATTTATGGGGATCCGTGTGGCTCACAGCTCTGCTCTGGTAAAACCAGAAATAAGGAGCAATTTACTCCAATCTGCCTGTGTCATGTTATAAATCCATATAATGAAAAATGAAGAGGTTTGTAACATAAGGGATCTCAGCTGTTTACACTTCTCAGAAGACTTTGCCTTTGGTTATCATAATCATAAAGATAAACAAAAGAGTAGTGTCTCCATAAATACTCTGACGTAATACATAATCAACAAGATAAATCTCTCTCCCCAACTCCCAGCAAGGGAAGTTGCTGTGAGAGCCTGGGTTGTTTCTCCTTTTTGGGACTGGGAATGGTTGGGATTTGGGTTGGACCCTTTTAGTCATGGCTGGCAGGGACACAGAGGTGTGCAGGGATGCTGAGTTGGGGTGCCCAAGGTTGCTGTGGTGGGATGCCGTCATGGGATATGCAGGGATGCTGTGGTTGGATGCCCTATGCAAAGGCACCCTGCCTTAGTTTACCTCTTAGGCTGCTTTGCAAAAACCTGACCTGAGGATTTAGCTAAAAAGTTGATTTATTTTTATGTTTATATATATCAGTGTTATTTAATCCATAAGGCCATTGCATGCAGAAACGTCCTTGGTGCTGCCCAGCTCCTCTTTCCCACCCTTTTCTCAGCATAGACTTTGCTTTCTTTATTTTGTTCCCCCTCCCCATCCAGTCCTGGTTTAATAAAGGTGTGCAGCAAGGGAGGCTGGCTGCAGGCTTTTCCTTCGGCTGGGAGATGAGGAATCTGCTTATTTTTTTTCCGAGGGTGTAATTAGGGCTGGCTGGGTGCACCCTCTCATTACCCACACTGGGGATGAATGCTCTCTAATTATAAAGCTTGCCTGTCGCCAGGCAGGAGGGACTGGGAAATGCCTGTCTGTCCTGGTGTCCGTCTGTCCCGAGCTGGGTGGGCTCTGAGAGGAGCTGGAGGTGATGGGATGAAGGAATGGGGCTGGATGATGTCAACTTTGGTAGGAAGGGGATGCAAAAGGATTGTGAGGCTCCTGGAAGAGGGAAGCCAGTGGAGGAATCGGAGCTTGTTTGTCAGACAGGGAGAGATGTTTGGGGGAAAGGTTAAGTGGATCTTTCCAGATTTAGTTATTAATAAAAGATTAGTGAAAATGGAGAGGCCAAGCACAGCCAAACACTCATATAGGCTTCCTGGTGCTTTCCTGGCTGGTGGGAGCAGGAAAGGATTGACTCCAGTTTTGGGGGGATCAGAGAGGTAGAACAACATGTTCTGAACACGGCAGCACACCAAGGGCTGGGTTTCTGTGCTCCGGCTTTTGCTGAGTTACCATGTTTGAAGGAGGTGTCAGGCACCACAGGAATGGTCACAAGCACATCATCCCCATGATTTTTTGACCTCAAAATCTAACCTTGCTCCAGAGTGGAGATGAGATAGAACCATAGAATGGTTTGGGTTGGAAGGGACCTTAGGGATCATCTTGTTCCACCCCCTGCTGTGGGCAGAGGTACCTTCCACTATCCCAAGTTGCTTCAAGCCCTGTCCAGCCTAGCCTTGAACACTTCCAGGGATGGGTCAGCCACAGCTTCTCTGGGCAACCTGTGCCAGGGCCTCCCTACCCTCAGAGGTAGGAATTTCTTCCATAAATCTAATTTCCCCTCTATCGGTGTGAACCCAAATAAACCCAGAGGCTGAGTACCACTGGTTTTTCTTGCTACCCCTGAAGGTTCCATACTTGGTTTTTTTGCCTCTGTAGTAAGCTCGGGTCTGTCCCATGCTGTCCCCTCGGGCCCTGCTGCAGGGGGAGAGGTTAATGAACCAAGCTGAGTTAATGGGGCCGGGGGTTACATCAGCCAGCTGCAGCCTTGGGGACCTGTTGCATTCCCTGCATCTTGCTTTCATCAGTGCTTTCCAGCTTGTGCCTGAGGCCGCTTTGAACAGTCCCAGGGTTTTGAAGGCACAGGATTTTGTGGACTCTCTGCAAGGAGGCAGGAGGAAGAGAGTTGGGTGTGAGTGGCTTCAAATCTTCCAAACCCATCCTCAATGACACCCTGTATTTTGGGTCACCTTCCTTTCTCCCTGCTGTGCCTCTAATAGGATGCATCCCTGGAGAAGGGGCAGTGGGCTTGGCATGGCACTGCCCTGTCCTGGAGACTTTGCCTTTGAAGATGCCACATGCTGCTGTCACCTGCTCAGTGATGGTGCTTCATGTTGGGCAACCACAGGGATGGCAAGGGGATGCTCGGGGAAGAGAAGATGATGTTCGGGGGTGGAAGGATGGTCAGGGTGCTTTTAGGATGAAAAGCTTGGCTATGTGTTACCACTGGACACAAAATTGTCCCAAGCCCATAGGATCAGGGCAGGCCTGGGCTGGTGATTCCGGCTCCCCCCGAGCTCAGGGACGGACTGGAATGTGGTGGGAAGCCTTTGCATCCCTCCGGGACTGACAGTGAGGATGCCCTCAGTGGGGCAGGCATTCTGGAATGGGAGTGAGCCACCCCATGGCTCCAGCATTGAAATCTGCTGGAGCATAAATGGCAACAGCACTAATCCCTGAATGAGTCCGTTCATACATTCTCCCTGGAGGGAATAGGAGGAGGGATTTGGGACTGAGGGGAGAGCCCTCCTTGAGCCAAGCTGGTGGCTGGAGCATCCCCTCCATCTCGGTCTCTGGAGCCGCACCATTCCCATCCCTGCTGGGGAATTGGGAAGGAGGATTGGGAAGGTAGATAACTCTCCTCCTGTGGTACTGGATATAAGCTGTCATATATTTTTTCATTTCCACAGAAGGATTTTAACCCACCTGGCAGGTTTAACTGTTGTCTGTCAGGCCTTCCCGGGAAACGGTGCTTGCCCTGAGGCAGGTGGGAATGGGGGAAAGTGGAGGCAAAAGGGGTTAAGCATCCACTGCCACTGAGATTTAGCTGGAGAAACCCAGGCATTCTAGTTTAATCCTTACATCCGTACATCTAGTCCCTGCCTGCCTGGTACTTGGGAGGGATGGTGGCTGTGGGTGATGGGCAGCCACTAATGCCCCTGTAATCTTCCAAATATTTGGAGGGATAACAATTGCAGGAAAGAGGATTTTAACGCTTTCCTGTGGAGGTTTGTTTGGCCATTGCTGCAAAGGGAATTGCTTACCGAACTTGCACTCATCATCCCTTGTGCAGAGTGTTTGGGGTGATGGAGAGGGGGTAAGACTGGATCCTGACTTCAGTGCTGCTCCCTGTGGGGTGAGTGGATTGCTTGGGATCATTGATCTTTGACCATGTTGCAAACACTGGCTGCAAACATCTGTAGATCACCCCCCAGGGAACAGATGCTGTGGATAATCCAGCTCAGTCCTAGCGGATTAAAATGTGTGATGAGGGAAGGGGAGAGAAAAAAGTCCTCGGTGCCTATTCCCCTCCTCCCTTTTCCATCTCGCTACTCCCACCACACTCATCGTCGAGGCTTCAGGACTTGGTTCCACGAGTTGAGCTGGGAGCTGCCCCCTCCTTGCCTTTTCCCCCCAAAAAAATCCCTAGTACTGAAGGCAGTGTTCCAGCTGCCCTGTAACACGGTGCCCCAAGTAGTGTGAGACTGTGGGATGATGACAGCCTGGGACTTCCAAAAAAAACCCCGAAAGAGAGCTGGGAAGCAGGCACCCACCTCCAGCGGGAAGGAGGGAAGCCGGCAGATGGGAACCCCCTGTAGATGTGTGCCAGGAAGATGATGATCACAGTCAGCAGAGCACACTCTCAAATATTTATTAGTTTGTCACTGCTGAGAGTTTTATTGCTTGTCTGATTGTGGGGCTGGAATTCCCAGCTGTGCAGGCACCTCTCCTGCTTTCCCATGCAAAAGCGTCTCCCGTGTGTGCTGCCGCTGCTGCAGTCAGTGGGCCAGAGTGTCACCTGGGGTGGGATCAGAGCAGAGTGCGCAGAGCAGGACGGGCCTCCGTGGAGGTGATGGGGTTACACAGTTGGGAAAGTGCTTTTTTTGGTGGGTGTTTTGGAGTTGTTGCTGGATAGTCAGGGCAGGAGGGAGCGGCAGTTGTTCCTCCACATGGTACAAGCAGCCGTGTATCCCCCCCTCCCCTGACGGTGTGTGGAATTTTGGGGGGCCCCCTCATGTGTGTTAGCGGAGCGAGAGGTTTCCCATGCGGCAGGTGGCTGGGCGTCGGGAAGGGAGATGAAAGGCTGGGTTGATGGCTTATGATAAATGTGCCCAGCATGGTTCTCCTCCCTTTTCTTATCCAAAGTCCCTGTTGTTCCTATGCTTTAGTTCTTCTCCAACTCGTTTAAACACCAGTGGCTGTAACATGCTGGAGAAAAATGCCCTGCCCAGCTGCAGATGCTTTTTTAAAAGCTAATTCCTGGATGGAGAAATCATCCTCCCCCTTGATTTGCTCCCATCCATGGGCCTGGGGGATCTGTGGGGTTGGAGCTCCATGGTATGGCCCCAGTTATGAGTCTGCCACACAAAAAACATTATCCTTTTCCCCTGTCTCCTATTAGAGCTGCTTTTTTGGCCCCAGATCTCTCTTGGCCAGAAACACAAGATCTCTCAGCTGTTGTGAGTTTGTAGGATTCAAACTTTCCCAGCAGCCAGGGTGCTCCTTGCCTTAAACTTTAAACAGAGCAGGTTTTTGTAGCTACCAAAAGCAGATGATGGATCTGGCTGGAGACATCATCCTATTCCACCACTGTTGTTCCCAAATCCACTGTGCCCCCATGGAGAAGAACCTTGAAGTGTTGAGTTTGAGACCCCAGCATTTATTTGGGCAGACCCCCTCTCTTGGACCGGGGACCCGCATGGGACCAGTGGGGTTTTTGGTACCATTGGGAGTGTCTCAACCCCAAACCTTGTGCTGGGGCACCAAGGTGGCTCCCACCACAGCCTGGAATATCACCCATCCCACTGCAGATGATCACGGGTGTCACAAATCCGGCATTTTTGTGACTTATCCCCTCCCAGCTCCCACATCCTCTCAGATGACCTAAAGTCTCATTTAGCATTGCCAAAGTGATGGTGAGGTGGGGGAAAACATGTCTTTGGTGTTAACTGCTGGAAGAGGACCTCTACTTGCCCATGGTTTGAGATCAGGGACATGCTGTTCGGGGTGTCACTTCCATGGGGGAATATCCTTCCAAAAACTGGCTTCTTTAGGGCCACTGAGGCTATGTGGGTCACTCTTATTAAAAAAAAAACAGGGGGCCAACCCTGCCCTAGGGATGGGTGGCTGGCAAGCCCCCAGGTATTGCTTTGGTGGATCTTTGGAGGGTGCTCTGGATGGAGCAGGCACTGCCTTTGCCCTTTCCCAGCTGCCAAGCTGAGGTGTGACTTTGCAGGTTACATTCCACAGGGGTGCAGGGAGCAACACTTCAGGGAGCTTTTCACAGGAGCTCATGAGTGAAGTTTAGTTGGCTGCCTCTGTTGCCAGTTAGATTATCTCCTGCCAGCAGTCTTTGCCAGGGAATTTAGAATTGTGGCATTGAAGTGGTTTTTGAAATAAGAAACCAGCAAACAACCAACAAAACAACAACTCAGTGGATGAAAAATTGAGTAGTGAATTTTAAAAGGGCTAAAAGAAAACGGGATATTTACTGCTGTGCCACAGGTAAGGGACTTCTCAGCAGGAGAGGGGAGCAGGACCGGGGGCCTAAGGTGGGCATAGGGAGTAGTGTGGGGGTGCTCAGGGTGGGGGGCTCATACCTTGACATCCCCTGACCTCCTGCCCACCACAGGGCCTGGGAAAATCACAGGTCTGCAAATGGGATGAGGGAGGAAATAACCAGCAGCAGAGAAGCGGGGAAGAGCCAGAGAGAGAGAGAAATTAGCCCAGAGTTTAATTCATTGTTTCCAAAAGAGCAGTTAATGGATTATGACAAATGTCCTACCACTCTCCCTTAGTGCTGTGTTAAATGGAAATGGAAAGTCAATTTTCCTAAATGGATTTTAAACGACTGACCTCGTGCATTTTTTTTTCCCCTCACTGATTTTTGCTTGGGAGGCAGCTTGGTCATCTTGTTTTCTTGATGCATCTGATTATAGTTTTTTCTCTTCCTCTCCTTCTCCTCCTCCTCTTCCTCCTCCTCCTCCTCACATCTTGGGATTCTGATTCTCTCCGTGCAGCACCATTCTTTGCATAGGGTGACGAAGGGAGTGGGCTCCTTTCTTTTCCCTGCCAACTCTGGAGACATTATCACGGGGCTGGGGATATTTACTGTTTTCCTGCAAGCTGCAGTGCCTGGAGTTGAGAATCACAGCTCTGGCTGGGGGAAGAGAGGAGAAGGAAAAACTCATAACTCCTTTGGGTGTAAAGAAAAGCCTTATGATGTGACCTGACTGCTAGTGAGATTCCCAGGAAGAACAGGTTAAGCAGTAGCATCCCAGTGCACCTCTGTGGGTTTTTTATTAGTCCTGTGATATTTGGGGTTGATCTTAATGGGTGAAATGGCTGGAAACAGATTTCCTGCAGATGATGCAGGTGATGCTCATCATCAGTCACAGCATCTTCCTGGGGACAAGCTCCCCTGAGGCTCCCACTCCTCAGGGATTACATCCTTGTGTGAGCACTGAGGTGTTCACCCCTTTCCAAGGCTTTTCTTAGCCTGGCCTGAGCTCTTTTTCCTGATGTTTTTGCATTTAGATGGCTTTTGAAAGCAAAAAAACAGGGAGATGGAGCTCCCCAGGGCACTGACCCCTGGTTTCTAGGGTGAGAGAGTGTGAATCCTGATGGGACCTTTGGGTGATGTTCTCTGGAGGTGCCTGGGCTGGAAGTGGTCACTTACCTGGTGTGTGATGCTGAAATCTGTCTAGAGGGCAGTGAGATCCTAAATGCAGCTCCAGTGAAGCTGTGGATCTCCCTCTGGATGTGTGAGATTTGTGCTGGGTTTATGGTCAGCATTCCCAGAACAAGCATGCCCTTGCATCCTTCAGGAATGTGAAGAGAATTGGGGTGAGGGACACCAGCCCCTGTGGAGCCTCTCTGTGTCCCCATCACCATCCCTGGACCTGGGTTTGCTTTGCTTTTTCTCTTGCGGTGTCCTCTAGTGAGATCACCCAGACCTTGGGCTCAGAGTATGGATGAGAGGCTGTTACCCAGGGAAAAGCAGGATGAACCCTGTAGCTCTCTAGCTCACAGGGATTTGCTTTTCTGGGTTTTGGGGAGCCTCCAGCCCTCTGTTGTGTTTCCAGGCCTCCTCATCGAGGGCTGTCGGTGAACACCACCATGTGCAGGGCAGTCCTGGGAAGGAGAGGGAGGAATGAAGTGGTGTAGATGCATCCTGCTGGGATGGGACTAAAGGCACCTTCCAACCCTCTCACTCCCCTCGCAGGGCTGGAGTACAGCGATGTGCTGCCCGACTCCTTCCCCTCAGCGCCAGCGGAGACCCTCCCTCACTTCCTGCTGGAGCCACAGGACGCCTACATCGTGAAGAACAAGCCAGTGGAGCTCGTCTGCCGTGCCAACCCTGCCACCCAGATCTACTTCAAGTGCAATGGGGAGTGGGTCAACCAGAATGACCATGTCACCAAGGAGAGCCTGGATGAGGTCACTGGTGAGCAAACCCACCCTGGTACCCCTCTGCCTTCCCCGCCCTCTCCTCTTTCCAGGCGCTTCTGCCCTTTTTCCTCTTGCACATCCACACTGTTGATGGTTCTCCAGGCAGACCAGCAGGTAGACTTTCCAGAAGGCACAATGATGGTGCTGTGGTCACCATACCCTCTGGAAGCTTGGGGAACTCAGCCAGTCTGCTTGCACACTTACCCTTTTACAGGACTGGTATTGTTAAATGGGATTTTAAAGGCAGCATGTTTAAATCTGATTAAAAAGAAAAAAAAAGGAACTACAAAATGCCTAATCAACACATAGGAGTCATTGCCAGGAGGGACGGCAAAGCCTGGCAGTTTATGCAGAGGGATTAGGTGTTTAATGGGTAATGAGAGCAATTGCAGGTAAGATTTGAAATGCCTTTTGATAGCAAATGAGCTCTTCCCTGTCTCTGTCTGAGGATAAGTCAGTCTCTGGCTGCCTGGAATGGGGCTAAGAAGGTAGTTTAGGCATTTTAGGAGGGTCCTATTCCATGGGATTGAGTTCCACAGAGCTGCGTGGTCCATGCCTTGAAACCTCCTGGCGTGAGAACAAGGTGTGGGGTTGCATATATCATGTGATCAAGTAGATTTGCTAAAAGTGGGATGCTTTAGCTTAGCTTCCACCTTTTCTGCACCAGTTTTGGTACCTGTGGCCAGATCAGGAGTGGAGGAAAACAGCGACTTTTCCCACGTAAGATCTGTTCTCTGCAAATCCCTGAACACGTGTCATCTGAAGGGCTTTAAACCAAGGCAGCCTTTTGAACTTCGGTGGTGTTGGCTTCAGAAGTCAGGCTGAGGTTAGAGGAGAGACTTCATCATCCTGGAGGAGCCACAAGTATTTTTACAGAATCTCCTCTTGTCCCTATGATTTTTCCCACAGCTTTGCCCTTCCCCAGCATCTGTCTCCATCCTGTACTGGCCAAGAGCCAATCTGTGCTTGGGCTCTGAACCTGCTCTGCCAAGGGGAGACCATTTCCTCTGTGGCTTTTTGAGCCTTTCCTCCTAAAGTTGCTTCAGCTATTCCTGGAGTGTTTTCCTTCCAGTGGAAGAATGGTCAGAGATGTCATCTCAAGGGTAAGGCTGTCCCCTTGCTTCTCCAAAGGCTGACAGGATCCGGGACCACAGTGTTTCTCTCTTGCAGAATGCATCTCCACCTGGCCTCTTGCAGAGGCCAGAGTTGAAACCCTCACCACTCTGGTGCACAGTGACCGAGCAGCCTTCACTGAGGGGTTTTTAATTTATTTATAACATCTGGACACACTGGATTGAGCCAAAGGTCCACATGCCCTGTGTGCAGCAGTGGAGGATGCTCAGGGGAAGAGCATTGAACCAGGACAAAGAGGGAGCTGTCACCCTCCCAGCTTTCTGCCATCCATGATTAGGGACTCCCCACTCTGGTGGCAATATCTGAGCAGTGTGGTCCAGCCCTGGATGAACTCCTTGCTTGTTAGTTTGTCTAAATGCTGTTAGGACTCCTTTCTCTGGATCATCCCAACACCCCGCAGCAGGGAGTCTCATGGCTTAGTGATGTGCACTGCAGAAAAAACTATATTTTATAGACTCATAGAATGGTTTGGGTTGGAAGAGACCTTAAAGATCATCTAGTCCAACTCCTTGCCATGTGCAGGGACACCTTCCACTAAATCAGGTTCCTCCAAGCCCCAACCAGCCTGGCCTGGAACACTCGCAGGGATGGGGCACCCATCTGGGAAACCTGTTGCAGAGGGAACTCATTTGCTTTGGGCCAGCATTGCCCTCTCAGATTCCAGTTTGCCGATGCAGAACGTGTGCCAGCAATCTGGGGAGGAAACAGCACACACCTCCTTCATCCAGGCTTCAGAGACGGTATTGCTGCTCTCGGGGTGTAAACTGACAGTACCTTCAGTGTGGAGGTGATGCCGTGCATGTAAAAGCTGCTGGCGTGGGCATCTCTGCCCAGCAGCTTCCCTGAGAAAAAAGGAGCTGGAACCAAAGTAGTTTAACATGCTAAAAAATCTGCATTTGCAGTGCCTGGCCTTGGTCCGAAAACCTGCTGCAAAAGAGCATGAAGAAGAGCTGGGCACAAAGGCACAGGTTAACAGGGTTAGTTTTGAAGTGTTCTCAGTTAAAAGCTTGGAAAAATGGACCTTTAAGAAGAAGAAAAAAGAAAAGGAACTTTTAGGATGACGTGTCTTGAATGAGACTGGCTCGGTAGTGCTCTGACTGCATCTGATCCAAAACATTTCATGTGGAAGAAAGCAAAAATAGGCCAAGTTAGGGAGGCGAGAAGGGCCGGTCAGGAAGAGTGGTTGGGTTTGGATCCTGGAAGCCCTTACAGTCATTCATGTGAGCCATGACCTCGATCTACAGTTTTGGTTAGTCATTGCTTTCAGGGGCACAGAGCATTTGCAAGATGCTTCCCATCTTTGCAAGGCTGCTCAACGCACCCACTTGAGCTTTCCAGATTTGAACCACCTTCATCCTGGGTCCTTCTAAAAGCCCTAAGTTTCCCAAAAGTGCTTGGCCCAAATACTTTTTCTTTGGTTTGTTTTGTTTGGTTGCTTGTTTTTTTTTTCCCTGAATAGTAACAAAATGAATTGTATTTCCTTGTCAGCTCTTCTGCAGGAAGGTGGCAGAGAGACAGTAATTGCTCCTCACAGCACTGGGAGCGAGCTGTAACAGAATTACAGCTGGGAAGCGTGCGGCGCTCGATTGCCGTGAAATTGAGGCCTTTTTAAAATAGAAACTGCAAAAAAAAAAGGGCAGGTATTACTTAAAATAAGGAAAAGTAAGCCCTGAGTCCCTACTGCCCTTGGTGATGGTCATTGATGCTTCAGCATCCTGTAGTCCAGGGAGCTGTGTCCTTGCTATGGTGGTGTCACCTTTGTCATCGCACCCCTGCCATGGCCAGGATGATTTCTTTAAGATCTTTTATCTATCTTGTTACATTTGTACTTAAGTGGCATTGACAGGGATGGTTTCTCCCTGCAACAAAGTCTGGGAGGCATCCTTCAAGCTGTAGGAGATGGGAAGGGGTCCTGACAGGGATGCTGGTAATGGGTGAAAAGAGCTGGTGGAGGAGGGTGATGCCTCTAGAAATGGTGAAGAGGTCTTAGACTTGCTCAGCTGGACTGGGGAAAAAAAAGGATCACTTCCACATGACCCACTGCCCTGGCTTCATCTCTAAGTCACCCTCTGGCAGGAACAGTCTCCCCTATTTGCAGAGGTGCCAACACCAGGTGGGATGCCTCCAACCCACTGTCCCCCAGCTTTGCACATCCACCATCAGTCTTGGTGCTGCCTCAGTTTCCCTCCTCCCAGATGCTCCCACCAAGCTGATGCCATCCCTCTCTCCCCTTGCAGGAATGCTGGTGCGGGAGGTGCAGATCGAGGTCTCCCGGCAGCAGGTGGAGGAGCTCTTTGGCTTGGAAGATTACTGGTGCCAGTGCGTAGCCTGGAGCTCAGCGGGCACCACTAAGAGCCGCCGGGCCTACGTTCGCATAGCCTGTAAGTGCCTGGTACGCGTAGCACTGGCCCCCACGGGGTTGCCTGTCTCCAAAAGCTGGCTCCCTGTTGAAATCACTTTGTGATCACTTGGGGATGACCCATCTTGCTGGATGACCCTTGTCCTCGCTCCCCATCCCAGCTCTAGCTTTGCTTCTGAGCAACACCTTCCCTACTTGCCTGGGCAAGAGGCCATGGCACTACCAGGGTTAATGCTGCAGTGTCCATCAGCTCAGCTCTTCCCGGTGCTTTATTATGCCTAATAACCCAAGGATAGCACCTTGCACGCTCTGCCTGAATCAGTGACTCCATGTCCCTGGAGTCCCTGCTGTCATATGTCACTTCCCTAAGCTGCTGTTCATGAGTGTCAGCCTGATTAAGAGCAAGTTCATCAGGCTGTTCCCACCCGAATTTGCTCAATTAGCAAATGAGATGGCAAAGCTATGGGAGAATAGCCAAGCTTCCCCAGCCCTAAACAGATTTTGCTATTAGAGTGCTAATACTCCAACGTGTCTAAAACAGAGAGGGCTGATGAATCGGCTGTGCTGCTGAAGGGTTTAGTCTCAACAGGGAATATCATGGAATCAGAGAATCATGGAATGGTTTGGGTTCGAAAGGACCTTAGAGCTCGTCTCATTCCAACCCCCCTGCTGTAGGCAGGGGCACCTTCCACCAGTCCAGATTGCTCAAAGTCCCATCCAGCCTGGCCTTGTACACCTTCATGGTGTTTTTTGGAGCAAATGAAATGAAGCAGGACTCTGGAGCCGCATGGAGAGGGCTGGGAGTTGTAGCAGAGGATTGCAGCACCATCTAGTGATGCTCCTGCTCCTTCCAAGGCTCTGGAGCAGAACACTGCTGTGTCCCCCCACATCCTGACTGTTCTGCTGATCTCAATTCTCCCCTTCCCCAAAGCACTGTCTAGCCCCTTACTGAGCAAGCCTGGCTTTTCCTCAGCAGCCATTCTCCATTGAAGTGTGATGGCTGTATTTCTAGCAAGTCTGGGGATGTGGCTTAGCCAGGACCAGCCAGGACAGAACTGAGCAGCAAGCCCCCTTAGCCTTGAAATCCGGAAAATCACTTCGGAACTGACATAGGAGCCGAACTGTTGTGCAAATCTCATTTCCCCACTTCATGAAAGGAGGGTCTTGGAGCAAGGTCCAGAGTGGGAAGGAAATGGGAGGGATGAAGAAACAGTGGTCAAGCTGAGGTTTAGTCCCAAAAGGAAAAGACAGGGTGGGATATAAGCTTGCAAGCACATGTAGGAGGAAAGATACTGTCCTTGAGCACCATGTGCTGCCCAAATCCATCCTTGAAAACATGATTCTTCAGCTCCTTCCTCCCAGGACACGCTTTGCTCTGGCTGTGTTATGCCAGAGGGATTTCCTGACTCATAGGTGCTTGGTGCTGAGGTGCCCACCAAAGTTTTAGAGATTGTCCTGTCTGTGCAGCAGGGCTGGTAATCTTTCCTTTACCTTCCAGACCTACGGAAAAACTTTGACCAGGAGCCTCTGGGCAAGGAGGTCCCACTGGAGCACGAGGTCCTGCTGCAGTGCCGCCCGCCCGAAGGGGTCCCACAGGCTGAGGTGAGTGGCTCCACAGCCCAAAGGAATGCCACTCTAATGGTTGGGGTGTCCCTCTCATCCTGGGCATGTCCTTGCAGATGGCTGATGGCTGTGAAGGATGGCCTTGTGCAGCAGAATGGTTTATTTTGGGCAGGGAATCTGTTATTGTGACATCTAATAACACATGTAACCTCAGCACCTGCTCAGAACACTTCTCACATGCTTCCTGAGGTGCCGTTAACCCCTTAGAGGGAAGATCTGAGGAGACACCCAGTGAGTTGGCTGAAGGAGAGCAGTCACCAGTTGGAGCAAGAGCCAGGGAAGTCAGTATGGATGGGTTTTCCTATTGCAGTAGTGGAACTTTCCTTGCCCACAGCTCCAGCAGCCCCTGAGCTGTGCATTGATGGTGGACGCAGTGTCTCATCCTTGGCCAAAATAGCAGTAACATGGTCAGGGCTGGCTTGGCCCAGTTTTCGAGGAGAAATAAATACAGTCAGAGGCAAGGGTGGAGTGGTAAGGACATTGGTGGTCTCAGTGATGACTGCATCACTGTCCTTACCCATCCCTTCTGTTATTGCCAGGTGGAGTGGCTGAGGAACGAAGATGTCATTGACCCCACCCAGGACACCAACTTCCTGATCACCATCGACCACAACCTCATCATCAAGCAGGCCCGACTCTTGGACACTGCTAATTACACCTGCATGGCCAAGAACATAGTGGCCAAGCGACGGAGCACCACGGCTGCTGTCATTGTCTACGGTACCGGTCCTTGCTCTGGGGAGGGGACCTCTGCTGCTGGCCATGCCTCCAAGCCAAGGGGGAACACGGGCACTTTCTGGGAGTGGTAGGAGTGAATTAAACTAGTACATTAAATTAGGTAATAACCAATGTCTGCAGAACAGGTTCTGAGGTGTAGGAGTGGAGGTATTTCCAAGCCTTCTCGGTTGGGTAGGAGGTTGGACCCAGCCACATTGCTTTGGCGCTCAAAGCAGCTGAAAAGCTGCATTTGGCTGAACTTTGCTATGAAACCAAAGATCTGCTTGGTGCCAGACACAAAAATATTTGCCAAATGGAAAAAGGGTCAAAGCAGGCTTGAGCATCCTGGGTGTGGAGTGGGAGACATGAGGAATCTTGTGATTTACCTTTTATGAGGAGGAGCTGTAACATGGAGGTTACAGAAGATGTAAGAACCAAGGCTTAGTTCCAACCCAAGGCTTAGGTCTTGGCCCTGCTGAACTGGGCTCTGGTGTTAACACTGTCCATGTTCTCCTGCAGTGAATGGTGGCTGGTCCACCTGGTCTGAGTGGTCTCCTTGCAACAACCGCTGTGGCCGGGGCTGGCAGAAGCGCACCCGGACCTGCACCAACCCTGCACCACTGAATGGTGGCTCCTTCTGCGATGGGCAACCTTTCCAGAAAATCACCTGCACCACCCTCTGCCCAGGTAAGGCAGGTTTGGAACCTGGTGTGCCCATGCTGCCCATCCTCCTGGTGGCACAGTCCAGCAGTGCTCCCAGTGCATCCCAAGTAGAAAGGGGCTCAAGAGACCAGTTTAAAGCACCCAGCTGGAGTACTGCATCCAGCTCTGGGGTCCCCAGCACAGGCAGGACATCAACATGTTGAAGCAAGTCCGGAAATGTCACCAAGATGATCAGAGGGATGGAGCCCCTCCGTTATGAGAAAAAGCTGGGAGAGTTGGGATTGTTCAGCGTGGAAAACCAAAGGCTTTGAGGAGACCCAACTGTGGCCTTCTAGTGCCTGAAGGGAGCTTACAAGAAACATGGAGAGAAAATTTACAAGGACAAGGGGGAATGGCTTCAAAGTGACAGAGGGCAGGGTCAGATGGAATATTGGGAAGAAATTCTTCCCTATGAGGGTAGTGAGGCCCTGGCAGAGATTGCCCAGAGAAGCTGGGCATCCCTGGGCATCCCTGGAAGCGCTCCAGACCAGGTCGGATAGAGCTCTGAGCAACCTGGTCTAATGGAAAGGCTTCCCTGCCCACAGTAGGGCTGGAACTAGGTGACCTTTAAGATTTCGTCCAACACAAACCATTCTATAATTCTACCATGTTTTAGTCTCAAAGAGCTGGACATGTCTTCAGGGACGCAATTAACCTCCCCGGACAGCAGCAGGGCTGGGTGTGCTGGGATAACACTTCCCAAAGGAAGCCCTTTCTGCTGCCAGCAACATCCTGGCGCTGGGGATCGAGCCCCTGGGGCTGTGCCAGGGGTTTTACTGATGCTCCTGTGTTTGGTGGCCTACAGTGGATGGCGTGTGGACGGAGTGGAGCAAGTGGTCAGCATGCAGCACTGAGTGCACACACTGGCGCAGCCGCGAGTGTGCTGCCCCAGCCCCCCGCAACGGTGGCAAGGACTGCAGCGGGGGACTGCTGGACTCCAAAAACTGCACCGATGGGCTCTGCCTGCAGAGTGAGTATGTGGGCTACTGACACAGACACATGGTCCCACTGGACATGGTGCTCCAGTGCTTGACCACGCTGTTGCTGGCTGTGCTACTAGGCTGGTGGAGCAGCACCACTGTTTTTTAAGCTGTGTCTTTAACAAGGTGTTTCCAAGCAGACTTACACCTACCCTCAAAGCTAGTTGCTAGCTGGAGGAGAGAAATATTGGGGATTTTTGATGGGATCTAATTGTCACAATGGCATTGAGACCCCCCAGTTCCCCTCTAGGTTCGGCGTCTCTGCTGGAATAAGGCTGGTTGTGGTTAGTGGGGGCACAGTAGGAGGGGTTTCTCAGCCCTGCCATGAAAACACCTGCCCTAGGTCATTGCTGAGTAGGAACTCTGGAGCTGGGTTTTTGGGAAACAAACCATTAATGATGATAATGATGCTGCTACTCTGAGTGGGCACGTTAAAGGCAACCAATGCTGCCACCTGCTGCTGTGTGACACCACTGTCCCTTTTAATGCTGCCATAGCCAGAAACACCCAAAGTGCTGTTAGACTGGGACATGCGTCCCAGGGTCTGGCTGGGAATGGGAGTGTCCTTGTCACTGTGCTTCTGCCTGGCTTTTGGCATGCCCCAGGGGACCATACTGATTTCCCATGCCCCCAGGCTGGCTTTCCCCCCACTTTCTGCTTCATCTCATTCCCATCATCACCTTCACCTTTTTTTTCTAACTTTGTTTTTCCTGACAGATAAAAGAGTTCTAAGCGAACCCAAAAGTCACCGTAAGTGCTCATTTCATGGCCATTTTCATTTTGTTTCTTTGGTTTTGTTCTGTTGCATACATGGTAGGGGCTCCTTGGCAGCTGGGCAAGGATGGGGTAGGAAGAGAGAGCAACCAAAGCCCACCCCAAAACTCCTGAGTACTCCTCAGGGTTGTCTGTGTTAGGATGTGGGATGAGGGTTGATCATGAACTTGAGTTGCACAAATCTAATCTTTCTGGGGTCCTTGGTGCTCAGGTGAAGTTGGCATGAGCTGTGGCCAGGTGTCCTCCAAAGGTTTGAGGGCTTCACCTCCATCTCATTCTCTGGCATTGCTCTTGACTTCTTGCTCTTGGAAAACACCCTCCATCCTCCTGCCAGCCTTTCCAGCAGGCCCAGTACACATCTTCCCCTTCGTGCCTGAGTCAGTGGTAGGGTTGGAGTGGGTCTTGACATGCATTTCTCGTGCTCCTTTTTTCACTTCCACTTCTTTAATCCCTCCCAGTGCTAGAGGCCACAGGTGATGTGGCCCTGTACGCCGGGCTAGTGGTGGCCATTTTCGTTTTCATCGTGATCCTCATGGCTGTGGGGGTGGTGGTGTACCGGAGGAGATGCCGGGACTTCGACACAGACATCACAGACTCTTCAGCCGCTCTCACTGGAGGATTTCACCCGGTCAACTTCAAGACCTCCCGGCATGGTAAGAGCTACAGCCCACGCAGGACCCTCTCACCAGCCTGAGCCCAGGCAGAAAGAAAGTCAAGCTGTATGTCACAGTAGGGGATGAGTCCTTATTGGATCCCCAGCCCTATTTTCCTGCAGGAATATGCTGATTTTTGAAGGCTGAGGGCTCCATGGAGCTTGTCAGGTGTTGTCGATGGGAGTCAGGGCAAAACTTTGAGCAGCCTGGTCTAGTGGAAGGTGTCCTTGCCCATGGCAGGAGGATTGGAACTAGATAATCTTGAAGGTCCCTCCCAACCCAAACCATTCTAGGATTCTATGATCTCATCCACTCAAGCAGTACTTCTCAATCCCCATGTTTCCTCTGCTATCTTCATCACACCTATGTTTCCTCCTCCTGCAGACAACCCCCAGCTGCTGCACCCCTCAATGCAGCCGGATCTGACAGCCAGTGCGGGGCTGTATCGTGGCCCCATGTACGCCCTGCAGGACTCCTCTGACAAGATCCCCATGACCAACTCCCCCCTGCTTGACCCCCTGCCCAACCTCAAGATCAAGGTGTACAACTCCTCCACCGCCTCCTCTTCGCTGGGGCTGCATGATGGCACGGACCTGCTTGGGGGGGTCCCAGCCACTGGCACCTACCCGGGGGACACCACCAGGGACAGCCACTTTGCGAACGTGCGGAGCAAAGCCCTGGGCACCCAGCACCTCCCCAGCCTGCCCCGGGAGCATGGCTACAGTGCCAGCGGCACATTTGGCTACCTGGGGGGAAGGCTCACCATACCAGGCACTGGTAAGCCCCGGGCTGGGAGAAGGGAGAGTTTGGCTGCTGAATGATCAAGGAGTTGCTCTTGTCCCAGACAACTTGCCTGCTGTGAGCAGCTCTTGCTATCCCGAAGTTGGCTCAGGGAAGGAAGGCAGCAAGCTGTTCCAAAGCCAGGCATCTCAGGCTGGAGGTCAGAGCCTTCTTGGACTGTACTTGGTCAGGTTTACCTGCCACTGATCCAGGGCCAGCGCCTTGGAAAAAGATCCAAAAATTAGGATTTTTTTTCTCATGCATTGGCCTGGTTCATCTCCTCAAGCAGTGCAGCTCTGGGACATCCCAGAGAAGCTGTGGCTGCCCCATCTCTAGATGTGTCCAAGGCCAGGTTGGACAGGTCTTGGAGCAACCTGATCTGGTGGAAGGTGTCCCTGCCCATGGCAGGGAGGTTGGAATGAGATGATCTTTAAGATCCCTTCCAACCCAAGCCATTCCATGATTCTATGATCTGGAGGCATTTCTCCCTGGGCTGCCCTAGCTCCCTGCTGTCCTGGTGCTGTCTGGCCGGGTTGGAGGGTGGTTTCTCCCTCATTTCTCCCACTTTTTGTGACTAACAACACCTGTGTGTGCTGTTCCAGGGGTGAGCCTGCTGGTGCCCCACGGGGCCATCCCCCAGGGCAAGTTCTACGAGATGTACCTGGTCCTCAACAAGGCAGAGAGTGCCCTGTAAGTCAGCCCACGCCACCCACATGTCCACTCCTTGTTGACCTCTGCAGAGTTTCCTTTCCAACCAGTGTCCCCTCTCCCTCCCCAGCCTGCCCTCCGAGGGCACGCAGACAGTGCTGAGCCCAGCAGTGACCTGTGGACCCACTGGCTTGCTCCTGTGCCGCCCCGTTGTCCTGACCATTCCCCACTGTGCTGACATCAGCTCCTCAGATTGGATTTACCAGCTGAAAACACAGTCCCACCAGGGCAACTGGGAGGTAAGGTGGGAACCCAGCCCAACAGCCACCAGAGACTACCAGCATTGAGGGATACAAGCCCTGGGACCATGGGCTGATCCCCAGCCTTGATGTCCCACCTGTAGGAAGTTGTGACCCTGGATGAGGAGACCCTCAACACTCCCTGCTACTGCCAGTTGGAAGCCAAGTCCTGCCATATTTTGCTAGACCAGCTCGGCACCTATGTCTTCATGGGAGAGTCCTACTCCAGGTCAGCCATCAAGAGGCTCCAGCTGGCCATCTTTGCCCCCACTGTTTGCACCTCCCTGGAGTACAGCCTCAAGGTCTATTGCTTGGAGGACACGCCAGATGCTCTGAAGGTAAATATCACCTCCCCAGAGCTGTTTGTGCTGGCAGTGAGATGATGCCTGGTGCCTCTCAGGATGGCCTGGCCCCAGGGAGCAGACAAGCCTGATGCAACTGCCTGTGAAGTGACCACAGTGAAATAATAAGGTGTTTACTGCTTTCCCTATCCTTCTTTGCGCTCTCCAAAGGAAATAGGGAGGGTGTTGCATATCTCCTCTGCTGAGACCCTTTCCTGTAGGCATTACATGAGAGCTGGGGCTTCTCATGGGTGGGTTTTCTCTCTGCTGCACAGAAAACTGTGATTTACCTCAGTTTTCTATAGATCATGTTATCCCTGCATGGATCCATGTTTCTTGCCTCCTTGGAAGGGTTTTGTGGTATAGATACCATCCAGTGCATCACAGGAAGCTGGAGTTTTTATGCTTTGGCTTCCTGGAACACTGGTGTCATGGCTGTGTGATTCTCTGGGACCTATGCTGTGGATCCTGTTGGAATTGCTGTGGTCCCTCTAGGTGGGGATGTAGGCAGCACTCTGGCTCCTGAATTGTCTTTTTCTCCTAAAAGCTGCTGGTGTGATAGTGGGATGGTGTTAAAGACGAGGGTGGCACACTTCAAAGGAGGGTCTGACCCTTTTGTTGGATCTCTGCATTCTCTGAGGAGTACAAAGGCATTTACAGAAGCTCACATTACAAAATTCAAGTTTTAAGTGGGGCTGGTGTGTGAGATGAGTTGGCAAGTTCTGTTGGGGTGGCAAAGGCTGGTATCCATGGGGTGTTGCTGCTGCTGGCTCTTCCTGGCAGCTCCTCTCTCTGTTCCGTGTATGGCTTTGGGCATGGAGATGGGCAGAGGAGCAGGCCCTGCCCTTCTCCTGTGTCTCATGCTGCCTGTCCGCTGCCCACAGGAGGTGCTGGAGCTGGAGAAGACACTGGGAGGGTACCTGCTGGAGGAGCCCAAGCCCCTGCCCTTCAAGGACAGCTACCACAACCTGCGCCTGTCCATCCACGACATCCCCCATGCACTGTGGAGGAGCAAGCTGCTGGCCAAGTACCAGGTGAGAGGCTGAGGGGGGGCAGCCAGGGTCCCACACTGGGAGCACCATCTTCAATCAGGCATCATAGGTTTGTGGATGCCCTGGTCTTGTCTCCAGAGTTGTCTCCCCAAAGGATGAAGGAGGAAGGGGAACCATTTTCTGGTCTTTTTGGTGGTGTCCCACTGTCCCATCTCATTCCTCGTGGGGTCGCTAGGGGAGGTGGGATCTCCCATGCAAGGTGCTGGAGCCTTGGCTGAGCCCGTGCTTTGGTGGCCTGCAGGAAATCCCCTTCTATCACATCTGGAGTGGCAGCCAGCGAGCCCTGCACTGCACCTTCACGCTGGAGAGGTACAGCCAGGCCTCCACCGAGCTCACCTGCAAGATCTGTGTCCGGCAGGTAGAAGGAGAAGGGCAGATCTTCCAGATCCACATCATGCTGGGAGAGGTGAGTGCTGGGGAGGTGGCGGGACAGCAAGGGCACACACTGGGATATTTCAGCTCTGTGCTACAACACCTCTCCCTGCCCTTCCCCTTGCAGCACTCCAGCTCCTTTGACACCCTCCGATCCCACCACAGCAGCAGCACCACCACCCAGGTGGGGCCCTATGCCTTCAAAATCCCCCTCTCCATTCGGCAGAAGATCTGCAACAGCCTGGATGCTCCTAACTCCAGGGGAAACGACTGGAGACTTCTTGCCCAGAAGCTCTCCATGGACCGGTGGGTCTCCCTGTGCTTTGTTTTCCACTCCTGTTCTCTGGGATAAATATAGATATAGCTCTGCACAGTTATATCCATCTCTATCCATGGATACAGTTTGAAACTAAAAGAGGAGAGGTTTAAGTGAGATATTAGGAAGAAATTCCTCCTATCAGTATGGTGAGGCCCTGGCACAGGCTGCCAACAGAAGCTGCGGCTGCCCCATCCCTGGGAGTGTTCAAGGCCACGTTGGACAGGGCTTGGAGCACCCTAGTCTAGTGGAAGGTGTCCCTGCCCATGGCAGGGGTTGGAATGAGAGGAGCTTTAAGGTCCCTTCCAACCCAAACCACTCTGGGATCCATCTGTGCCATAGTCCCTGGGTGTCTTGTCACTCTGAATGGCCCTTATCTGTCTGTAACCATGGTTGTGCCATTCTTGCCTGGGTTCACCATGAGGACCAAAGGGAGGGAGGGTAATTTCCGCAAAAAAAAGCTTACATTGCTTTTGCCTGAATGCCATCTCTGTCTAAAAATTGAAGATGGCATCTCGAGGGCTTTGGCATTTGTGTTACTTCATTCCCATCATGGGTCATGTTGCAAACAGGTTTGCTGCTCCAGCATCTTCCCTCCTTCCATCTCCAAAAGGCACCACGCCAACCTGCTCTGCTTCTCCTCCTCAGGTATCTGAACTACTTTGCCACCAAAGCCAGCCCCACCGGGGTGCTCCTGGACTTGTGGGAAGCCGAGCACCAGGACGATGGCGATCTCAACACCCTGGCCAGTGCCTTAGAAGAGATGGGCAAGAGTGAGATGCTGGTGGTCATGGCCACAGAGGGGGACTGCTGATGATGCTCCCCACAGCTGGTGGTCTGGGAGGATGAAACAGGGTGAGGAGGGGTCCTTCCCTGACAGCGGAGGGAGGCACATCGGTCCTGAGTGAGGAAGGGCTGAGGCTGTGGCTTCTCCTCCCTCCCCACATCACTGTCAGCCTTAGACACCCATCCTCAGCGTTTACAAGCAATTCAAGTGTTACGCAGCATTCCTCTTCCTCCTCCTCGTGGAACGGGGAGGAATTAGGGCTTCTCGAGTTGGGATGGGGGCTTTCCTTTTCCTTCTTCTTTTGGGTTCCCCTCCTCCTCCTTTAATTGCATTGAAGAGATGAATACAATCCAGGTGAATGGCTTAACTTCTGTCAAAGGCTTCAGGTGGCTTAACAAGGCAAATAAGAAAGACAAAAAGGAAAAAAAAGTTTCTTAGGAAACGCGAATAATTTATTATCCAGATCTTTGGATGTGTCCTTTTTAAAGAAAAAAGAAAAAAAAAGAAAAAAAGACAGATTTATAAATCTTTTTTTTTTTTTTTGGTGCGTGAGAGCAAGAACGTTGCTGCAGTCAGGGTGGCAGAGAGAGAGATTTCAATGGACACACTTTCGTAGGGAAAAGCATGTGATCCAAATCAAGCAAAACATGTTTACATGTCCTGGGACCCCCAGGGAGTCCGTAGGGCGAAGTGCCTCTCTGCCTCTCTGGTTCGGAGCCAGCTCAGACGCTTCCCAAGGCTTTTTTCCTTGCAAACTCCCCTTTCCCTGACAGCAGTGCCCAGCAGAACAAGGGGCCCCCTTCCACCAGTGAGAAGGGATGAGGGATGCTGCCCTTTATTTGGGGTTCAGGGTGGGAAGAGTGCATTCAGATATGGGTATTTTTAATGAATTCTTCCCTGGTGTCATTTGGGGGAGCTTTTTAGGATGATTGCACCTTCATTTGCATAACTTA
Organism: Calyptomena viridis; assembly: GCA_013390005.1. Taxonomy (NCBI): domain Eukaryota; kingdom Metazoa; phylum Chordata; class Aves; order Passeriformes; family Eurylaimidae; genus Calyptomena; species Calyptomena viridis. Next base: position 451,284 of record WEIV01011197.1, on the reverse strand, counting down.
AGTGAAAACCAAAGATTTCAGTCCTGTACCAAACTCTGGACCCCAAGGCCAAAGCAGGGTATGTTTTAAACCCATCAGTATTTTGCAGTGAACACCCCAAACCTGAGTCTAGGGGTCAGAGGGAGGCAAGGAGTGACTTGAAGAGGGATCTAGGGAGAGCAGAGGGCTGGTGGGCTGGGATGTGGCCTCTTCAAACCAACTCCACCATGGGTCCATGTGCTTGTGCCCAGTTTTTGATGCAGTATTTCAGTGGGAATTCAGGCATACCTCAGCATCCCCAAGCTGAGCCAGGCTGAGCATGTCCACATGAGAGACAGCATTGTGAGCAGTCATGAGGTTTCCATCCCTCATTGCAGCTCCTGTTTTTCCCTGTAATAGGCTTTTTATAATGATGGAGAAGTTTTGGGGTGAATGGGAAGTAGTCAAGGAGTAGGCAGGAACAAGGTTCCTCACACAGATACGGTGTCTTGATGAAGATAAAAATTTAGGTTGCCAGCAGGTAGAAATAGTTACTCAGCAAGTGCAGTATCTTAGAAATTTGTCTGTTTTAAAGAAAAAGGAAAATAGGAAGGGAATGGTAAGCTCAGGATTAGACTAGATCACACAGCAAGGCTATGGATTCTCCGTCAGTGGAAGGATTAGGAGCAGTTCCTGCTTTGGGCTGCAATGTGCAACGTCCTGGCTGCAAAGCCCTGTCCCAGTGTCCTGGGGTGCCTGTGTCATCCCACAGTGTGCTGGAGTCTGGAGCACACTCGGGGAGCCCTGGAGAGCATCACGTATGCAGAGCAGCTTGGGGAGAGCTGGTCGTATTGCTGGGTCACGATAGGACTCCTCTGGGCAGCTCTCAGAGCAGTGATAGAACACGTAGAGCCATTCCTTCTTGTGTTTCGGGGTCTCTGGGCTTCACTTCTTGCTGGGCCTCCACGGCTGTGGGAGAAAAGGGATCTTTTTCACTTGTGCTGGCTGGGAAGACTGCTGGGTAAGCTCCTGTGTCATGTGGGAAGGGTTTTATCCATCCTCTATGTTCCATTTGAGCATTTCTGAGACACTGTCTCTGAGCTAAGGAGGAATAAGCAAATTTGGAAAGAAATTGAGACTTGGTGGATCAAACCAGCTGCTGGTGGTTTAGAGGGCTCCTTTCTCAGTTCCACAGTGTTCTCTGCTCTTTCAGGTTGTCTCTGAATCTCTCTTCTCCCACTCTCACTGTTTGGTTTATGGATCACTGCATCATCACATGCGTCTCTCCTTCCGTCCATCCATCCATCCTGCCCATGAGTGCCTCTGTCCCCATCCATGTTGCATTCGTCTTCCCCTTTCTTTTGGCAGGCAGCAGCCACCTGGCTCAGCTGTGTTGGGGGAGGTTCTCCCCATTTTCCAGACCAGGGAACCTGTGCTGGGAGCGGAGCAGGGGAGAGGCAGGGTTTTTCCCTGGCTACCCAGGTCCCCTGAGCACCTCCACCTGTCTCCCATGGGTGCAGCTTCCAGGAGTCCTCCATGCCTCCCTCCATGACCAGGGGTTTCTCCAGCCAGGCATTCTGGCAAAGGCAGACCCATGGGCCGTGTTGTGCTGGCAGTGTCCATCTCTCACGCTGCAATCTGTTTCTATATTTATATGTCCGGGGGATGGGCCAGATGGCATCCTCTGAAACCGTGTCTGTTTATTCTGTAAACTAAAGAACTGTAAATAAAGTTTAGCATTCCTATTGTAACAAATTAATTTTTATGCAATAAATTATATTTCCTAGTCTAATAAAAAAAAAAAACCAATCTATTCCTCTTCTGTCCATCACTCATCAGTTCCTGCTAGGTTCAGCATCCCACTTTACTTCATCTCTTGCTTGGAGACCATTGCTGCTTCCCTACTTCAGTCCCTGCAAGGAAATGAACCCAGAAGAGTTTCGCAGGAGGATATGATGATCTTGCTGTCCCTGCCTGGGCCCATGTCGTCCAGCTTGTAGGGACCAAGTGCCACCAGGAGATGGCAACGTTGTGCGTGCTCTGGGCAGGCCTGGGGATTCTGCGAACCGTGAAAAGTGGGGAGGAAATTGCTGCCCTGACACGGCAACAATTATAATGTAGCCATGCAAAAATGCCAAACCCTCCCAGCTGGGCTTTCCTGCTCCGGGTAGGGTGCTGAGGCAGATATTTCCTCAGAAGGGATAAGCTTTTCAAAGAATCCCAGAATGCTTTGGGTTGGAAGGGACCTTATAGAACATCCATGGGCAGAACATGGGCCATGGACAGGGACACCTTCCACTAGACCAGGTTGCTCCAAGCCCCGTCCAACCTGGCCTTGGACACTTTCAGGGATGGGGCAGCCACAGCTTCTCTGAGCAACCTGTGCCAGGGCCTCAGTCAAGAAATTCCTTCCTGATATACAATCTAATTCTGCCCTCTGGCAGTTTAAAGCCATTCCTTTCTTTGCAACTGAATTCCTTTAGCCTCTGTCTCCCAAATTGCTTTCCCTGGGCATCTTTTCCCCTAGCCGTCTTTCCAAGGGCCCAAATCCATGGATAGCTTTGACCAATTAGTGCCAGATTTCACCTGTTGTTCTCCTATTGAAATACAGTTTTAAAATCCCTGTACAAATCAGCTGTCCCAAATCCCTGCAACTGATACACTGACCTCAGCAGCCGTGACAGGTTCAAAACTGACACTGTCCCATCGCCAAGTGTTGACAGATTCATTCTGCAGGAGAGAGGACACCCAGGAGCAGCAGAGCAGCACAGGGGTGTCCCTAAACCCCGCCCCCAACTCTGTGTTGTTGTGCAGGGTCTCTGAAGCGTGTGTAATGTTGACTGCAAGGACTGTCATGGCTTTGACCCAGAGTGGCCTGGCTTTGTCCCCCTCACTGGGCTGTCATGGTTCCTTGCACTGATGTGATCTGAAGTTCTTCTCCAGCAGTGGTTTTTTTGACATAATGGATGGCAGCAGGTCAGAAACATCAGGTGAATCCCTCAGAGCTGATGAGCTACTGGTTCAGATGGGCTGTGCCATTTCCCGAGGTGCTTTCCCAGCTTGGCATGGCAATGTGATGAAAATCCCAAGGAGAAACCTCTGGAGAGAAACCCATGTGCTCCTCTCAATCCTTTCCATTTCAGCACGTCGTCAGTGGGTTGGTTGCGTACCCCTGCTTGTTTTGCTCACAAGAGAGGAAAAAACACTAGAGCACGCATGTGTCTTGGGTTGTTTGGACATCTGGGTGGCCAAGGTCACCTGACCTGCTCTCCTCAAAAGCTCACGGGCTGGAGGTGGGTGGTGGCCAGCTGTGCATTCACTGGTGCTACTGGGAGGTACTAGGGTCTCTCTGCATTTCTCCCATATATAGGTGGAAAAAATCCAGACTAGACCATTTTGGGGCCTTCTGCAAAAAGATGGAGAGTATTTTGTTTTCATGAAGAAAGGCTGAAAGAAGTGATTTTCTTTCAATGAAGGAAAAAGCATCTATCTCTGCTCTCTGGCAGTGGGAAGCCATTCCCCCTTCTCCTATCTCTGCAGGCCCTTGTCCAAAGTCTCTCCAGCTCTCTTAGTGCATCTTTAGGCACTGGAAGAAATTCTAAGAGCTTTCCCTTCTCCAGGTGAACACTCTCAGCTCTCCCAGCCTTTCTCCAGAAGAGAGGGGCTTCAACCCTTGGAGCATCTCCGTGGCCTCCTCTGGACTCGCTCCAGCCTCTCCCATGCGGAGGACCCCGGAGTTGGGCACAGGTGGGGGTCTCACTTGACCGAAGCTGACAGGCAGAATTCGGGATGGAGGCGGGGCCAGCCCTGTAGAGGGGCGTGGCCAGGGTGGGAAGGACCCACCCCTGGCTGGGCTGAAGCGTGGCCAACACCCGAAGCGAGCGTGGTCGATGCGGGGAGGGCGTGACCAATTCACGAATGGGCGTGGTCACGCCAATAAGGGGAGGGGGGGCGGGGCTC
>WEIV01011197.1:257742-447311 GCA_013390005.1 Calyptomena viridis | reverse complement strand
GGAGGGGAGAGGGGGAAGAGGAAGAGTAAGAGTGCGAGGATGGGGGGTGGTTGGATGGATGGATGGATGGATGGATGGATGGATGGATGGATGGAGGAGCGGGAGGCTGTGGGGCGGGATGCGCCGCTCCCCCCTCCCGAATTTTCCCGGTTTTTTGCAAAATCCCGGCATTTCCGCCTCCCTCGCTCTCTGCCCGGCCCCTCTGGGCGGGGGTTTCGCTGACGCCGCTCGGAATCTGTTCCGATCTGTCGGCCCAGCCCGGCGTGGCTGCGCTAGGTCTCGCTCCCCCTGCCAAGCCTCCTACCGCCTTCCCAGGTCGTTTTCCAGAGCCACGTGACGTGGTGTGTCTGTGTCAGTGGTTTTGCACAGCCCAGGTGACGTCATGCTTAACCCGAGTGATGCCGGGGTAGTTTACAAGCCGTTTCGGAAACCCCGGCGGCGTTACTACGAGTTTACACCATGCTCTGCGGAGCCCGACGGGGCTGTTAGTTTTTTAGAGCCTTTCGTGACCTCAGTGAGGTTTCCTGCTCCTGCAAGGCCAAGGGCACGGCTTAATTATTAATTACGGGCGGAAATGTGAGTGCTGCCGAGGTGGAACCGCTGTGTCTCAGTCCCTTTTCCCATGGCTTTTCATCCCTTTGACGAGCTGGTTCACCTCACTCATCCAGCATTTGGGTGGGGAGGCCCTGGCACAGGTTGCCCAGAGAAGCTGTGGCTGCTCCATCCCTGGAAGTGTCCAAGGCCACGTTAGAGCAACCTGGGATAGTAGAAAGTGTCCCTGCCCATGGCAGGGGATTGGAGCTGGATGATCTTGAAAGTCCCTTCCAACCTCAACCATTCTGTGATTCCATGATTTGCTGGGGTCACTACTGCTTGTGAGCAGCAGTTCTCAGCCCTGGCGTGATCCCATCCTTGTGGGTGGTTGTTTTTCCAGCACCATGCACCCGGCAGCCGGCAACTCCCCCCCAGACCAGGAACCCCTGATCGAGGAGCGCCTGGAGAACAGGTACAGCCAGACAAAGCCAAGCGACCGCTTACATGGGGCCTACGTTATTTTCTTCCTACTGGGCATTGGGTCCCTCCTGCCCTGGAATTTTTTTGTAACGGCAAAGCACTACTGGACGTACAAGCTGCAAAACTGCTCAGACAAGGCAGGCCCAGGGGGTCAGGTGGCATCGGACCTGCAGGTGAGTGTCCTGCTTTCAAGGCCAGAAAAACAGCTGATTCCTTTCCTAACTTGCTCTCTTACTCCCTCTGCTTTCCCAGAAGATGAGTGAACGTCTCCTGTGGCCTCACCCCAGGTTTATTTGGGAAGCACAAATAGCTGCAAGAAAGATCCTTAAAACCACTTTGTGATCTATTTCTTACTGGTGTTTGGAGTGCTGAAGTACAAGGTACATCTGAAAAAATCAGGCTTGACCTGCCTGATAAGCAAGGCTGCCTTTCATAGGGCAATTTCTACAGTGCAAGGTAAAAATATCTCTGTGGTGGTGGTTTTTTTGTCCTTCAGGATCTGGCAGGTGTGACATGAGTGTCTCCTTGTAGCAATAAACATCTGGCTTTTGGCATTTAGGGTGATTGATGAGCCACCCTTGGGGTGACACATTTATGGCCTCTCTTTTTCTCCCCAAGAAAGCTGCCTTCTCTTGCTCTCCCTGCCACAGCAGGATTATTTTCCTGTGCCCACCATGACAAAGCTATGGCTTTGTTTCTTTGTGGGTGGAAAAAGTGTTGGAACGATGAGGCTGCATTCCATCCTCCTCCTGAGGCCAAGCTTGTTCAGGTGGTTTGGGCACTTTTTGTTTTTATATAAACATACAGCCAGGTGTGACACCCACGTTTTCCCTCTTATTTCTCACTCCTGTACACCCACAGCTCTTTTAGTTTTAATAATTATTAAGTCAGCTCTGTTTTTTGATGGGGAAGAAGCAGAGTGCTTCTGTCAGGGTGCTGAAGTGCAGGTGTGCTGGTGTGGTACTGGCAAGGTACTGGGTGGATTAAACTGGTGGGGCCGAAGCACTGCCTGAAGACCAAAATTGTCTGTCCCTGTGCTAGTGAGGGTGGTCAGAGAGGGGTGATGGGTGGACAAAGGGGGGTGTTCTCCCAGATTACCTGCATCCCACCCAGTCCTCATGCTGATCCAAGGCCTTTCTTGAAAAAGGTGCTTTTAAGTAATCACTAAGTGTCTTCTGGCACAGCAGTATTTCTGGATGGATCAGCCATTTCTTTGTTGAAAAGGTGTTTGTTCTCTTTCTCTGTGGCCATGGCATGATGCTTTTTCCTTCCTCTGGTGAAAAGCGACATGGCTTTTCCATGGCAGTCGAGTCTGGTCAAAATTAAACCAGTCAGCCCCATATCTGCCCTGGCATAGTGAGTCATAGGGCTGCAGCAGGAGGATTTACCTGTACAGGGAGATCAACTCTGGAAATATGCAACCTTCTTCTGGCTCCAACCTGCTTGCTGCTGCTAATTTCATGCCCTGTGTTGTTCCAAGTAACACTCCAGTGCCTTCAGCCACCATCATGGACCTGGATTCCTTTTCCACCTGGCAGGAGCCCAGCTGCCAAGTGCAGGCTGGAGTAGAATAAAAACTAGTTTGCAAAAGCATCTTGTGACTAGTTTGCCACCATGATGCTTTGTTCTTGTTTGGTTGTTTTAAGGCAATGTATTTAAAGGTGCTGTAGTTAATATGGGGTCAGACACTTCCATTATGTGCCTCAGCTCCATGGCTGAGTGATGACACCTTCCCCCAGGAGAGGTGGAACTGGTTTGCTTTGGGAGTTGTTATTATTATTAGGGCTCAACAGAAAGGAAGAACTAGGTATATCCTGCATTGCCAAAAATGTGCTCTGAAAGGATGTTTGTGATGGCTGGGAATACCCATGTTGGGAGAAGAGTTGCCATCAGAAATGATTAAAACCTTATGAGCAGGAGAAGTGAGTATGGAGCCTGATATTTTCCATTCGTCCAGGCATGGATTAAATTTGCCACCCACCATCCTGCTGCTGCATTAAAAACATTAAATACTTGCCCAATTCTCTTCTCACCGCTGGTGTGAGCCCATTTGTTGGGAATGAATGAATGTTTCCCTGGGATGCTCAAAATGCAGCATCACTGCTGGGTTACTTTGAGTACACTTCTGCTTGGTGGAAAGCATTATAAAGTCATTTTTCCTCCCTGAAAGCAAAAGAAAATTAACTTGGAAGTACATTGAGTGTCCTCAGGATGTTTTGGGGGTTTGTTTCAAGTAGGTTGGTAAATAAGTCTGAGTTTTAGCAGCCAGCTTTGCATTTTGCTTTGTCTTTTCTCCTGTAATTCATGGTGTGGCTGTGGAGCTTGGAGTCTTCTGCTTGGCCGAGCCGGTGCCGTAAGCACAGACATTTATGTTCCTGTCTCTCTGGACCCTCTAGGAGTGATTATTAGATTTCCTGTTGCTTACAGTGAAGTTCCTGATAAGGAAGGATAGATGAACGTGCTTGTACACTGATTAAAATGATACAAAGCTGTAGAAAAATAACGTAACATGCAGAGAAAACGTGCTAAGTGCCACCTTCTGCTTGGCCGTGATGTGGCCCTGTCTCTGTAGCTGGATAACTGCAGAAAATGAAAGCCTGTATCATGATAGGGGTTGATATGTAGGTCATCATGCTCTTTGTGAGCATTGTCCTACCTGCCAGCTGTGATTCCTGCAGGAAAAAACAGGATTAAGCACCTCAAGGGGAGGAGAGGGAGCAGACACACTTTAATGGAGTAATACATAAAATGGATTGAAAATGTAAGCGTTTGGCTGCAATCTTGGCTAAGAAATCTCTGTCTCTGTGCTGTGGTTATTGCTTTCTGTGTGCCCAGCCTGACCTCTGGGCTGGTAGGGATTTACTGGGGCTGCTGCTGACTTGCTCCGATGATATCAAGTCCCTGGAGTTAATATGTGTTAAGTCTTAATAGAGTTTCTCTATGAGATTTGTGTGTGCAGAGAGAGAATGAGAGGGAAAATCATGTCCCTGTGTCCCTGCTCAGGCTGCTTTGGCACAAGCACACTCTCAGGTGTGGTGCCCCGGTCGCTCTCATCACAGGCTTTTGAGGCAGTTGGATAATAATATTAATGCTTTTGTGTCCTGATTTGTGAAAATCAGCCCTCGTGGAGCTCGAGGAGGATAAAATAGTCAGGAAGTTTGTCCAAGATGCTGGAGCCAGCAGGAGAAATCCAGCCCCCTTATTTTGGGTGCTGCCCCATGGGGCCAATTTGGCAGTATGGCAGGTATTTCCTTCACCATTTTTCCTTCTGAATTTATGTCCCTAATTCCCTGAAATAGCCCAGGGCTATGGGAGGACAAACTCCACAATTCCTATTGCTCTGAGCAGTTTGCAACATGTGGACACCTACACCATAACTCCCTATTGTGCTGTAATTAGCACCTGAAATTTGTGTCGTTCCACCCCCCAACCTTTTTTACTTTTTCTTTCCTGGCAGGACTATTTTGAGAGTTACATCTCCATTGCTTCCACCGTGCCCTCGGTGCTGTGCCTGATTGGAAACTTCTTGCTTGTCAACAAGTAGGTGCTGCTCTACTCTCAGATCCCTGAGCTTTGGTTCTCCCTGGCTTTGCTAATGCCTTTCTCTTGCTTCAGCTGTGGTTCCCAGCTCAGCCTGTCCTTACCCTGAGGGGAAGCCACGGGGCATCCTGAGCTCAGCTTCCCTGTGCAGCCAAAGATTTCCCCCTCTGCTGCTGGCCAAGATGAAGTGTTGTGAAGCATTTTGCTCCCTGCCACAGCACCCATGCCTGCAGTTGGCTTGAGTAAACAAGTTTCTAATAAATTCCTTGGTTAGTTGCTTGGAAATGGTCTTGGAAAAATACCAGGAGACTGGCTGACAAAAGCCAAGCTCATCCAGGCAGGATGAGCTGTTCATTTCTTGTGAAAGATATGCATGCTTGTCTTAAATCTACAACAGCCTCATCCTTATCCCAGATCAAACTCCTGCAGGTTTGCAGGCATGCGTTTGTATGCTTCATCTCCAAATCCTAGCTGCCAGACCAGCTCCCTGCCTCTCCCCATCATCTCATTACCTTTTATTCCTCATCTCCCCAGATCTCTCTTGGTTTTCTCTGGCAGCAGAGGAGTTGGTATCCCTTGTGTTGCTCCTTCACGTTGCAGTTTTAAAAGCAGGAGTGTCTCCTTCCCCTTGTCCCCAGGGTGCCTGCCAGTGTCCGGATCCTCTGCTCCCTCTTTGTCATGCTGGCTGTGTTCCTGGTGATCACAGTTCTGGTGAAGGTGGACACCTCTGCCTGGACCACTCGCTTCTTCGCCCTCACTGTGGGCTGTGTGGCCGTGGTCAGCAGTGCTTCAACTGTCTTCACCAGTAGCATCTTTGGGCTGAGCAGCTGCTTCCCCATGAGGAACTTGCAGGCTCTGATCTCAGGTAGGTGACACCGCTGGGATCATGCAGTTGGGCTTTCCCTGCTCACGTCCGTGGTTTTCTCTCTCCTGCATCTGTGGTTTTGTCACATGGGGTTTATTTTAGAAACTTAGCTTTGCCTAATGATAAAGGGAAGTTGCTGAAGGAGAAACATGCTCGGTCACATGAGCTTTGGTTTCTGTAAATACCCATACACTGGCCCTGGATATTTGTTGGGTGCAAGGAGAAGTGGGGAAGGAGATGGCATGTCTCTGCTTTGCTATTTCCAGCAGAGAGATCTTCAGCTTTGCTTCTTCTCCTCCTTTTCGTCCTGCATTTCCATGAGTGATGAGAGGCAGGTTGGGAGCTATGAGTGATGAGCTCCCTGGAGCTTTGATAACATTATAAATGTTCTGTGGAATGGTTGACAAACCAAGAGGGGAAGGGATGAAAATCAGGAGGGAGAAATTTTTCCTGGGGCCAAGACAGGAGTGTTTTAATGAGTTTATCCCAGAATGTGGGAAGCACCACATCCCCAACATGGCATTCCTGCTGCTGGTGGCTTGAATGTCTATCTCGGGTAGTGCAGAAGGGAGGTGATTATACACTTGCCAGTGGAAAGCCAGGTTTAGGCTTTGGACAGGGTTTGGACTTTCTCTGCAGGACTTGCAACATGCAAGCTCAGCAGGTTGTCCCATCCTGACCCTTGTGTGTGCTGTGGCTGCACTGGAAGGGGATGCAGGATGGCACCTGGGTTGTGATGTATCCCCACAAATATCCGTGTTGCAGCAAGGTCTGGAAATGGAGAGGGGGTGGTGTGTGCAGCTGTACTGTGAGGTGGGTTTGGGAACTAGTGTGAGGGGCAGGGAGTGAGCTGCATCCCCTGGGGAGCTGTGTGTGTTGGAAGGTGTGAGTAAGAGGAAGATGCTCGTTCTGGGTTCCTCCTCTCGTTCTCTGTCCCTGACCTGTGCCCATCTAAGTTGGTCTAGCTCAGCCCCAGTGCTGAGCTCCGGCTCTGTCCCCACACACAGGTCAGGCCATGGGTGGCACCATCAGCGCCGTGGCCTCTGTGATAGACCTGGCAGCAGCAGCCGATGTCACTGACAGTGCCCTGGCCTACTTCCTCACCGCCGACATCTTCATCGTGGTCTGCATCATGGTGTACCTGCTCCTGCCCAGGCTGGAGTACTCCAGGTGCATGCTCCACCCATCCCGCAGGCACAGGATGGGAGGGTTTGCTGCTGTCCATGCCGATTTGGCACAGGCTGGAGGGACCCATGGGATGCTCTCTCTGCTAGTCTCTGCCCTGTCATCCCCAGCGTCCCGCTCCAAGCGCTCCAGCTCCAGTGCTACGCCACCTCCAGCCGCGCTTCCCCATTTCACCGAAACCACAGGCTGAAACTGGGCACCCACCCTGGCACCTGCTGAGTTTCTGCCAGGCTTTCCCAGGGGCATGGGGTGTGAAGCCCAGGGCTCCCAAAATCTGTGGAGTCAGCAGAGAGCCAGAATTTGGGGGCAGGCAGGTGGGCCCCCACAGGATGTCCCACACTGATGTGCATGACCTGTTGGTCTTGTTGGTGCTTGTAACCCCCAAAACCCCTTGTCCTCCAAATGCCTGCATACAGTAGGTCCTCTCTGTGAACCATCAGGAGTGGAATGGGATCCTCACAGTGGGGAAGAGGGGATGGTGGGTCTCTGAGGGTCACTTCTCCATGTGAGGTGGGAGCTGGAGGTGTGATGGAGTTGCTGAGTCCAGCGAGCATCCCCGAGTCACTGACTTCTCTCTTGCTCTCTTTCCGGATTTCAGTTTGTATTCCCCACACACACTGGCTGATAGCCTCCCTCCTTCTCTTTCTCCAGGTATTACCTGAGTAGACAGAAGGAGAGCCCATCTCTGGCCACTGTGCCACCTGACAGCTCTGCAGAAGACGAGGCAGAGCCAGGAGGCAACACAAATTCCTCCTTCTTCACAAGAAGTGCTGGCATCCCCCCGCTCCGCCCCATCCTGCAGAAGACTGCCCTCCTCGGCTTCTGCCTCTTCTACGTCTTTTTCATCTCCGTTATCATCTTCCCTTCCCTCTCCTCCAACATCGAGTCAGTCAGCAAGTCCTCAGGAAGCCTGTGGAGCACCAAGTACTTTGTGCCGCTCACCTGTTTCCTCCTGTACAACTTTGCTGACTGGTGTGGGAGGCAGATCACAGCCTGGATCCAGATGCCTGGTCCTAAGAGCAAGCTGCTGCCCACCCTTGTCCTCCTTAGAACTATCTTCCTCCCTCTTTTCATCCTCAGCAACTACCAACCCCGGGTTCACATCCGAACAGTGGTCTTCAACCAAGACGTATATCCGGTGGTCTTCACAGCACTGCTGGGGCTCAGCAACGGCTACCTGGGGACACTGGTCATGGTCTATGGCCCCAAAATCGTGCCCAAAGAGCTGGCTGAGGCGGCAGGGGTGGTGATGACCTTCTACCTCATGCTGGGGCTGGCTGTGGGGTCTGCCTGTGCCATTTTCATCGTCCACCTCGTATAGAAGGGCAGCCAGGGGAGGAGGATGCCCCTGGTTTGTGGTGCTGCTGTCAGGTATTTCGTGGTTTTTTCCCCCAGAAAAGTTAGGCATGCCATGGTTTTGAAGCAGGCTGCCTGTCTTGGGAGGAGTATGGTTGCATCCAGGGCAATGCAGAGGGAAAGTCTTCCTTCTGGGAAGGGCTGTCCCCAGTGCTTGGGGAAGTCCCATTGGATATTGCCGCTCTTCAGCTTAATGGAGCAAATAGACCAAAAAACCTTCCTCCTCCCTGGGGAGCTCAGGGAAACACCAGGGGATACTTTCCCTCACCCCAGTGCCAGTGAGTGGCTTGTTGGGGCCACACACTGACCCCAGGGCTTTTGGGGGTACCTTGGGTTTTGCTGCCTCACTGTTATGAGTTCAGCCTTGCAGGGGTTGAGTGGTCTTAGGGGGGTCCCCCTTCATGGAGCTGTGATGGTGGTGCTGAGCTAAAAGGGATTTAAGCTCTCGAGCACCTTCACACAACTCTGAGAGCTGATAGCTGCCATGCCAGGGATCAGGGCACCGTTTTGCACTGATTTCATACAGTCATTCCACAATAAAACCCATACATAAGGGAAACCTTTGCACTTGGACTTTTGCTTGCTTTAATTTTTCCAGGTAAAATTGAATTGAGGAATCATTCACCTCCCAACATGGTGCTACTAGTGCCAGGGCTGTATGTTGTGGCCAACCTGGGAGCATTTCTCCTGCTGTGACCATGGTGTGGTTGTTCTGGACACCAGCTTAACCTGTCTGACCCCCAAGGGGTGAGTGGTCCTAACCTGAGGTTTTTAAGGTGGCTTTAATCTGCGTTGAGAGAAGTCTGTGAAAGTCAAGGAGAGGTATGAGAGAGTCTCTGACGTGATGTTCAGAGCAGAAATCTGGTTAATTCATATAGACAGGCAGCATATGGTCTCCAGATGTTTTCAGAGGGGTGAACTACTGTGACATCCAAAAATAAGGCCCACCCAAAGAGGACTGGCTTTTAAAGTCATTTAAACTGTCATATGCCAGCACAGCCTAGACTAAATCCAATTATTATATTGATTTTTTCAAATTGGATGGATTTATGGTCTAGGAGAGGTGAACTGATGAGCAAGGATGTGATGGCAGAGCTTGGTATTGCAGTGATGCCTGAAGGATGCTGTCTATCGAAAATACCTCCTTTAAGACTGGGTTACTAGCAGATGCTCTGTTACTGAGATGCTCTTTCAGCATCTGCTTGTCCAAGTACTGGTGGAGCTGCTGGTTGGAGTTGCCAGGCATCTGCATGCTGTGCTGGATGTGGGGCTTTGCAGGATCCAACAGTGGTTATTGCCAAGCGGTGACATGTAGGCTTGGTGGACATTGGTTTTTTTATATAAACCCTTTCCAGTGTTTAGTTTGGGCCTGTTGGCAATACACACACAGAGCTTTACTTTATGGCTGATTTTTGTTTAAACATAAAATTTACTGGGTGTGAGGTAGCAAGGAGTAGCTTTATGGCACATGCCTGGGCACATGTGGGCTCTTAATCATGTCCTTTTGGTGGGTTTGGAGCCCTTCAGCCCGCAAACCTTGGCCAGGGACTGCCCTGACCCAGGTGAAGGTCCACCCAAGGACTGAGGATAGGTATGCTGTGTGCTGCTCATTGGGGTCTGTGCTCCCGTCACCTCGTCAGGCACTGGAGTAATGCAGTAGTTCGTTAAAAAGCCCAAACTAAATTGGTGCTGGCAACCAAAAAGTCCCTTTGTGGCCTGCTTCCCACTTTGAGAGCCTGCCTTGTGCTCTGCTCTCCCCAGCTCATACACATTTTCCTCCAATCCAAGAATTACAAGATTCTGCTTGTTTTTCTCACTGCTTTGCATCTCTGTTCCTCCTCTCCTTCGTGTTAGACCAAATACATCTTGAGGCAGAACTTAATTATCTGGTACCATTGCTAATAAAGATCCTGTACAACTGCTGGTGTCTGGAGTGATTTCTCTTGGAGATGCACTGATGCATGCAGTTTGAGCTGGCACAGAAAGTTCTGGTCATCCTTCTCTCCCAGCCTAGATTGTAAACTCAGAGAAATCGCTGACAAGGGCCAGATGAAGGAGCCCCGAAAGAATTGCTTTGAGAGCCTGGTTATTCTAATTGAACATCCCCAAATGATGTGCGGGTAGGTGTGGAAAGCATTCATATGACTGGGGAAGTGAGCAGAAAGGGAATTTATGCTTTGGTTTTTGTGGTATTCAGCTAAGGAAGGTTAGAGAAAAGGGGAAAAATCAGTCAAATTGGGCAAGAATCAGGTCTGTGTATAAAGCAGAGAGTGCTAGTGGGAATGCCATGGTGTAGGGAGGGATGGTGCCACGACCCTGAGCCTCTGGGTGATCCACCTGTGAAAGGAGATGGGTAATTTATAGGGAATTGCATATAATGGCAGGGAATTAATTACACTGCCTGGATGAAGTTGCATCTGCTGCTTGGTGTGGGCCGTATTGAGGAGCTCAAGGTAAGGAAAAACAGGATGAGGAGGGAAGCAGTGGTGGCAGGGTGGAATGGAGGATGGTGTATCTTGGGTACACCGGTCCAAGTGCAGCCATAGCTTGATGGGTTGAATTGATATCACTGCCCATGGCAGGGGCTTGGAGCTAGATGATCTTCAAGGTCCCTTCCAACCCAAACTATTCCATGATTCTATGAATAATGTATCTGACATGGAATGCAGGCATCAGCCCCAGCTCCCAGTTCTGCAGGGGTTTGGCAGCCTGGCATGGTGGGAATGCTGCCCTTGCCCCATGCCGTCTTTTCCAGCAGCCTTTGGAGTTAAATCCAAGTGGCCAAGGGGAGAGATGAAAGCTGGGAACTGGCAAAGCAGCAACAGCAAGGCGGGAGGGCATGGGGAGTGGGAGGGGAATGGATGAAAGGGCAGAAAGCAGAGGGGACACATCTGCTGCAGCTTCTGCTCAAAGGAGACCAACTGAGCCTATGCCTGACCTCTTTGTCCTCTCTCTGTGGTGCCAGCTACCTCTCCCTGATTCACAGCTGGAGCAGTTAAGTGTCGATACTTGGGGCTTTAAAGCAAACAAATGTGCTAGAAGAGGAAAGGGAATTTTTATGGAGTGATACTCATGTCTCTTTGCTGCAAATGCCATTTCCTTTCTCTCTGATGTCCAAAGCCTTGTCCAGGACTCCAGTCAGTGGAGTGCCCCACAGGGTAGAAATGCTGCTAGGTCTTCACCTGTGACACCAGGCTTTGCATTGCAGAGGCTTTGGTGCAGTGCTGTTACCTTGTGGGAATTGGGAAGCACCTCTGAAACAACTTCATTATGCTTCAGCATCACCTTGGTGATGGCCAAAGAGAAGCTATGCTACTTCTTGGCTCCTCCATTGCATGTGTTTTGAGGCAGGACACATCCTTTCAGTGTTTGGCCAGGATGCGCTGCACGTGAAAATTTGGATTGCTGTGGCTGCTTCATTCCTGGAAGTGTCCAAGTGTCCAGGGCTTGGAGCAACCTGATCTTGTGGAAGGTGTCCCTGTCCGTGGCAGCGGGTTGGAATAAGATGATTTTTAAGGTCCCTTCCAGCCTTAACCATTTCATGATTCTATGAAATGCAAGTGGTCATTGTTTATGGCAGGGGCTCAGGGAGGGTCACCATCCCCAGCAGATGAGCTGAGCTTTATCCTGTCCCTCCGTGGATACCCCAGAGGAAGAAAAACCTTGGCTTTGAAACCTTGCCAGCCAGCTGCAGGCTTGCCCGGCTGCTGTTCTCCTTTTACATGTTTTATGGAGTAATTTGTACTATATTTACACAGCAGTGATAAACAGTTTTTAAAATGGAAGCAAAGAAAACGCTGCTGGATGAATTGTTACAAAAACGCCCTGTTTGCCATTCCAGCAGGGGGGGAAAAAAAGGGATAAAAATCACCATCCTAGGGACATGCTGTTCGTCAGATCTGGGTATTTTTTCCCTTGATTTGTGTGCCTAATGTGAGCAGAAGAAGTCGCAGATGCATGCTGAATTCTGCAGGGAACATATGCATGCATTTAAATCATTTACAGCATTTACTGGTGCAATTGTAAAGCACATTATTTTTCTGCATTTGTAATTAGGCTCCAAACAGATGGTGAAGGACTGTAGCTCCTGATTAGACAGGCTTGTGCTCTGTTGGACAGCACTGCGAGAACAAACTGAGATGAGAAACTTTTCCTCCTAATTTATCACGCCATGGTGGGGGAGTGGAGGATCTGGGGCTGGCTGAGCATGAATTCCAGCGTGCCTGGAGCAGGCTGGGCCAAGTTGAGTGAGCCATCCCTCTGCCATCCCTGCATGCTGATGGATGGGGCACAGACCCCCCCATCCCAGCTTATCTTCCATCCCAGATTTTGTGACCCCTCTCACTCTCTGCTGCACAGCTTGGGGTACCCAGCAGCGCAGGAGGGAGCGTATGCTTTGACAAATGCTTCCAATATGAAGCAGAAGGCTGGGGGGTTTGAAACAGGAGTAAGCTCTGGGCTCACAGCTGCCTGGCATTAAATCCACTCTGGCATTGCCTTCTTTTTGCCACCCCAGCAAGCCCTTGGCTTGGTGAGGTGGGTAGAGCTCTGTTGCACATCTATGGGGGCAACCTTGGGAAATTCCCATTGAATCTTCATCTCCAGGACCTGGTTCCCAGTTTAACTGCATCATCTTGGAGATCTGTCAGTCTTGGTTTTGCACTTAAATAGCACCAAAGTCCATGCTGAACCTGTGGGCCCTTTCACACACCCTCCCTCCAGCTGGTCAGGAGTTACCCCTCACTATAGTCATCCCCCCACTATCCTGTACTCACACCAAGGAGAATTTATTAGGTGTTATTTGCACTTCTTCCTACGTTTTTTTCTTTTCCTGGCTGTCCTCCTTAAATCACAGGTGTGTTAACCCAGCCAAAATGGATTGAGAGGCAATTGGAAGAGCAGAGCAAGGCAGAAGAAGAGCACAGGTAGACCCATGGGGCTGGAAGTGGCGACTCTGGGCAAGCAGCACAGGAGTATGCCCTTGAGGCAACTGTGTGACCAAATTTCCTTTGTGTCCCCTTTGCTGGTTCCCACCAAGCTGTGGAGATAGTGGTCACCTTCCTTTGAGGTTTTATCTTGCTGCTCCACTGGGTAACCAGGAAGGTTAAACACAGGTGGGTCCAAGGGCTGGAGAGGAGGGAGATCACCTTCTACCTGGTACAGCCCTCTGGTGCTCCCTGACCCCAAACAGGGAACAACCTGGACACACAGCTTGGAGACCACACTGCAGGGAAGGGGACACAGCAGAGGGTGTGGTGGCAGAGGACAGGAACATGACACGGGGAGATGTGGAGGGTTGTGACACAGATCATGTGTCTATAGAAGGATGCTGTATATGGATTCTCTGTGCCTGTAGATGGCACCTTTTCCTCTGCTGAAGAAGAAAGAATAAACCGAGAGGAAGAAAAAAAACTTGAGCTGGTAAGGTAGGGCTCAAAGTTCAGAGAAAGATGCTTTAGGTGCATGGCATGAAGTGACTCTGGGTAGTCATCTCCCAGCTCCCAAAGTTGCCCCCTCTCACTGTCTCTGCTCTTTACTCGTTACTCCCTGAGTTTACTAATATTCCCCATCAGCAGGAAGGGGAATATAGCATAGAGGGCTGTTTCAAAAGCTAGTGAAAAGCAATTCCAGCTGCATGGAGAGTTGGTCCAAAGGGGTTTTTTACTCTCATTAACGCCTTCTGGATATAACAAGCCCAGGCTGAGACCACAGGATGCTCTCAGTGCCCTTAGCAGGGGACAGGTCCTGCTGGCTCTGACTTGGGATATAAAGGGAGATGATGCATTCTGCAAAGGGCAGAGCTTCAGGGCTTCAGAGCTTCAGGTCCTGCAAAGCTTTTGGGGGCTCATACCTTCATCCTTCTTGTCATGTGTTATCACCATGTGTAGCCCACATTGCCCTGTCATATCTGAGGATGCTTTGTCCAGGGGTGGCTCACCTGGACCCACCCGTAAACAGGAGCTGGTGAATGATGCCGCAGGACTGGGACTGTGCTACAAAGTTGTGCCCAGCTCCCACCCTTACTACTGTTTCCAGGTGGACTATCACCTTACAAAGATGCAATCTGAAACGCAGTACTTCTGTATTTCTGAAGGAAAAAAAACCCAACCAAAACCAGCTGCTCTTTCAGTGCTTTTCTTCTTCAGAGAACTCGAGCAATCCCTCAACTTCACTCAGCTTTCTCACCAGCCTTCTCCACTCATAAATTCCTAAACAAACAGCATGATCCTAATATTGGCCTTAAAATTCTGTGTGAAATGGACCTGGAAATTAATTTCACACCGGAAAAGCTGGCTCACTGTCAGCCATAGCACAGGTGGTCGAAAAGAAAACTCTGTGACCGCTGTACAAATTAATTCTGCGACTCAGTGAGAGGGTAGCATGGTGAGGGAGCTGCCTCCTCAAGCCACCATCCCAACCCACACTGCAACATGGGTTGCTGGAAAGCTGTGGGAGATGGAAGATACCGTCATCCCCATGGGTTTGTGGTCTGGGGGGAGAAAATCACTTTGTCCTCCAAAAAGTGAAAGCAGGGACCATGGGCTGTGTATGCTGAGCATAAAACCCTCCTGCACTTTCACACAGGTTGTATTTACTGAGGAAAAAAAAACAAACAAACAAAAAAAAGGATAATAGTTTCAGGAAGCACATCAAGGGATCCTTGTGGGAGACTCCTGGGGAAAAGGAGATGTGAGGAAATGACTGATGGCACAATATTGCATGGGCTTGTTATCAGGCAGCTGATGTCCATGCAGACCCTGGAGTCCACAGCAGTGTGTAGCCCATGGCAAGCAGAGATCATTCAATACCTTAGTGGGACAGGAGTTTGCACATGAGCGCGTTTTACCCACTTTCCATGTGATATTTTATCTTTTCAGAGACAAATGGCAACCCCATCCCTCGCAGCAGAAGGGCTGGGGAGGGCAGAGAGAGGAGTGATACACCATGGGGGGAGCTGGATGCAGGAATGTTCCATGGTTGGATGGAAAATGAGAGGGGGAGAAGCCCTGCAGTACAATTTCAAGGTTGAGTGAGTGGTGCCAGGAGGCTGTGAAAGCCTCTGTCGAGCTGCTCCATGTTTGCAGGCAGGGCAGAGAGCGGAGGTCATGGGATTTGGCTCCAAAAAAATTAGGTATCCCAGTAATAAGCCTGTGGAGAAAGGCTAGGATAGCAGGGAGGTTATCTCAGCCCTCTAGCTCCCTGCTTCAGGGTTGGCATTAATTATGGTGGCCTCTGATCTCAGTGGTAACTGGGAGCATCCCTCTGCTCACAATGCATTGCTTTCCTTAATTCCCTTGTTTTCTCAGCCATGTGCCTGTTCAAACACACATCCCCCACAGGCTGGATTTCAGAGCAATGTGGCTTTCTCCAAATGGGAGCTTGGGAACATCAGCTCAGTGAGTTGGTTTGAGGTCCAGCCTGCACACAGCTACTCCTCTTCCTGCCTGATTTAAACTGAGCTTGACAGGGAGGTACAGATCACAAGGTACTGAATTCCTGTGGGTTTTGTGATCCTAGGCACTGAAACCCCACTAGTCCTCCCTTGCCTCCTCAATGGGAAAGGCTGCAGCCTGTATTCCCTTGGGAATGGGACCAGGAGCCCAAGCCAGACCCACAGCCAAGAGGAACTTAGATTTGTTAGAGCTGACTTATGTAAAACAGGTGAGACATCTTCAAATGAGTCAGGATGCAAGTGGAAATCCGGGGTGTGAAGTCAAGGCATAGGAAACGGGCAGAGGAGAGGTGTGCTTTTATTTTTATAGAAACCCTGACCTGAATTTATCATTAAGTGAGACATCACTTGTGCGAAGTCAGTGGAGCTACAGCCATCTGGGCCTAAAACATGGCTTCAAGTTGCTTAACATATGGTTTTGCTTTGGTTCCCCCACCTTTTTTTAATTTCTTCTCCTAAATAGTGCCCTGATTTTATGGAGATGGCTGGGATGAACACAGTGTAAGTTTCCTGGCTGTATGCCTATAAAAGGGCAAGGAAAGGGTGAAGATCTCAGGAGAGATATACTCCCCTAGACCAGCATGGGCTCAGCTCAGCAGGGATACTCAGAGCCCCACACTAGAAACACCTGCACCCTTTGCACTCCTCGTGACCTCCAACCCTAGTACAAGCTCACAGGCACAATTCCTTAACAAGCCCAACACAGCCCAGGTCTGAGGGGAGAAAATTATTTGCCTGCAAGTTCATCAGCTGCAGATTGCTCATGGCACACACCTATTTGCCAGGGACTTTGGGTTTTAACCCCAAAACAGCTGCAGGTGTGCTCGGGTACGCCTTGGCCAGGTTTGGTGGGGAAAGCCCAGGGGGGAGGGGAGAGCTCCAGGAGCAGACCTCTGCACAGTTGAAACCAATAAGCCCAGGAGCTGTGCTAATTGCATAATTAGCAGAAGCTGCTCGAGAGAGGCAAAGGCTTAATTACCCCCTCTAGCTCTTGCAGAGGCATTTGTCTACTGATTCCTCGGGAGGAGGGGTGTGGAGGTGAGTGAAGGGGAAGGGTCCTCGCATCCCTGGAAGTGTTCAAGGCCAGGTTGGATGGGGCTTGGAGAAACCTGCTCTAGTGGAAGGTGTCTCAGTTCATGGCAGGGGATTGGAATGAGATGAGTTTTAATGTCCCTTCCAACCCAAACCATTCTAGCATCCTATGGGTCCTAGGAAAGGCTGAAGGATGGGCTTTAGCAGCACAAACTGCACTTGTTTAGTGTTTTAATTAAAAATCCTGGTGATGGGGTCTGGTGAGATGGTAAAACTCCTCCGACCTCTGTGTGGTGGGAGGTTGGAGTGTGCAGCAGGACAGGATCCAAAGCCCTGACCTTCCTGGGATTGAGAGACATGGAGTAACCTCTTGGTATGAGGGTTGGTGTCACAGCAGATGGCTTTTTATGGCTTTGTTACTTCGAAGAAGATAAGAAACGGGGTGAAACAGTGGCATTTGGCTGTTTTCCCTAAAGCTGCTTGTAAGGAGGTCTTGTACTGGGGGCAGGAAGGTCCTGCCAGGCTTAGGAAGTCTGGGAGGACGCAAGGTTGGGAGGGAACGGTGGCAAGGAGACGTGGATCAGCAGCACGGCAAATACAACACCGTGTCTGTGGAAACCGAGGCTCCGGGTGCCCAGGGGAGAGGAGCTCGGCAGGGATATTGCGGCTCTCTTGGCACGTCGTGCCCGGATCGCTTTCCCGCTCATGTATGATTTACTTGCACCGGGCCCTGCCAGCTGCTCCTGCGCAGAGGTCAGATACGTAATTATATTAACATGAAAAAAAAAATTAAAACCACCGAGGCTGAGTTAAACTTTCAGTAACCGGCGCCTGCCTCGAGCTGAAGTTATATTTGAAGAGGCAACTGCTGTCTTGGGGGGGGTGAGCCCGAGATTTGAGGGGCGAGCCTGGGATCTGAGGGGCTGGGAGTCCCCAAGGAGGGGTCAGAAGGGGGGGGAGGTGGAGCCGGCGCTGAAATCCCCAATACCTGGGCAAGGGACGCTGCGCCTCCCGCGTCAGCTCCTTTTGGGCTCCTTCCCCTCCCCTCCTCTTCCTCCTCCTCCCGTGGCGGCTCACGCGGCTGGCGGGCGGCGGGGGGGACATGGGGGGTCGCCGCTGATACTGGGCTCCGACACATCCACCACAGGTAATGCCCCGCCGGTTTTCCTTATTCCTCGTGCATTTCTTTATTTTGAAGGGGGGTGAGTAGGATCGAGGAGTACGCACGGAGGCTCTGGCATCACCCCCTCCTTTACCGGCGGAGCGGCTTTGCGCGGGGTCCCCTTTCCCAAACCTCCTTGATTTGCGCTCATCGAGGGGACAGGTTTTGAACCCGGCTATTATTATTATTTTGGGGCAGAGGGAGTCGCTCAGCTCGGGAGTTTGAGCGGCAGGAGAGAGCGAGCCCAACCTTCCTCCCTTTTCCCCAAAAATGATACTGTAAATCTATGATGGTATTTGGTGTCCTGCCCCCGTAGGAGCAAGCACGGTGCCTTCTCCCTCCCCCCATCTCCGGCTCTAATTTGGAGTTTGGGCTGCTGAGAAGCTGCAAAGTTTCTGGGATAAGCCGGGGCTGAACTTCCCGGTCGTGGGAATGCCGCGCCGCAGCCGTGCGTGGGGGCTGAGCCGCAGTGGGAGCGGTGGGGTTTTAAAACCCCCTCGAAACGTTATTTAATAGGAAAGCAGTGTTTTAAAATGCCAGACTCGCGCTCATAGTTTTGCGAAAGCACTTTGGGACACCCCCCTCCACCGATTCTTTACTTGCCTCTCTTAATCTCCCACAAAAAACAGAAGGTTGCAGGTTTTAAATACGTGTTCTTCTGACCGCCTTTCCGGCCACTATCGTTTCCCCAAGCTGCCGCTTCTCTTTTATTCATCGGCGTGTTCCAGGAGGGGGGTGCTGGAACGGGACATCTTGTATGCTGATACATGTTTTCTTTATTGTTCGTTTGTTTGTTATGTTGTTTGTTGTTTGGTTTTTTTTTTTTCCCCTGTGCTGGGGAAAAAGCCGCGTCTGGCAGCAGATTCCCTGGGCAGGAGAGATGTCCAGGGGGTCGGGAGGGCTGGTGGAGCTGCCGGGGGCTGCACGCAGCAAGCCAGGGTCTTCCCTGTGCATCCGGCAGCAGCCTGGGATGCCTCGAGCATGTGGCCTCGGTACGGGATAAAGCCGGTGCATTGAAATGCTGGAAATTTTATTTATTTGGGAGGGGGGGAAGCGGGGATAAGGTGTTCCCAGAGAAACTGGCATTTGTGAAAATCCTGGTGGGTGTTTGGGCAGAGTGAGTTCTACCATTGTGTGCCCTCCTTTCCTGTCCTGGGGAAGGAGGGGAAGAGAAATCCCTTTGCAATTCTTTTTTTCCTTCATTATCCTCCCGCCCTCCCCGGCACAAAGCTCTCTTGTTTCGGAAGGCAAACTGTAGGCTTTGTAGCGCAAGTCAAGATCGGGTGGTGAAAAAATACATTGTTTTGTCTTAAAACCAGATTGTAAAACACTCTTTGTGGGAAACTGTAAAAACTGATGTGCTCCCGTCTTTTAAATTTTTTTTGGTGATAAGTTGGAGCAACAATGTTTGGAAGAGGTGGGAGCTGTGGAGCGTGGCTGCTGTAGCTGAGTCTGGGAAGGGCATCCAGCCCGTGGGCAAAGGGGCTGCATGTCCCTCCCAGGAGCATCCCCTGGTTACAGCAGGGAAGGGAGGGAGGCAGCACCCAAAACCATTTTATGTTGCCTAGCTGCAATAATCTCCAGAGAAATGTCCATGGTGTGGCAGCTTCTCTGCCGACCTGATAGAGGTATGCAAAGAGAAGGGGCACTGCAAAGAGAAGCCACGGTGGAGAGGACTTCTTAAAAAGGATTTAATTTATGAAGTTTCTTAGATGTTCTGTGCAGATGGTCTGGAGCACAGATTATTTTTGCATTTAAGAAGCTTTAGGATATGGGATTGACTTGATGAGAGTTTGTGGCCGCCTCTTATGGTGTAAAACATCCCAGCTGCTTGCAGCCAGGCTAATTGAGCTGGAGTTTTGCTTTGGGAGCATAAATATCCATTTGCAACCTAAACTTCCATGATTTTTTCCCCACTACAATGTTCTGCTTCCTCCAGTAAGACTTTTAATAATGTTGCAAGAGAAATGGGGTTAGTTTGGGGGTTTATGGTCCAAGACCTATAAATGTGAAAATTCCTGCCTTTGTTCTTGCATTGTTATCCAATTCTATTTTAGTGTGTAGATTCTGCAGTAGAAATGGGGAGAAATCAGGAATCCCAGTGGTTAAGACTCACTCAAATCTTGCCTATGTCCTGGACCTTGCCAGTGGTTTGGCAGGGACTGGAATAACATCCTTGTGCAGTGCTGTGCAGTGTGCTGAGCTCCAAGCGCTGGTCAGTGTGGGCAGAAAATACTTGGTCATGGAGGCTTGTGGCTTTCAGTTGATAAGGGTGAACATTAGATGGGAGATTGGGAAGAGATTCTTCCTGTGAGGGTGGTGAGGCCCTGGCACAGGTTGCCCAGAGAAGCTGTGGCTGCCCCATCCCTGGAAGTGTCCAAGGCCAGGTTGGATGTGGCTTGGAGCAACCTGGTCTAGCGGAAGGTATCTCTGCCCATGGCAGGGGGTGAAACTGGATGTTCTTTAAGGTCCTTTTGAACTAGAATGGGCAGTCCTGGGCACACTTTCTCTTTTGCCAGGCAGCCTCCGTTTGAACTTGTGTCCTGGGAACAAGGACCTTGCTGCGTGTGTCTTGCCATGAAAACTGCTCTGGGTGTGGGAGGGCTCTGCTGTCCCTTCCAGAGCCTCTGCTAGAGCCTGAATTGCTTTGTCCTGATCTGTGTGTTTGATGTAACAGCTGCTCTCAGGGGGAGAAAGAAGTCCTGCTTGGAGTATGCTGGGGAGAGAGAGTGGCCAGGAGCTAATTCCTGATGGAAACAGAGGGATGTTCTGGAGCCTGGGCTGCTGGACCTTTGGAAAGGGCATGCCGGTGAGGGACTGGACAGCTTTGAGGGTCCTCAGCCACATCTGGGGCATGAACAGACCTGTCACTGGTGATGAACCACTGCCGTTAATCCAAATAATTTCATGTCTGCTGAATGCCTTTGTTTTTCATTCAGTCTGTGATCTGCAGGGCTGCTGTTTGGAATTGAGGCATTTTGAGGGGATTCCTCTTAAATATGCCCATCTTCCTTTCCCTGTGCTGACTCTACCACTTCATTTTTTTTCCTGCTCCTGCAATTCCAGCCAGTGAGTGATTAGCCCCACTGTGCCCATGGTGTTGTTCCATCAGGCAAAGCTTCCCTTTTATTAGCTGGAACAGCCAGAAGGCCTTGAAAAGGTCTGGAGCAGCAAAGTGCTTCTCGCTGGAAGTTAAGTGAGCTTTGTGTGAAAGCAGCAAGGACACTTCCCTCTTGATTTGGATAAGGCAAGAAATGGCCTGAGAGCCTTTGCAGCTCCAGTTGCTCTGTGTGAAGGTTTTTTATGGGTTTTCTTAGGGTCGTTATATTTTTATCTCCTTCCTCTGAAGCATCCCTATTTCCTTCTCTTTTTAAGATCTACCATTCCAGTCCGTAAGACTGAGCAAATAGCCTTGTTGTTGCTTCTTAGTGATGCAAACATCCATCTCGGATCTCAGGAGCAGCTGTAGGCAGGGAGATGGGGTGAGATTTGGGGTGCGCATGTACTCACGGTCCTGGGCTTGGAGTGGTGCCTGCTGCACTGAGTGTTCAGCAAGGGAGATGGAGTGAAATAATTCACCCATCTTCTTTGTCAGGGCTTTAAAATGCAGTTTGGTGACTGATTGTGAAGAGCTGGTGGTTCTGAGACTGATGACTTGCTCTTGAGGTTGATGCTGAATTCTTTATCCCATTGCTCATGCTGTTATGGGGGAACCTCTTAGCATGATGTTTATACTGTGCTCTCTCCTGCTCCAGGAAAGTGATGCTCACATTGAAAGTTGCACCTGAACGTGGTGAGGAAGGGAGGTGCTTTGCCAGTCCCTGCCAGCACACGCTTGTCTTTTCCCTTTAATTCCACTTCACACGTTTCCTCTCTTCTTTTTTCACTTTAAAGCCCCCAAACCCAGCACATCAGAAGTGGCACAGGCAGGAGTGCCCTGGGATCTGTGGCTGTGGTACAGGTGTGCTCACAAATGATGTGTGGGAGCCCGAGAATGTTGGACACTTCTGCATTGTTTTGATGGCAGTGCTTGGAAGTCTAGCCAGGCTGCTGCCCACCCCCAGTCAGAGGGAAGCCTTCCTCTTCCAGGCAGGGCACAAGAAGAAAGTGTCTGGCATCCCATTCCTGAGCAGGCTTGGAGACAGGCCTTCAGCATCCTCACATTTGCTGCTTTGTCCATTTCTGTATATCTTTTAAGAGCCTGGAGAGAGGTTCCTGTCTTGTGAGACCGGACTGTGTGTGTCACTTCACTTCATTCAGCTTTCTACTTTCTCCTAAAGCAAGAATTCCCCCCCTTCTTCCTCGTCCTCCTCTTTTTTTTTTTTCTTCAAGCCAAGCTCTGTTGCTGTTGGCTGCCTTTCTACCTTTTCATCCCATGTTAGCATCATCTGCTCCACAGCTTTGCTGTGTTGTCTCTGTGTTGGTGCAGCTCAGGAGAGCCAGGAGCCTGTTGGCTTAGTCTCCATGCCCCATCCCAGCTTTCCTCCTTATTTAGGAGCTGCTGTTCCAGCTGAAATGAAGTTTTGTGGTGGAAAATGGTTGCTATGATGCCCATGGCGACTAGCAACCAGTGCTGGAGACTCCATAGAGCCAGTGCTGCCCCACTTAAACAGAAAGGAATAAATTGTAAATCTCCCCTTCTAGCTCCCCAAGGAAGATGCTGGCCTCACTGTGAAGGGATGCGTGGCAGTGGCTGATGCAGCAGAACAGGGACTCTTTCCTAAAGCTCCCAGAGTGTTATTTTAATATTGAATGGATGCATTATTTGACTTTATTTGGAGATGCCACGTTTGTGATGTGCTGCTGGGGGGTTTGCCTGTTGCTTATACGGAGCAGGGCAGTTGTCTGGATTATCTTGTGGCCATGATTTGGAAAAAACAATGTAATTTCCAACCGGGAAAAAGCTGTCCGGGGTGAACTGAGAGGTTCAAAGATGATGTTTTCTTCTGCACTTGGATTTTTGGTTAAACAATGTGTTAGTGTCTCTTGCAGCTAATGTTGGTTTCCTATGGGAAAGCAAGCATCTGGAAGCCCCAGCCAAAACCTTTCCCCTTCTGTCCTTGTTCTGAAATGGATGTAAAATGGATGGAAGTGTAGGGAAACTTTTTGGTGTTACTAGTTGTTAGTCAGTAAAAGCTCCAGCTTTTTCTCTGGAAGAAGCAAGGTTTGAATACCCCAATTGATGGTTGGGATGTGCAGAGCTTTCTGCAGAGAAAATACCTGTCTCCAACCTCAGCTTTACTTCTGGGATGAAGGAAGGAGAAAGCATGGAAAATGCTCTTTTTCCTGCAAGCACCAGCTCGGGCTTAGGTGGGTCATTGCAGGTACAAGCAGCTGTGCCCCTTATTCCCTGTGAGCATCCATCCTCATTCTCCATGTGCACACCAATATCCTGGGCTGTATTTATTTAACAAGGAAATTTTATTTCCCCTCGCTGCAGGGAGGAGAAATAAAAAAAAAGGGTAAATTTTTTCACTGGGAACAAATCTCATTTTCAAGAGTCCTGACAAAATGAGCCATAAAATTACAATATTTCAAAGTGCTTTGTAATTCTAGCGCGGACGGCTCTTCATCATGGAATCTGAAAGCTCAGAAAATATAAAACTCATTAGATTAAAATAAACCACCTACTGCATGAAAGAAAAGCTTATTTATCAATATCAATTTACTTCTGATTACCCTGTTCTGCAATTTGTTATTTTTGGGAATTATGATTTCGGTATGGTTCATGCCAATATGGGGGTGAGAATAAAAAAAAAATCAAAATGAACTTGTAATTTTTTCCTTTTGTATCCTGCTTATTGTGAAGCCCTGGCCAAGAGGCAATAATAAGAAAAGGTAAATTTCTAGTGGTTCTTGTTTTTAAGGAGCAAAGGGATGGGGAAGCTCGGAAAGCACGAAGGGCTGTTTTTTGCTGTGAATGTTGGTGCCAAGTGATGTGCTTTGCTGAAGGGAATCCCAGGGGTGCTTTCTTGGATGCATGTTTAGTGGTTGGACCATCTCCTGGCCACTCTTCCAAGGTGACCACAGTGATGGAGGAAGCTTGAGAGACTGGCCGTGGATGATGTGCTGGAGAGAGAGGGGTCCTCCAGCAGCTGGATGAATTTCATGGACGTGGTGACATCCTGGTGACACCTCAGGTACTTCTACCCCACCTCCAAAGGAGTGAATCCCATGTATGGGCAGCACTGGCTGCCGAGCTCTCCTCTTTGAGGGACATGGCTTGTGTTTCATCGCTGGAAAAGGGTTTTTTGGGAAGGCACATCCAGTTTCCTTGCATGGAAAGCTGTTTGGGAGAGGCTTTGATTTACACTTTCATTTCTTTATTCTCATAGAACAATGTGGAGTGAACAGGGAGGCCAACACTGTAAATCCTGAGGTGCGAGTGCCGCTGTGCTGTTTTGGGGAAGGGAAGACCAGGTGGCGGGGAGAGGGGCCAGGGGTTCCAGGAATGATTAAAGGTGACAACAGCAGCTCGAACGTGGAGCATCTTTGCCAGCCAAGCTCTGAAATTGCAGCTCTGATGGAGGCACTGAAGTGTTTTGTGGGTGTGAGGAACTGCTCTTGTTTCCAGCACCCTAACAGTGCATTTAAAAATAACTAGTACAGGTGCAGAGCCCTGGAGCTGATGTTTAAACACCCCAAGAACAATGCATGGCCTGGGCTGCAGGAGCATCTCAACTCTGGTGTTTTGTGGAGGTGAGGTGGTGGGAGGCTCTTGGAGCAGCACTGGGATGGGTGTGTGCCAAAGGCTGGAGCTAGTGCCAACTGGGCTCCGTCTGAATCCCCAAGCAGGTGGGATTTGCCACATTTAGGGATGCAGTGATCATGTTAAGCAGCAAAAAAGCCACTTCCCAGGCTTGAGAAGGAGGTATTTGGGGAGAGTGGGCTGAAAAACCTCTGCTTGACACAGGTTGGTTCCTAAACTTCCAAGCCCTGGACTTATTTGTGGTGTTTCTTCCAGTTCCCATCCATCACCATTTATTGAGGCTGTGCTGCTCTGTGTGCCTTGGGGAGCAGCTGCCAGTGGATGGGAAAACCTCTGGTTTCACATTAGTGCTTTGGCAGCCAGGAGGCAACAGTTGAGTTCTCAGGAACGACTTGCCCAGAGACATTATTATGCTGGAAACTGCACCGAATGCTTCCACTAAAGAGCCTCTTTCAGGCAGAAGGTGCAATTTAATATGCTCTTAGTCACAATTTTTAAGTTCTCCCCAGAGACTTCTCGATCCCGTTCCTTAAATTTGCAATATTTGAGTGAACCATCTTAGAGAACCAGTGAAGAGCTGCAATATTAATGAAGACAGAGAAAATCAAAATGACATTTCAGGCAATTACTTACATAATGAAGTGACTGACTTGGAATATACAATATTTAGATTTATCATGACACTTGAAAGGGGATGCTGTCAACTGCCTTTATTTCTACATCACGGAAATTGTTTTTTCACTGCCCTGTTGCTTTTTGAACATGGTCTGTGAAGCCAGAAAATAATGTTTCCGCTCACTTGGGCTGATAGTGGTGCTGTTTGAGAAGAAAGTTAGTGTTCTCAGTGGCATTTTGTGACAGCAGAAGGCAGAGGATCTCATTTCCATCACATCCTCTCTGGCTGCAGCACCATGAGCTGGGGCTCTGCAACCCAGATTTGATGGTGGCCAGAAGGATTCAGGGATCTGAAACCGAGGGAGTGTCCATGTCCAAGATAGTCTCCTCTCCCAAACAGTGGAGGAAAACCAAGATGTTTGGTGTTTTATTTTATTTAAAGGGCCTGTTAGGGCATCTGGCTCCTGGGGAAGTGATAATTTTTGTTTAGAAACTGGGTTTTTGGATACTCTGCTGACACTGAGCACTTGGAAGCTTGTCGTGAGCTGGAGGTTTGAACTCTTCTACCCTGTCCCTCTTTTCTGGGAAGGTTAGCATGATACTCCTAGAGTTGAAGCTGTGCTGACCCCAAATGTCTTCTCTGGCTTGTGCTGAAATTCCTAAAGATGCACAAAATATACCACAGCACCATTTTTCTTACCTAGGCACAGACCTTTTCTCCCATAGCAAAATAGCTGAAGAAATTAGAGTTTCAGGCCCTATCTGTGGTGACAGAATTGTTATGAGCTGTCTTCTCTGACATATCCATCAGTAAAAATAAAATATGTGTAGCTATTGCTTTGAAGCTGCTGTAGGAGCATCCGTGAGGGTGCCCATGAATCTCTTGGAGGGCAGTGCGGTATGGAGCCCTTCACCCTTAGCTGGGCTCCCTGTGTTGGGAGTGCCAGGTGCTGGGATGACTCTGCCTGCTGATGTTGCATTTAGTCCCTATAGCGGAGATTACCTGAAAGGAGGCTGTAGTCAGGTTCGGGTTGGTCTCTTCTCTCAGGCAGCCAGTGACAGAACAAGAGGACACAGTCTCAAGCTCCTCAGGAGAGGTTTAGGCTTGATATTAGGAAAAAATTCTGCACTGGAAGGGTGATTTGCCATTGGAATGGGCTGCCCGGGGAGGTGGTGGAGTCACTGTCCCTAGAGGTATTAAGAGAAGACTTGATGAGGCACTTAGTGCCATGGTTTAAGTGAAGGGTTGGTATTGGGTTATAGGTTAGACTCAATGATCTCAAAGGTCTTTTCCAACCTTTTTGGTTCTATGATACTGTGAAGGGAAGGCTGAGCTGCTGCTTTTGGGTTAAATGGAGAGGAAAAAAATTAAACAAGACGAGGGTGGATGAAGCTTGAAGCAACCTGGTCTATAGAAGGTGTCCCTGCCCATGGCAGGGGGTGGAATGAGATGGTGGTAAAGGTACATTTCAACCCAGACAGTTCTGTGATTCCATTTATGGTTGGTAAAGGTGGTACCCTGGCTTTATGGATGAGCTGTCTGTCTGGATGCTCCCTGAGTGGGAATCACCTGGATCTCAACCACTTATTCAAGTCTGTTGCTTTAATCATCTGTTCTCCAAGTGCTGCGAGTGCCAGATGAACCAAAACTTGTGTATATGACCAGTCAGAAGTGTAACAAGTCCCTACTTAGGCTGGTGAATGGAAAGAGTGACTTATTACTAATTTCAGCCCTCTCGGCTCCTGCCAGTGCTTGATATCAAGCAGGAGCAATTTCTGTGTTTAACCACAGGTCCATCTCTGTGCTTCCTGTCCTTAAGGCTGGCTGTCACCTCCACACTCTGTCCTTGGGGCTGCTGCTGCGTGGATGTGCTGACCTGATGGGAAAACATTACACTACCCCAGAACTTGTAGAGCACCCATGGAAACATGAAGCGCCCCAGAGACGAGTCACTGGGGTGTCCTGTGAGCCTCCAGCTCTGCATGAGCTGCCTGGGATTTTCCTTGTGCCTGTATGCTGTGTATAATGTATAAGATTTATACTTGCCCGTGGGGTGGGATGTTGTAAAATCCATGTGTACAAATTTCCTTGCAAAGCGGGACTTTGCTGAGGTTTTGTGAGGCTGGTTTGGAAAAAGCTTTGGATTTGATGGGCTGGACACTGTGAGGATGTTGCTATGCCTGGAGCTCCCTGGCACTGTTTTATTCTGATGCCTCATTCTGAGGGGCCTTGTGCTGTATTGAACGTGAAGCTGGGGAAATCTGGGAGACGGATGCAGGTGTGTTTGCCAGACTTTATGCTTCCAATGCTCTCACAGGGCCTGTTCTGCAGCCACCCAGGTGGTTAGAGAGGTTTGAGGGGCTCAGCTTTGTTCTCCTAAGTCCTGGTGCCTCTCCAGTTATTCTGGGTCAAGCCTCCCGTGCAGCTCTGCCAAATCATTTTAAATCCTGGTGCTGACAGCTCACTGCTGTGTCGCTCTGGGTTGCGGCAGCTCTTGCTTACCCTCACCCGTCTCCCTTTGGTGCTGGAGTAGCTCATCTCAGCTGGGGCTGCTCCTGTCCTGACCACAGAGGTCACTGTGGCTCATCCCCTCGCACCAGAGGAGCCTTTGGAAAGTGGAAAAGAAAAAATTAAGCACCTGCACCAGGTTAATCCTGGTTTCAGTTTGGTGCTTGTCAGGAGGATGGTTGGGGCTGCATGACCCAAGAAACAAAGTGCTGATGTCCTGAGTGTCCCGTGGCCCTGAGCCTGATTTGGGGAAACAAGGTCATATCCATGATGAAGTGCTGGATATGACACTGCCTTTGTTCTTTGACAGGAACCATGAAGTGCTGCACTGCTCCCAGCAACCTGCTGCTCGTCCTCTTGCCTCTGGAGCTGGTCTCTCTGGGTAAGTCATTCTGCTGTCTGTCCAGTGGTGTCACCCTGCTCGAGGGGCTCATGTTTGCAAGGCACAAACGTAATAATTGCTGTGTTTGTGGTCTCCTGATGAATATGTGAAGCATATTTACTGGGGTAAAAGAGGACTGTGGCTGGTGTGGGTAAGCAGATTGCCTGTTTCCATGCCATGAAGTTCTGGGGACCTGCAGGTTGTGCTGCTTTTTTTCTTGCAGTCATTACTGACTGCACATGTGGCACCAGATGGCCCTTCCTGGGAGAGAGAGCAGGTGGGACTGGAAAGAACCTTGGAGAGGCTGGATGCACTGGTGAACTCAGTAGTGGTAGATGCTCCTGCTTTATCTCAGTAGGGAGCCCTTGGCAACTTAAAGATGTGGTTTCACCAAGTCAGAGCTGGTAGTAGACCTGGCATTAGGTGAATTTATGTAAATAAAACCTGATGAAAACTATAGGGAATGATCACAGGAAGGATGTAAAGAGAAGCTTGTTAGATGTTCAGCAGCAGAGGTGTTGCTGACAGGGCTCTCCCTCTACTTTCAGCAGGAGAATTGTTACCTGAACTATGCTTTAATACATGCAGGGGGGAAAATAACTCCTCTCTGAGCTGCAAAACCTCTCTTCTAATTCCAGATGGAGGGAAGCGAGGGCTGTGGGCCAGCAGAGCCCCCACAGTCAGCTTTCTTCCCACTGATGCTCTGGGTCTTCCTTGGCACAGGAGCTTCTGTCAGGGAGCTGGTGGGACAACAGCCTTTGGTGTAGAAAATATGCTTTTTGGGACAGGTTTTTATCACAGGGTGCATAAGTACTGACAATGTACAGCAAAGCCCCGTGAAAATTGGGATTGTTACATGAATGGCCTAAAATCCCTGGGTGCTGGTGTGGGAGAGGGTGGCTGGGAGGGAGCTTGCCCGTGTGGCTCTTGCTGATAAACAATAATGAGTGTGTCTCCATTTGATAGCACTTTGCCCTTTGGAATAAAGGCTTTTTTTCCTCTTTCTTCCCCTTCTGAAGCCTCAAGATGGCTCGCCTAGATTGGCAGCCTGATTAAGCAGTCAGTGGATGACATTAGCTGTGACTGACAAGTGCAGTCAATCTCCCTCTGGTGTCTTGTTGGATCAAGTGTAGCCTCACTGGGTAACTGCCCTGTCACTCTTCTGGAAGGGGGAAAAATAAGTTGAATATAAGAAAATAAGAAAACATAACCGAGTCCTTTGTGCCCTGGAGAGATCCCTTGCCACAAGTGTCCAGTACGTCCTGTTGGAAATAGGATGGTGGGCTTTGCCTGCCTGGCTGGGGACTTGGTCCTTCATTGCAATAACAAACTGCAAAGCCTTGGAGAGGCAGCACATGGAAAGAGGGATTTGGAGGCTTGCAGCTGAGCAGTGTTCCAGTCCTTCTCTCCTAAACCCTGACAACCTGGGCTTGGTTGTCATCATCTTGATAAGCCAGTGCTGGCACAACTCCTGTGGCTGGGATAGGGAGAAGTGTGTGGATGCCCGGCCATACACCCTGTGGACTGCAGGTGATGGAGCTCCTCTTTCCAGAAAATTTGCTAAGCTTCTGGTGAAGTGATGGGCTGGGTAAATGTGCAAGTGCAGCCCAGGTGGACTTGGAGTGTTGGGAAGAGGCTGATTTAGGTCTGGCATGGCAGTGGAGTCCCCCCGCCCCTACCTGGCTACTGCTGCAGTCACTGGAGATGAGCAGGGACCTCCATCTCCTCAGGTTAGGAGGGAGCAGGGAGTGCCAACTGGAAGAACAGGTCCAGGACTGTCATGCTCACACCAGCAGTGATCAAGGATGGAGGGCAAAGCCAGCAGCAGTTTTTACAGGAGTGACGTGGAGCAAGCATAGAATACACACAGACTTCAGCCTGTTGTCCCAACTCCTTCTGCAGCTCTCTTTTAGCCCTTTAGGCACTGGAAGGGGCTCTAAGGTCTCCCTGGAGCCTTCTCTTCCACTGTCTGAATAGTCTTAGCTCTTCCAGCTTGTCTCCAGAGCAGAGGTGCTCCAGCCCTTGAGCATCTTTGTGGACTTTGGACTTGCTCCAGCAGATCCACAGTCTTCTTGTGTTGGGGGGACCCCTTGTGTTGAGGGTTACAGGGATGGTATATCTCAGGGTGTAACTGGGTGGTTGTGGCAGTCTCACAGAAGGAAAATCCAGCTGATGATCCATTAGAAGAAACCACAGGTGGTGGCTGGAATGAAGGATGGGAAAGTGTGAACTTGCTTTTAGGATATGTGGCGTGTGTGGTTGTGACTCCTAAATTAATTTCTGTGAAAGGACAGATGTCAACAAAGCCAACAAAATGTTGCTAGCTCTGGGTTGAATATGAAAGGAAGGTTCCTGGCCATCCTAAACTGTGCAACAGGACATGTGTGGGAGCCTTGTGTTTTGCAGGGCAGCTCAGCACTTTTGACAACACCCAGGTTATGGGAGTAAGTAAGAGCTTATGGCCACATCTGAGACAGAGAGAAGTTCCTGAAGGTATTCCATTGATGCAGCCCTTGGCAATGGTCTGGGCTGTGGGGGAGATGGAAGTAGCTGTGATTGAGATGTGAGTGTTGAGACTGGCCAGGGGGATGGGGCAGATGGGGCTGTGGCTTCAGCAACAGCATCCCTTTGTTATTTTGGGGGACTGTCTTCCACTCATAGCAAACATCTTGTGACCTATATTTTTGTTTCATCCAAATGCTTTCTCTCTACCTTCTCCCATCATGTACTGCCCTTCAGAATTCTGGCAGTGTAATGATAGCCTTGCTCTTTATCCTGGGATAAGCAGCCCAAAACAGTGTCCTGCCTCCAGACCCTCCCTCAACATTTCACAGTTCTCAGGTGCCACTCACTCTCCTCTCTTAACATACAGACCCCATGTGCCAGTTGGTTTGGAGACTGCCCAGCACCTGCTGCAGCTGGATTTGGAAAATGCAATTTATTTTTGGTACAATGGTGCTATTAAGGAATGTATTTTGAAACAGAGGGATTTGCAGAAGTGAGTCCTCTGTGCCAAGGGCTGCTTGGGTGTTTTAGTTTCACTTGCCCCTTTCGGAGCCTGCTGGCCCCAGTGTGGCAGCCAGTGATGAGTGTGCTCTGAAGCTTCTGGAGATGCTGTTAGCTCTAAAATAACCCATTTTGTCAGGATCCTTCTCATTTTCTTTCCAGATACTTAACTCCAGAGACTGAGATTTAAATGTGTCTTTGTAACAGCACTGCCTCCAGTGCTTTCCCACTTCTAGAGATGTTTAACCAACCTGGTGTCTTGGGAAAGAGAGCAGTGCTGAAAATCCTTGTCTCGTTGTGGAGGAGCTCCCGGAGGAGCTTAGGTTACTCCCCCATCCTGCACCCATGTCCCCCTGAGCAGGTTTGTTTAGATACACAGCTGGGACCTATGTTTGAAAGGTCTTAGGAGTATCTCCCTCCTTTGGGAGCTTGGGCAGACAAAGGGGATGCTGAAACTTGGTCTTATTCTTGTTTCTGAAAGTGGGATGCTGAGCACGCTCAGCCAAACCTTCTTGGAAAGTGTTTCTCTCCTGCCATGTCTTTCCTTGCATCCCTTGAACAATAGGTCATTCCTGGTTCACCCTTCCCCCAGTTCAGGCTGCAGTTGTCGTTCTCCTATGTGCTCTGCACTTGGCTCTGTCACCTAATGAGGCTGCAGTCCAGAGGCAGGCTTGGAGCTTCCAGCTCCATAAAAGGTGTGGAAAGAAGTGAGCCTGGTTATTAAAGGTGAAAGGAGGCGATTAGAGGGAAAGGCGACCCAGTGATGGGAGAGGAAAGGTGCACAGGGGTTTGCTGGGGTGGCTGATGATGAGAGAGGCTCTCAAAGGTATTAATCATGTGGTAAAACAATAACTGGCGTTCCTGGTCCCTGCACTGTTGGCTTCCCCCTTACCCTTTGCCTCCACCCTGCAAGGGAAAACACCAAAACCAGACAGGCTGCTGGAGAGAAGTGAATCCTCAGCCGGTTTCTATGGGGACCTTGTAGTGCTTTGTGTCCTCCTGCTATCCTCCACCTCAGGGGGTTATGCTTTGCCATCACAAGCCTGGTGCCTTGTATGCATTCCCAAGCGTTTCCCAGCTATGCTGGTCCATGCCGGGGAAATAACTTTTTGCTTTTGTCCTCTTCCCAGGTCAGGGCAATCGGCTGCCGTACTTCATCAACTACTTCTTTGACACCTACCTGCTGATAAATGAGGATACACCTGTGGGTAAGTGGGATGTGCCCATGGGCAGAGGGGTCTGCTGCTGCCCTCCCTCTCCCCTCAGTGGAAAAGCACTGAAGGAATGCTTTTGTTTTGATCGACAGATGTGGTTTTTCTTTCTTTTGTTAGCTGTGGATTTGTTTTTAGTAAATGCAGATATCGACCCTGTCACTCTCAGTGCCTTTCTGGGCTCTCAGTCCATTAAACTTGTGGTCTTCAATCAGGGCTTGTGACTGGCTTCTAATGTGGGAAGAATTGATTGGAAGTGGAGGGTGGCTGGAATGGAGGCTATGGAGGCCCCTTCTCACACCCACTGCTGCCTCTAGCCATGCAGCCTGAGCAGCAGCCTCCTTCAGGGCTCTTGCTGCACCCACATCATCACCAGAGCTATTGAGGGTTGGAACATTGGAGGAGTCTCCTCTAGTGACTGCTCAGCTCAACCAGGGCTTCCAGCTGAGCTTTCTGTCCCTTCTTGGGTCCCCTTGGTTGGGTATTTGCAGCCCATGGTGTCCTGCTGTGGGATTTGGAAGCAAGCAAGACGTGGAGTCTCAGTGGGAAGTATGGATAGATGATGGAGGCTCCTGGGTAGTAGTTGGGCTCTGCATAGAAATGCTTCCTCAGGATAAGGCCTAGGAAGGGAGCAGGAATGAGAGCATGCTGCTGACAGCTTCATGGAAATGCTTCCTCACAGAGTGCCTTTTTCTCCAGGTACTTGAGCTTGAAATGCCTTATGGGAATTGGACTGAACTTCTATTTTGTCAGAAAATAAGGGAAGATGTTTCTGACAGCCTGCCTTCCAGTGAGACATTGTGCGAGTCAAATTGTTTTTGGAATTACTTTGGAGGTTGAATATTTTTTAAAAAAACTTTATTACACTATATATATATAGAATTGACTCTTCAGAATTGGCACCCTGGGATTTTGTTTCCAGGTGCACCAGAGGGAAAGTCAGCCTGGAAGGTGTTGACAAACACTGTTTCTGTGTGTCCTGCTGTGGGAAGGTGTTTTCTGAGTTAATGTTTCTTAACTTTAAAATAAGGTGGTGTTGTCTGGAATCACCTTTCTGAGATCCTGAGTATGAGTAGCAGAACAGCATGTGGTGTCTGTTCTCCGGGATAAAAGGTGTTTCCCTTTTTGAGGTGTGTTCGAGTGCCCATCACTGGAGTATCCCTCCCTACAGCATTCTGAAGCTCAGTCTCGCACCAAACCCAGCAGTTCCCTGCTTGCTGTCTACCATGCTGAAAGGGATCTTAAGCAATAATTAAGAGATCATTCCCCCTCTAATCACTTACAAGAGTAAATTAGTCTTGTCAGGAGCTATTAAGACAGAGAGCTTGAAATTCATTAGGCAAGATTGGTCCGAGGGAGCTGCTGGCGCTGCTGCTGGTCCAGGCTGATTAATTTCTCCCAAAACACCATCAATGCCCATCTGTTTCATTTAGGTCTGGGGAGAGCAATTTTCAGGTGGACTGACCCTCTAGTCAGTTATTTCACCCAGTAGTAATGGGAACACACACACATGTGGAGGGAATTGGAGACATGAGCTCCAGGAAGGCAAAGGCGATAGAAGGTAGGGAATTGCAGGAGAGGGGGGAGATGCCTGGAGTGGAGGAGGGATGATGACAAGTTGGGCTGCAGTGCCATGGGCAAGATAAGGTCCTGAGAGAGTCTATGGCAGCTGCCAGCAGCTGTATCACCATGTGTTCTACTTGGAAAATGGGATTAACAGCCTCTGGAAGAAGAGTTTGCAGGAGAGGCACTGTCCATCTTTATTGTGCTGCTCATTGCCTTAAGCAAAACCATTCCAAGGGCCATTTAATTTAATCTCAAACCTTTTGGAGGGCTGTGAGTAAGGGAGAGTAGGTGGCTGTGTATGCCAGGGGGGTTGCTGAAGGACTCCAGCAAGGTGTGATGTGAGCTGGGAGGGCATTGCTGCTGCTGGGGTTTCCTGCAGCCCTGGATTTGTCAGCAGGTGCGGATGAGCAGACAGCGCTCTGGACTTCTCTTGGTTGGGGTCCCTCCTTCTGCCAAAGCAATGTCGTCTTAGCATAATGTAATGACTGGAGTCTAATTGCCCAGCAAATGGATTTGCTGTGAGCAGGACAGGGATGGGAAAATGAAGATGATCCATCATGTCAGGTCTGTAACTAGCCTTATAACCACCTAGCTTGGATTCACCCGAGTTTCTCTGAAAGCTTTCATGCCTCAGCGCCTTGCAAAATGCATGACAAAAGAGGCCATTCAGACGAGTGCAATTCCACTTTCCCTTTATCCCAGTGATAACATTTTAGCATCACTGGAATAATGTTGTCTTAAAAGAGTGGGAAATGCTTCAACCTGAACTGATAACATGCACTTTGCCTTGCTCTGGGCTGTGTCGTGTCAGGGGCATGGTTACCCGGGTGGGCTGAGGACAATGTGTCCCTCCTTGCCCATTGGACCTTGGTAACACATACCTTGCTTAAAACTAGGAGGATGACTAAATCTGAATCTTAGGCCAGGTGGCATGGGGCTGTGAGCACCTGTGAGAGGTGTCCCTGTCTGTGGCAGGGATTTGGAATGAGATGATCTTTAAGGTCCCTCCCAAGCCAAACCATTCCGTGATTCTGTGAAGGATTGGTGTCTTCTGTAAAGTCTGAACAGTGCATGACCATCCCCTGGGCAGTGTGAGCATGACAAGATGCCAGTGAAGCTGATGACAGCACCTGGGACAGCTGGCAGGTGGGGCGGGGTCTTGGTTCCCCTGGGACTTCTCAAAGGCTGTTGTTGGATTCCCCAAGTTATTCCTGGGCAGGAGAGCACACAGCTGAGGCTCTTGGCTCTCTGCCCCACCAGCTGGCTGGGGATGCCTCCGTTGACTGGTGGGGTGCTCAGCCCTGAGTCCCCCAAAGTTGATTGCCTCAGCATGTCCTCCCACTTGTGAGCCCATGACAGCACAGGGCCAAGGATAACCCTGAGCTCAGCAAGTCCCTTGATCAGGGTTGCTGAGAGCGACAGTCTTGGCAGTGCTGGCTCAGCACAACATCCAAGGATTGGGGCTGTTTGCTGCTCAGAGCCCCCTTTTCCTTCCCTTTGGCCCTGTGCCCCTCCCAGGAGGCACAGGCCACGCTCTCCATCCCCTGGGTTCCCTGTGCTTGGAAAGCAAGGCGGATGGATGGCTGACAGGGAATTTCAGGGGTCACTTCTGCCCCCTTTTTGCTATGCACGGCTTTTACTGAGCTGGCAAACGCTGTGACTTTGGCTGTTTCTCCACTGAATTTGGAAGGGCAGAGCTGAACCTTCCTCTGTATAAGACTTACTTCATAATGGGCTGAGGGGACACTTCCCGTGGAGCTATGGCTCTCACTGTGCCCCTGAGGTTGTTGCAGCCTAAGAGAAGCCAGGGATACTGGAGTAGCACAGAGGTGTAGTTATACTTTGTTGGCTGGTGGTGATTAAAGGGTTTACTTTGGTGTGTGACACCTCATGCCTGCCGGGATGGAGAGTTATTTCACAAGAAAACTAAAGAGGAGCATGGTATTTAGCAGGCAGAGAACTTGCTGGTGACTCTTTGCATGAGTCTGAGGCAGCACATCCCTCTGATAGTTGTGGATGACTTGACTTGGACCAGGCAAGGACCAGGCTTCTCTTCTTCAGGCAGGGAAGGCTGCCATCCTCCACATGCTGTATCTGTCCTTTCCAAAGCTATCAGCTCTTCCAACAGTCTTTTACTGCAGTCCTGGACAGCCAGATGCTTTGGCACCCAGGGAAGATCCCTGGGGGTGCTGGGCAACTCAAGCTGCTGCTGAAGATATGGCTATCTGTGTGGGATTGAGCACGGGCTAAACCTGTTTGATCCCACAGCTGCAGGCATCTGGGTTCCTCCATGGCACTTGCCTAATGCATCACAGGAAGGAAAAAGGAGAAAAAATGCTGGCTCTCTAGTCTCTGCATCCTTCTGGACTGATGAAATTGTTTCAGAGCTCAGATATCCATGCCTGAGGCTTGGGGACCATCTGTTGGGGACAGCTTTGGATGGAGGACTGTGGTCATCTGAGCACAGCACAGCCATGGGTCCCTTTTCCCTTTGGTGTCTCTTGGCCTCTCCCTTCATTTGTGGGGGTGTGCTGCTGTTGCTGGAGATGGAGATATAGCTGCACTTGTGACCTTCTTGCTCAGAATTAAATACTAAAGCTAAAAAAAAGTTAATCTTGGTGTACCACGAGGTTAAAAGTCACAGTGGCAAAACCAGAAAGTACCCCGGGGGGGGCACACTGTTAATGAGGTGCTAATTGGGAAGCAAGGAGATAGGGCTCAGGATGACTTTTAAGATTGGGGTTAATGCCTTCAGGAGCTATGCTGGATGGGGAACATTGGGCAGTGCAGGAGCCTCTGTGAATGATACAAGGTAGGCTGGCTTGTAGCAAAATTTGGCAAGATGGAAGGTGCTTTTGGAAAATGTGGTGGCACTGGTAGTAGAGTGGATGGAGAGCTTGGAAAAGCTTCCTTGATTGTAAGAAATGTGTGTTAAAGCAGTGTCTGTGCCCTCTTCACACTGGTGCTGCTGGGAGCTCCCTTCCCATGGCTGCATACTTGGCTGAATCTGTGGAATGGGGCCTCTGTCCCTGTGTTTGGTCTAATTAAAGATACCCCCTGCTTTCCATTTACAGGTGCTCCATCCAAGGTTGCTGTGTAGTGGGTTAAACCTCTGTCCAGCTTCACCAGCTCCAGCCAGGTGTCACTGCCCTTCCCACAGCCAGATCTGTGCTGAGCTGTTAGTGGGAAAACTATCTCTGTATTTGTGTGCGTGTGTGTGTTAGCTTGCTGAAACAGTTCAAAAAACACTCCCCAGAGAAGCTAATGCCCTGTCAGGAAGGCAAAGTGGGAATGTGCAAGTGGAAGGAAGGTGAGAGCTTAAAGCCAGGAGACCTTTACCCACTCCACTGACACCAAGGCTACATATTTAGCTCTATTTGTTAAGGGTTTCTCTTCTAGTCTGCAAAGCTGGTTTTCAGCCAGACCAGCATTCAGGCAGAGCTGATGGTGGGGTTACAGGATAAGCTGTAAGAGTCAAAATGGTGCAAGGAGAAGGATTTGGGGGGTGCTGGTGGGTGAGAGCTGGATGTGCCCTGGCCCCACCACTGTGTGAGCACTGACATGGAAATAAGAAGTTCATAAAAGAAAACCACAAAGCTGTTCTTACTGTTTATGTGACAGAGAGAAGGTGAGCTGGCAATCCTAGGGAGAGCCTAAACCTCTTGGTTTTCCTGCTGGGTGGGCTGGCAATGTGGCAGCTCCTTGTCCATCACCCTATGGGGGTGTGCCTGTGTTCAGCCAGTGGAAGTGATTTGGCCTTTTATGAAGGATAATTCCAGAGGAATATGCCAGTCTCTGGCTGCGAAAAGGATTGTATATTTTTGAGTAGGAAACCTGCCTCATAAGCTTCATTCCAGCCATCCCTTCAGAAATAAAGGCTGCGGACACATCACCTTCCTCTTCAGTATTTGTGGAAAAGTGATGGTATCACCCGATGGCCGTTTACTGCTTAAAACTGAATTTTCAGGGTTCTCCAGTGCTCTGTGAAGGAGCAGCCTTGTTTCTAAGTGTGGTAATGACCCTAATGAACAGCAGTATTTGAGGAGAACTTAAGAACAGCATCTCAGCTTTCCTAACTCAAACCCTTTTTTCCATGATTTGTCGTTAGAAGGCCCATTGATGAAATTGCTTGTTGAGCTGCAGAAAGCGCAGCATCCTTAATGAAAACTTAAGGCTAGAAAATTAGTTATTCCCAACACTGGGAAACTTAAGGGGGGAAAAAAAAAGGCCCTACTCCCACCCAAGCCCTTAACCCTGCATCATTAAATTAATCACTTCATCAATCACTTAAACTTTCATATCTGCTTTGCTAATAGGCAATAACGTTAATGCTTACGTTTAAGAAGGGGAGAAAAGAGTGAGGGAGAAGGTAGAAAGTGTATTTGCAATATGGATTCATTAACATGCCAGGGTAATCTTGCTCATGGCAACCGCCTCATCAAACTAGCTGAAGGTTTGATCTCGCCACCTTTTGAGCCCCTGCACGGGATCTGAGCTCTTTTCAAAGACACAGAAAGATGTGCAAGTTTGGTAATGAGATCTGAGGTGATTTTTTAATGTTTGGGATGACTTTAGCAGCATTAATTATCTGTACAGCATTGTGTGTAGGAGCTTCATCTGGAGGTTGGCTTCTTGTTGGCTGTGTTTCATTCCTTGTTAGTCTGGAATGCCCAGACTTGGATGTCCACACTGTCCCAGCTCAGTATTGTGCCTTTTTTCTGATTGATTGGAGGCATTAGCACAGGTGACAAACCTGTTATAGAGTAGGGATAACATTGTGAGTCAAGCACAGGAAAGCAAAACACACAAGGTAGGGGGAAAACTATATATGTATAGATATGTGTGTATTCAAGTTAGGAGACTCTATGTAAATGTATCTTTGTGGAGGTATTAACCTTCTAAGGGAAGGTATTATGAGTCAAGAGTATTCCCCTGTAATATAGGGAAATACTTGCATTTGCAGGCACTCAAAGTTTTTATTTTTGGTGGGGAAGGTGAGTTGTGGTTTCACTTTGAATCGATCAATGAGCTCTCATTAAAAAAAGCTTTGGTTTTGATAAACAGTGATAAACATGCTTGTGTATTTTGCCAGATCAGAAACTTGATGTCTTTGGCTTGTATGAGCTTAAAAAAGAAAGAAAAAAACCCAACGCTCCATTACCCCCTACCTCTGTTTGCACGACATGTTTATCTGAGATCTCTGCAATCTGGATCTGGTCCACCACCCTCTGGCTAATTTCCTTCACTGAGGAGGAAAGCAAGAGGATGTGAGGGGAGAGCAGGATGATTCCTGTGCCTTACCCAGCACTCAGGAGGAGTTTGTGCCAGGCTGGAGGAAAGCGATGGAGCGTCACATGTCACACTCTGCACCTTGACATGCTTTGCCACCCTGAGGCTGTGTGAGGTGGCAGGTGTGCTGAGGAATGGGTGCTGGGATGGTTTGGACATGGGCTG
Organism: Calyptomena viridis; assembly: GCA_013390005.1. NCBI lineage: Eukaryota > Metazoa > Chordata > Aves > Passeriformes > Eurylaimidae > Calyptomena > Calyptomena viridis. The sequence goes on along the minus strand of WEIV01011197.1, from coordinate 408,252 downwards.
GCATCCAACTGCTTGCACAGTTCACAGGTTCTCCTTGAAATGCTGTGGAGGCACACAGCCAATTCCTGAGGCAGCCAGGTGAGATCATGGGAAGGCTGGAGCTCCTCTGCTGTGGAGAGAGTATGGGAAAGCTGGGGGTGTTCACCTGGAAAAGAGAAGGCTCTGGGGTGACCTTAGAGCCCCTTCCAGTGCCTGACAGGGCTCCAAGAGAGCTGGAGAGAGACCTTGAACACAGGCATGGAGTGACAGACAAGAGGGAATGGCTTCAAACTGACAGAGAGCGGGGTCGTATTAGAGGTTAGGTATAAGTTTTCTCCTCTGATGGTGATGAGGCCCTGGCACAGGTTGCCCAGAGAACCTGGGGCTGCCCCATCCCTGGAAATGTCCAAGATCAGGTTGGACAGGGCTTGGAGCAACCTGGGATAGTGGAAGATGTCCCTGCCCATGGCAGTGGGGTTGGAACAAGATGGTGTTCAAGCTCCCTTTGAAATGAAAGCATTCTATGATGGCTCATAGACCCTGAATGGCTATTTTTTACACAATTTTTGGACTTGTAAAAAATTAACTTTTTAGTTAAAGCTTTCCATAATTGGCTGCTGTAGAAATTCTTGTCTGTAAGAAATAAAAGAAAATCAGACTATTCGTCACCATCATGGTTGTTGCCATCTGGTGTAAAATAAGCAAAAAAAAAAAAGCCAAAATAAAAACAAAAGCAACAACAGAAAAGTAAAAAATGTCCATCTTCTCTTCACCTGCATCAAAATCATCTGAGCAGTTAAAACATGAAAATTTACTTAGTGAGTCCCCATTATGGAAAACCACCATATTCCAGTATGGCAATTAGCAGGTAGAAGAGAGCCCGTCAGGAAATGTATGTATGTATCATGGTGCATGTGATTATGGAATACAACTGTTGCTGTTAGGAAGCGCCTCAGCAGAACTCTGCCCTTAGTTGGGGGAACATCCTCTGCTGAGGCCAGGATGCTGGGAGATGTTCCTGTGTTGATTGTGTGGGTGGCAGTCACCTCTTGGGAAGCTTGTTTAATCACATTTTCCATGATTTTGTGGGCTGTGGGTTACTCAATATTGTCACATGAATCTGTCCCCTCCTCATCTCCTGGCTTTTAAACGGATTCATCGCAGGCCTGTGCTAATACACCTTTTCTGCCTTTGAATGGCTTAATGTGCTTGATTGGCAGGGGGAGTTAATAAATTGGTTCCTCCTGTCAAACTGCTCTGGTGCATTGATGGCTTTTGAATTAACTGTAACCACTTGGGGTGGGGGGGAAATAAAGCTGGCGACGGTGTTGTTGGACAACTCAATGCAAACATCTATTCCATTTGCAGGGTGGTCAGAGCAGTGAATAAGCTCTGTATGCTCCCTCTCTTAAAGATTTATTAATATTGCTTGGTACGCAAGGGGGAAAGATTTCAAACTCTTGACACTTAATGGTTAGTAACTCAATTTTATTCCATTCATCTGCATGGCTTTGTCAGTTGCCTACTCTGCTGAGGCTCCAGTATTGTATCACGGAGGTTGTCTTGCTGCCTGTGTGCAATTAGGAGGGTGATTTGGTGCCTGAATACAGATAAACCTCTTTCTTTTTCCTTTCTGATTGATTATTGGCTTTGAGGTGAGAGCTGATATTATGGAATGTAATATCCTCTCACAAATGGTGATGCAGTGGTGTTTCTTGCTCTGCTGTTTTGGTTTCAAGCAGTTAATTTCAAAATAAGAGGGGGAAAAAGACTTTAAAATATAGAAAGTCCAAGGGAGACTTAACAGTTTGGGGTGTGGAGAGAAGCAAGGAGCATCCTCCCAGGCAGAGATTAATGGTTGTTACTAATGATTTTGGGAAATAGAGGGGAAGAAATAAGATATGGCAGAAGACTGTAAAATAAGTAACAGCACTGCGGAAAACCTTGACTCTGGAAATGCACCTTTTCCCACATGACAGCAGCATCAAATTAAACACATCCTGCTGGATAAAACAACATCTCTCTGCAAAGGAGCACTGGTGTACAACTGAGTGTAGTGGGGTGGTAAGGCAAGAAGTGAAGGGACCACACAGAAAGCACCATCCTGCCTCCGCATCCCTCCTGCCATCCCTGAAGCAGCTTTCCTAGGGGCATGAAGGGTGGGGAAAAAACATCTCCCTGGATTTGCAAGTTATTCTTTGTCTTGGAAAGATTGTTGCAGTCATGGGGATGCTCTGTCTGCAGTCCAGTCAGGTACAGAGTGGGCAGGGACAGCTGGCAGAGAGCATCAGCCAGAAGCCATTGCCCATGTACTTCAGTGAGGTGGGGGAAATAGTCATAAATGAAGGCTCTGTATTGGAGAGGGTGCGGGGGAAAAAATCCGAACTGATATCATCATGCTGCAACAGGATGATCTCATGTAGCCATGAAAATTGGCAGGATACTCCAAGTTTATGCAATGTTGGCATCAGAATGAGACTCGGCAGTACTGGGATGCTCCACAGCCAGTTTCTGGCAGATATAGATAGGAAAGGTGTCTCCTAGGAGAGGGGGGAGGCTACTGCCTCTCTGAATTTTAACCCAGGAGTTTGATTTTGCATTCCAGGTTGTAAGTTGCAGATCTGTTTCTTTTATTTTGCTTTGCACACTGCTTGTTTCACACCTCTAGGAAGAAGCAGCATCCTCTAGTCCTGCTGCAGAGTAAGCTTGGAAGGTGTAGAAGGGAGAGCATTTGAAATGCAATTTGTTGATTTCTTTCTTTTCTTTTTTTTTTTTTTTGTAGTTAAAATCTGTGTTCTTTCAGCTTCACTTACAAGTATTCTTGGCTTTGGGAGTTGGAGTGAGTGATTCAGTAGCTGCCTGTGGGATTTCATGTCTCCATTCCCAGTCTTTTAACCTTTGCTTCGTTGTGGCCTTCAGTGCACCACCTCTAGGTCTTGGGGAGCAGCACTTTGGGATTTCACTGGGTGGGGGCATGAGGAGTGTGGGCTCTGGCTTCTGCTGGATCCTGCCTCCATTCCATGGCCCAGAGACTTGTATCTTATGCTATGGAGAAGAAAAGCCTGTGAGAGAGTTTTATGGGACATGTGTAGCAGAGGCTTGAATGCAATTAATATCCTGGAGAATAATTTCCTGCTTTCAGCCCTTGACAATTTTTTAACCTTGTCCTTTTTGGTTAAATTGAAAACACTGATCCTTCAGGCAGTACAGGGTGGTGCTGGGGCTGACATGGCCAGGACTATCTTTGTTATGAACATCAAGAGAGGGTTTCTTTCTCCAAAAGTTCCTCCTCTTTCAGTGCTTTTTCTATAAGGGCCGGAATTCTCTGGTTGTGGCTTTGCACTCAGCAGTGAGTGCCTGGCTTTTCTGGCCTTGCCTTCCTAAATAGCAGCAGCAGACTGGGAGAAGAGGCTCAAGTGTTCACCAAGAGCTGGTTAGTTCATATTGAAAACTCAAATTGCTGTGCTTGGTGGGCATCCTGCTGTAAAATCAACTGGAATCTGTTGGAGAAGCTCTTTTCCAGTGGTGGTACTCCCCCCCTCCAGACAACCTCACCCCAGGACAAAAACACTGCAGATAGTTTGGGTTTGCCCTTTTTGTATCCTGTATCCAGTGGCCTCATCCAGGTGGACAGTGGGACAGTTCTCACTGGGATGTTGATCCCAGAAATGAAAAAATGCTGCCTAAAAGAAGATTTTCTATCCTGGGTCTGCATGCAGCCTCTTCTGAGCAAGGTGCAACATGAATATTTGGGTGCCCTGGCTCGGACGGTGCTGTGGCGTGGTGACAAGGGGTGGCTGGGGGAGCTGCTTCTCCAGTCATGGGCTCATCCCTGTTATCCATGAAACGCACTGCTTTGTGCAAGTGGAAGTGGGCCCAGGTGGTTGGATAATGGCATCTTTAATTGTGCTCTGAATGAGATTAACTACTTATCTGGCAGTTTGACATCTTTATTATTATTAATGTGTGAATAATACTGTGTGGTGGGTTTTTATGCGTAACTTTGATAACAAATGTTTTCCTTTCATTTAGTGGTGTCTGTTACTTTGCCACCTGGAGATTCCCAGGCTCCAAGGGAAGGGATTCCTGAGGTCAAGGAATGCTGCTCCCATTTCTTTCCTTATTAAATGATAGTTGCAATTGCAGCTATTCCCCTTGATTTCCTCTTTTGACCTGTGAGTAGAGGTGGTGGCAAGCAACTCCCCTGGTGAGTCTGAAGTTACTTGGAACAGTGGGAAGGGTGATGGAATGGGACTAGGGTTTGGGCTAGGGACCATCTAAGGCCACCTGGAAGGAGTACTCTCTGTGGACAGGGAGGGGTGGCTGGCACTGCTCCAGAAAGAAATTATGACCTTAAAAACTGGGTATAGGTTTATACCATTTACTATTGTCTTGCCAAAAAGGAGAAAATTATCCAAAATGTTGTTGCTTTGCAGTGGAAAAGGGTCTGGTCATGGGAAATGGCTGCTGCCAGGAATAGGGAGGCTTCGCATGCAGCTGGGGATGAGAGGACTTGAGATGCTGCTAGAGATGGGTCTTGGGATTCTGGGATGCAGCTGGGGATGGGGAGGCTTGGGATGCTGTCAAGGAGTGTGCAGGTGCCTGTGGGACTGAGGGTGCTGTCTGTAGGACTGACTGTGTCCCGGAGCAGTAGAGAAGGTGAAGGGAGCTGTGGAGGGTGGGGAGTGGCTGCAATCTGTCAACTCCATAAAAAATAGTTTTTGTGATGTAACTTGCTATTAAATAGGATAACAAGGTCAATAATGCCTTTGCCTGGGAGAGCTTCAGCCAACACTTCTATCAAAACCAATATTAATTTTTGCTAATTAGGAGCTGCAGCTAATGAATGTCACAGCTAATTTACCTCATCCATAACGAGGGAGAGGAGGGGATTGGGCACCTGGGATCAAAGCCTGCAAATCTGCCTCCTCTGCTCCCCCTTTCTTGGCCCAACACACATTTGTCACCTGGGTGGCCTCTGTCTTTGGTGATGTGGATGTGTGTGTGTGTGGTCCCCCCTGCCCTCCTCAGGGAGCAGGAAGGCTTTGGGATGGCAGGGAAGGAGCAGGTGTTGGCTGCTCCACCCTGAAAGGGATGAGCTGGCGAGTGACTGATCAGGTGAGGTGGAGAGGAGTCAAATTCCAGGCACGGCCCAGCTGGCAGCTCTGGAAGCACAGACTGGTGCCAAATGGGAGGTGGGCAGTAGGACCCACTGGCTGCTTGGGGAAGAGCATGGGAGAGAGCTGCTGGAGCTCAGCCCAGAGCAGTGAGGGAGAAAAAAGAACTTGGAAGGATGAGCAAGGGAAATTTTGGGAAAGAAAAGGATGCCTGTTGTCCTGAAGGGGAAGTTGTGCTAGTGCAGGTTTGCTCTTGAAAGTCTTAAATTTATTTCAAAAGCCTTTAATGTACCTTTTATTCACGTTCCCTTCCGTGCTTTTTATCCCTGTTCTCTTCCATACTTTTTATCCACGCGAGCCAGCCTGGAAAGCACCCTGAGCACCAAATGATGAAGCAGTTAGTCTGTCATCATTCACAGAGTCTTCTGACTTGCTTAGGGAGTCTCTCTCTCCAATGGATTGTTGCTGTGGGTCTGTGATTTCATGGCAAGTGTTGCAAATGTTCGTGGAATGAATTTTTGTAAGCAGGCAGCTTGGAGCTGTGCAGGTTGTTTTCCCCCATGGATTGCAGGCAGGAGTATCCCATGGATGTTCCCAACAGTACTGACAGAAAGCAAATTTCTGATTTGGAGTTATCTCTGTCTGGTCTGTGAAGTTGATCTGAGGGATCAGGCAGGGGAAGAAAGGGTACAGGAACCATTGTATCCCTCTGAAACATCTTTATAGTCTGTGCTTTCTAAACAAGTCAGAGTCTAAGAATTATCCACAGGGATTATTGCTTTAAATGAGTATACACTAGGGAAATTTGTGGTCTGCTGTCAGACAGCTCATTGTTAGGGATGACTAAAATTGGTTGAATAAATGATTTGTTGGTTTTATTTGTGTTGCCCTGACTATAAACCTCAGAAGTGTTCCTTGTCAGAATTGATCTGTTCTGCTGGCAAAGCACTGAGCAGCACGTGCACCATCAGCTCATCCTGACACATGTAGGAGAACGGAAGAGCTGTTGCCTAGTCCAAGGCATCTTTCCTAACAGATATCCTTGTCTTCGGAGTGTCTGAAACCTTGAGAAAAGAGTTTGGCTTTTAGGCATGTCCTGAGAAACTCACACAGGAAAGGGATGTGCAGGGAAGAGCTTCTCCTGGAAACCACCTCACCCTTTTGGGGCATCCTGTGAGATTCAGGTGGGAACTGCTTATGGTCCTGGCTCTCATCCATATGAATGGTGGTCTTTGCCTCTGGCAGCCCATAGAGTTGTTTTTGTCCAGTCCATATCCAGCTGCCCAGCTAGTGCTGCCTTGGGCTGGTTTATTTGATTTTTTGAGCTGTTGGTCTGTGAAATTGCCACCCAGCCCGTGGCAGTTTCTGGAAGGTGTTTTGCCTCTACCTGCTCCAAGGCTTGCTGCACCCATAAATGTCTGGGCTTCTTGTTCTTCACCAGCTCCTCCAGTATCTGTCATCAGCTTTGGTGGGGAGAGGAGAATGTATATACTATAATATATATAAAATATACCATTTCCATAAAGAAATTCTTCCTGATGACCAGGACCTGAACCAGCTTGAGGCCCTTTCCTTTTGTCCTGTCATTTGTTACCTGTGACAAGAGGACAACCCCCACCTGGCTCCACCCTCTTGTCAGGGAGTTGGAGCAGTTGCTCCACTGATTGACACACTTTGCTGATATGCTTTCAACATCAGAGGAACATCTGGGTAATCTTAGCAGGAAAACTCCATCCTAAAGAAGTTCTGCAGTGTGACTGCACTGTCTTTGGATGACAAATACGTGGGATTTTGTTAAAGTGCTGGGTGAGGTTGTGTTTTCTGGGTTTTGCCCCAGTTTCAATGGCACCTGTTGGCCCTTTGAAGCTGCAGTACCAGTCATGGTACAGAACTAATAGTGTGGTGCTGACAGTGAAATACAAGAGAGCAGCAGCATCCATGAATTCTGTGGTGGTATTTGTGCACAGGGAGATGTAGCCTCATGCATCGAATGTCTTGTGGTAATGGATCTTTGAACAGGAAGGGTTGGAAGGAGTGGATATTGTTTTGAAAACCTCTCACCTTTGCTGTACATGCACAAGTGGGACTTGTGCTGGATGGGATGGAGGGCTCTGGGTTGTGTCTGTATCTTTACCCAGAATATTGAGGATGTAGAGTTTGGGGTGGGGAGGTCTAAACCCTCAGAGGCTTTTCTTCCCCAGTGAGAGGCTGTAGCTAGGGCTCTGCTGGCCTAATGTGCTTTCCCAGTGAGCAGATGGGATATGTGGGACTGTCTGAGCAGCCTGAGGCCGGGCACATTACCTGGTGGCTGTGACTCCCTCCTCTGCTCTCCCGTGTGCCCTTTGCTGGGGGCTAAGGTGACTGAGAAAGTTTGAGCTTATTGCCCCAGAAAAGTGACCTTCAGGCAGAGTTCTTGGGGGAAAAAGCTTCCCCAACCGTGACAGATTTGACTATAAATCTCCAGATTAATGCCCAGGTTCCCAAGGTCTATCATCCTGCATGCAGGGGAGGCACGTGAGCTGCTCAAAAACAATGTGCCGACTCATCAGTCATTCCAGAGGCTGTCAGGGGCTGTCGCTGTGGGCAGGGAGGCTGAAGGAAGCCTGCAGGCATCTTTGTGAAGGAGTACATGGGACAGATGGGACAACATCCTCATCTGAGAGCATGCACAGGCATCCCAGAGCCTAGGGTTGTCATAAGCAAGAGATGGAAGAAGAGGAGGTGGTTTGCACAACTGCTTGAAAATAACTAGGGTGAGGAGATGCAGATCTTGGAGCCCTGAAGTATCATCACTGGGGAATGACTGAGACCCCCAGTGTCTCTTTTTCCACAGAATTACAGAATATGCTGAGTGTGAAGGGGACCCACAAGGATCACAGAGCCCTGCACAGACCCATCCCTAAGAGTCACACCATGTGCCTGAGAGAATCACTCCTTGAGCTCTGTCAGCCTTGATGCTGTGCCCATTGCCTTGGGGAGCCTGTTCAGTGCCCAGCCACTCTCTGGGGGAAGAATCTCTTCTGATATCCAACCTAAACCTCCCCTCACACAACTTCAGGCCATTCCCTCAGGTCCTGTAATTTCTCTTTTTTTTTTCTTATGGAAAGAGTCAAACTGGTTTTAAAATAGATTCTTCATGGTTATCTCTTATTGGAACAGGTATTAAGTTAGTTATGAATTTCTTACACTTTCAGTCCTAGGAAAATCCTTCCCTTATTCCTTTTGCATTCACTCTGGGTTGATAAGGTTTATTAGCACTCTTTAATAACCACAGATATAATCTCAGCCCAAATTTGAGGAATTTATGGGAGCTACCTAGGCCAGGATGCTCTCTGCATCTTGCCAAGGACAAGAGCTAAAGGACAGACAAAAAAGAATTGCTGTGTTCTAATGGGAAGGGGGAGAAGAGGTGCGTTTCTTGATGATGGCAGGGAAATGCTCACTGCTCATAAAGCAACAGTACATGTGAGTGCCTGTGGTGTGGTTAGATTGGTGGATTGAGTTTATTTTGGGTTGTTCTTTGAGGTTTTCAACTGTGTCTTGTGCTGTGGAGATTTCCAGCTTCTGGGGCAATATTCCCAGCTCTGCAGGATTGCTTATCCTCTTGGGTCATGGGGATCCATGAGGTCCTTCTACAAAGCCAAGGGGCCAAATGGCTGACTGGACTCACAGTATGGAAATCATGGTTTTAGGTGAAAGAGTAGAGTGGGCTTCCTTCATCCAAGAAATAGCCAAATAGAAAGAAAGAAAGGTTCAGATGTGGCAAGTGAGTTTTTCCTGTTAAATTTCTTAGCACTGAGCTACCCTGTCCATAGAATCGTGGGATCATTTAGGTTGGAAGAAACCACTAAGATTGTGTCCAACCATTAGCCCAGCACTGCCAAGGCCACCACTAAACCTACTGCCACATGTACGTGTTTTTAAATCCCTCCAGGGCTAGTGAACCCACCACTGCCCTCAACAGCCTGTGCCAGGGCTGGACAACCCTTTCTGTGAAGAAATTTTCCCTAATATGCAATCTAAACCTCCCTGGCATGACTTGAGGCCATTCCCTCTTGTTCTGTTCCTTATTCACTGGGAGCAGAGCCTGATCCTGCCCCCTGGCTCCATCCTCCTGTCAGGTGTTGGAGAGAGCCAGAAGGTTCCCCCCAAGCCTCCTTTTCAGGCTGAGCCCACCCCAGATCATCAGGCTTCTGCTTCCTCTTAAGTCTCCATGCTTCTGCTGTACTTTGGGGAGGAAGGCACACAATGTTTAGACCCTGCTCTTCCTCATGGGAGTGTTGCTCTGAGCAGGTACCACTTCAGACTGAGTCCTTGTCCCTCCCAGCACATGTTTGTGGAGCAGAGCTGTTCAATGCCCTGCAGGAGAAGGAAGCTGAGTTTGCCTGCAGGAGCTGGCAGCATCAGTATGGATGTCCAAGAGGGTACTTGAGAAGCACGGGAGTCTTATGAGATGCTGTGAAGGGGCTGGGCTTGCATAAGTTGGAGGCTAGTGCTCCAAAGGGGCTGGAAAAATAAATGTATGTGATGCAGCTCTCAGGGCAGAGGGGTCTGTGATGTTTACAAGTAGCAAGGAGATGCTGAATTTGGTGGTCAATACTCATTTCTCTCTCAATCAGAGCTTCAGGGGAAAGAGAAGCTTTGAAAGTCTTTGAGCAATTGAAAGAAAAAAGCCTAAAATTGTGACTTATTGGATCACTTTTCTCTTCACAGATTTCCACTTTTAGAACAGTGTGTGAAACCTCAGTGATTGCTTTCTTTTTGCCTTCAAACAACCCAGCAGCTGGGACTGCGCAGAGAGTTTTGGTTTCAGTTTGGATTGTAAAATTTATTTGGTTATACATGTGACTAGGGGACTTCTTCTGAGTGCTAGCAGGTCTGAACACCTTGCTATGTCTGAACACCCACCATGTGGGTGGTGTGTAGGCTCAGCGACCCTTTGTGGCTCTGCCCCAGCTTGCAGAAAGAGCAGGTCACCTTAGCGATGGGGAATCATAGAATCCTTTATGGTTTGGGCTGGAAGGGACGTTGAAAACCATCCCATTCCACCCTCTGCCATGGGCAGGGACACCTTCCACTATCCCAGGTCGCTCCAAGTCCTGTCCAACCTGGTGTTGGACACTTCCAGGGATGGGGCAGCCACAGCCTCTCTGGGCAACCTGTGCCAGGGCCTCAGCACCCTCACAGGGAAGAATTGCTTCCTGATATCCTATTTAACCCTGCCTTGTGTCAGTTTAAAGCTGTTCCCCCTTGTCCTATCTAGTAGAAGACTAAAATTGTTCCATGGAGGAGGAATTGTGATTTCAGACATGTCACGGGTACTGGATAACCTACAATTTGTAGTACGCTGTCAAGGAGGAGTCTGGGTTTGTTGCATGCCTGAGGGATTACATCAGTCTTGGAAATAGCCCTTCATTGCTTCCTTTCTCACCCTGTTTCTCTTTGTGCTGTGATGAAATTCCTGCAGCAAGTGTTTCCTTAAGTTTTGAGGCAAAAGGCACCTGGGCAGGTAGGATCCTGAATCAGGAGTCCTGTGGATTCTTGCAAGGTGCAGTGAAAGCAATCGAGAGGTGATTTTGCTGGTGTTTTGCATAGTCAATTAGTTCTGGTGTTTGACTCTGTTCTTGTTCTCTTTGTGACAACTTCTGGGCAAGCTAGTTTGTGGGTTTTTTTAAGGAAATTCAGGCATTTGTGTGAGGATTTGTTTTTGTGCAGGTGCTTCTGCAGACCCTTGGAAAGCTCTTCTTGGAGGTAGTTTACATTCCATCAAGATGCAAAGGCATTCCCACCTGAATACAGTGACCATTTCAATGGTGTGAGCAGGCAGTTGCCAACACTTGGAGCGACAGTTGTAGGAGCATTTACGGGAAATCCTTTGCCTGAAATATGTTTTTAATAAACCATTCACTGAATATATTCAAATAAGAAATAAATTCCTGCAAACCCAAGTCTATTTGCAGACAACTCACAAATGAGAAAGGCTAAATTAATTGAATGCTTTAGTCACTGGGGATAATGGTCCAGCTGTAACAGAGCTCTCCAGATGTTTGTTTGCAGAAGAGTGTGCTTTCAGAGGAAAAGAAAGACACTCGTGGGTGTATTAACTCAGAAACAAGTTTACAGCTGTGTGCTTGTACACTCTGCCTTGCACTCCCACCAGCCACTGCAGAGCTCTGTTCCAAGGTTTCCTCTTGCAATAACCAGCCTCTTTATTTCCCACTCATTGTCCTCTTGGCCGTGCTTAGGCATCTGTGACGTCCAAAGTGAGGCAATGGCCCTGTGAAAGCCTCCCAGGCTTCAACAAATATCACCCTCACTGTGCTCCAGGGTGTACCATGTGTTGCAAGTACAGCTGGACTGCTGCTGCTTCCAGTTTAGGCTGTTGTGGCTTGGTTTTTCTCTTTGATTTGGGTGGGTTTGCTGCAAGGACCATAGATTGGGAGAACAAGGATTGTGTGTGGAGCTTGCATGGATGAGTGGAAGAGCTTTGATCTCTGGGTTCAGTTGAATTTCATCTAAAGACTGGAGCTTTGCCCAACTTCTACCAGGGGAGCTTGGCTTTATCAGTACATTGGAGTCATCAGCCCAGCGAGCTCCATCCATTTCCCTTGGTCTTGTTTTGTTTCTGTTGTTAAACGGCCCAAGCTGGTTTTGAAGCCCTGTAGCTGAAGTGCCCCATTACTCACAGGAGAGAGGACAACAGAATGTGGTGCCGCTTTTAAATGTCTCTTCACGTTGATGTCATTAATAACCGCAATGCTGGCACCACTTGCTCCTAAATAGCCTCATTTATCAACAAGCAATTTGCTGCGGGGACTCAGATAAGCTCATGCCTCAGATACCCAGGCACTGCCTGCCAAGTCTCTCCCCACCTCCTCTCTGGCATTTGAGAGGGACAAAGAGGGAGGCATGGTAGGAAGTGCTCCATCCAAGTTGTGACCATCATTGCCGGACCCAAGGAGTTGAGTTATGCTTCAGGGCCAGGACCAATGGATGAAGGGGTTGATGAGTTGCATGTGTTGTGTTTCTCAGGCTGTCACCTTTGAGGAGAGACTTCCAAGCCACCTGGTTATTTCTCTTGGTTCTCTTAAAGGTTTTGTTTGCTTTCGTTGTGTCTTCCTCATCCCTGGAAGTGTCCGAGGTTGAATGAGGCTTAGAGCAACCTGGTCTAGTGGAAGGTGTCGCTGCCCGTGACAGGCGGTTGGAACTAGATGGTCTGTAAGGTCCCTTCTAACCCAAATCATTCCACAGCTCTGTGATCCAAGAGGGGAGAGGAGCAGGAAATGTAGCTTTTCCAAAAGTAGCTGCACTGTAAGTCTTACTTTTACTGTAAGCCTTGCTTTTACTGCAGTCATATCTTGGAGATCAAGAGGTCCTAACTCAGCTCTGGAGAGATAAATCAAGAAGGGATTTCACTGCATCTTATAATGAGGCAGAATTCATCACCCAGCACATGTTTTGAAACCTCAGAGTTACAGTGGCAGTCCAAGGCCGATTTGATTATGGATCTGAAGTGTACCAGCAAAACCTGACCTCTCCTTTGGCTTCGGGATTGATGCACATACCAAAGCATGCTCTGGAGCAAAATGCTCTGTGATATTTGGGCTGAGGAGGGCTGTTTTTATTTGTTCCCCTGAACTATTCAGGGAGTAGAGCAGCTGGGCCATAGGCAAGTGCAGCATGGAAGGGTTTGTATTCCCTGTGAGACTGAGAGCCTTGGGGATGTTTCAGCTTTTGTAAGGCACAGATGAGATTTCAAACAAGACGTGAATGAATCCTGCTTGCACTTCACTTGCACAAGGGTAATTTGCTGACGGGCTTGTTTTGTTGTTTTGTGTTTTTTTTTTCGTTTCCCCATTCATATTGATCAGCTCCTCAGCTTGACAGGGCTGCTGGTACAGGAAGCAGTTCAGCACTGATGTTCGTGTGACTTTTTGCAAGCCTGTTGTGATAGAAGGACCAGTGGTTTTAAACTAGAAGGGAGTCAATTTAGATTAGATATAAAGAAGATTTTTTTTACAAGGAGGGTGGTAAGGCACTGGAACAAGAGACCCCATCCCTGGAAACATTCAAGGTCAGGTTGGATGGGGCTCTGAGCAGCCTGGTGTAGCTGAAGATGTCCCTGTCCACAGCAGGGGGGTTGGATTAGATGGCATTTAAAGGTTCCTCCCAACCCAAAACATTCTATGACTTCTCCATAAGCGTTGCTGCTTTACTGTTTGGGAGGTGTCTTACGTTCTGTGTGTGTCCTGCAATCCTGCTCAATGCCAAAGCAAGTTCCAGGACCTGGTCCATGGCTTTATCTCTAACCTCATATTAATTGCAGAACAGCTTCTCTTTTCTAATTAACACAGAGCTATGTTACCTTGTCTGGCTAAGATGCAAAGTACCACATGTGTCACCTTACTCATAAATCATTTATTTACACCAAGTAGCAAAGCACCTCATTAAATAGATTTCTGGGGTCCTGCCCTGGTGTATTTCTAGAAAGCTTGAGGATTGTTGGTCAGCTGCATCTTCTGCTCTTCTCTGCCTTCCTGCCTTCTGTTCTGAAGGGCAGCAGACATGTACCTCTGTTTTTTCAGTTGAGGAAAGGTAGCCCCCATCTGAATGATCTCAGTGCAGCTCCTGTTGGTTTATTGCATCCACTAAGTAGAAAGTAATCCCTGGAGCTAGGATTTGGTTTCAGTTAGCAGAGCTAGTAGTTGGTATTCTCTGGACATACAGTAAATCTCTGTCTTCTGCCTGCTCTGGATCCCTTTTCTGGGAGGGATAGCAACATCCTGTCTTTCTTGATGGCATGTGTTGGTTCAATTTATACCCTAGGCAAGCATTGTCTAGTCTTTTCTAGTGAGAATGTCTGGCTTGCTTCAGGTGGCATTGAGTCTGACTGGCAGATGCCTCTGGAATTATGGATGCTTGGAACTGCTGCTGCTTCTTGGCTTAGCTGGCAAGACACCTCTGGGTAGTCAAAAAGGGAGGCTGTAGTCAGTAAAACATCTGGGGTAAGGTCTCCTTGCTATGTCCATGAAGACTCTTAGCAGTTCCAAGAGAGATGAGATGTTCTGCTCCCTGTCTGTGCTGGTCCGTGTTCATGAGAGGGACTTTTTACAAGGAATGGAGTGATAGGACAAGGGGAAAGCTTTTACTGAAATACAAGAGGTTTAGATGGGATATTAGGAAGAAACTGTTCCCTGTGAGAGTGGTGAGGCCGTGGCACAGGGTGCCCAGAGAAGCTGTGGCTGCTCCATCCCTGAAAGTGTTTCAGGCCAGGTTGGACAGGGCTTGGAGTAACCGGGGATAGTGGAAGGTGTCCCTGCCTCTGGCAGGGCATGGAATGAGATGGTCTTGATGGTCCCTTCATAGCTCAAACCATTCAGGATTCTCTGTGCATGGGACAGCTCTCAACCATATCCCTAAAGAGGCACATTCAACTTTCCTTAGTTTAGCTACTATTTTCATGAAACTTGTAGAAATACTGTGTTTTCTGTGGTACAAATCCTTCTCCCGTGTTTTTCTGGATGTTGTTTCCCTCCACCTGTGATGGTGTTTCCTTTGACCTATGAGTTAGTTAAAAAATGGACTTTTTTCTTTCTGGAGTGAGTCAGAAAGAAGGCAGGAAGGAGCAGAGGAAATATTCCTTGTTCTTTCTGTGCTGTTTCTGATTTTAAAAATTAATTAGAAAAGAATATTCTATGGATTTAGGGTTTAAACTTTGTGTCAGAAGTGTTAATCAAGACTGCATTAGGTAGGTTTTCCTTTGGGAATTAGTGGGGAGAGTGTTCAGGTTGTTTCAGAGACGAGCACGGGGTGATGTGGAGGTTTTTGGCTGTGCAGAGGGAATAGATATGCATTCAGAGGTGGGGAGCACCCTCCTCTCCCCTCCCCAGAGCCACCAAAATTGGGGTTTGGATCTCATCCACTCGGTGCTACTATTCCAGGATTTGTTTGCCAACAGCTTTTCCAGGCCAGTTTTAAAAGCCCCTAGGCAGTGTTGGGGCTTTTTGCCATTGTTTAACACCTCAGTAGATTTCACTGTTGGGATGTTTCTGCAAACCCTATATTTATGTTTTGCTTTGATTTTCCAGTTTATCCTGCCTCCTCCCACCCCTCTATATGTGTCTCATGAACAGTTGTCAGTAGTCACAGCAGGACAGCTCTGAGGCTGCATCTGATATTTGTGTTTTTTTCAGAATTCCCTTCCTCATCCTCCTGGGTGGAGTTGTGTGAGTATGGATGTAGATCTCAGTCTGATTTCCGGTTGGGAGTGCTCAGGAAGCAAGGCAGTATTCCTGCCATGGTTGAATTGTAAATGGTCTTGCCTGTTTTGTACTGTGTTGTCTGTGCTCCTGAGAATTGCCCTGGTCTTTGGGAAGCTTTGGGATTTGTAAGGCACTACATCAAGTGTTTTCCTGGACATTTTGTGCATTCCAGTCTCCAATTTACAACTCTGCCATAAAATATTGAGTTAGTGTTGTGTGACTTCCCCCTTTGTAACCCTACGATGCTCAGTACTTGTTTCCCTTGGTGTTTATCCCTCCATCCCTTCCTCCTTTTCTATTTATTCTCTAAATTTACCAAACGTAGACAGACTATCC
This sequence comes from Calyptomena viridis, assembly GCA_013390005.1. Taxonomy (NCBI): domain Eukaryota; kingdom Metazoa; phylum Chordata; class Aves; order Passeriformes; family Eurylaimidae; genus Calyptomena; species Calyptomena viridis. The sequence goes on along the minus strand of WEIV01011197.1, from coordinate 392,558 downwards.
ACTCTGGAAAGTCTAAATAATTTCTGAATTCCCTGCTGCTCTTCTTGTTCTCTGCCCCTTGTCAGACAAAGATATGAGTGAACCACCTGTTAATTTCCTTTAGAATTAATTGAAGACTAAGTGCCTTGAATGATTGGCTCACCTGCAAAGCTCTGCTTGGGAACAGGATCACATCAACTGGAACCAGCTCCTCTCCTTCCCCCTCTTGTTGTGAGGATGAGGAGAGAAGGACAGATATCAATAAAAGTGAATGAGACTTTTTGACAGAGCAGCTTCTGCAAGGGAACTTTGATTTTTTTTTTTAAGGGTGCAAACAATGGATGGAGCAGAATTTGCATAAAACTCATTAGGAAAAAAGTACAAGTTTCATAAATCTTGTGATAAATTAATGCGATATCGTTCCGAACATGATGTATTAATTTTAAGATGAAATGAATGGGTCTGTGATCATTGTTAGTAATTATGAGGCTCCCAGGCAGTTTGGAGAGGAAATTATTTTTAAGAGGGTTTTTTAAGTGTGGGGACCATTTTCACACTGAGAATATCTTAATGGACCCAGACTCCTCTTTTACAAATGTTTCTTTTCTTACTTTACTCTCCTGGGTGTTTCTGTGTCTGTTGGGGTTTGGTTGGTTGGTGTTGTTTGTTTTTGTGGTTGTTTTTTTTTTTTTGATGCAATTGTGTTTACTTCCCTCTTTCATGCTGATGCAGCCTATTCCTTCCTGAACAAAAAGAAACAAAAGTCCTGTCAGTTTTTGCAAATTCTTCATGTTTTCCTTTGTCCCAGGGAAAGCCTGTGGGTTTGGGAGTGGAATGGAGGGCAGGAATTCCTGCATCCCAGCCTGAGCAGGCAGGGAGAAAGGAGAGTCAGGCACCCCTGCAACCACTGCTGTTTGCAGGCGTTTGTCCAGGAATGAACATTTTTTATATCTTTTTTTCCAGGAGGATTTGGAAATGCCATGGCAATACTGAGGTATGTCAGTGATTTTGGCAGCACTATGCCAGCCTGCTTGGAGAGTTTTGGTTAATAAACCCCTGTCTCCAGCCTGGGGAGGTTCCAGTGAATGAGTAAAGGGCTGTGACTGCCATCCACAGAATCCCAGAATGGTTTGGATTGGAAGGAACCAAAAGAACTCATCCCGTGCCACCCCCTGCCATGGGCAGGGACACTTGCCACTATCCCAGGTTGCTCCAAGCCCCATCCAACCTGGCCTTGAACACTTTCAGGGATGGGGCAGCCACAGCTTCTCTGGGCACCCTGTGCCAGGGCCTCCTCACCTTCACAGGGAAGAATTCCTTCCCAATATCCCATCTAACCCTGCCCTCTGTCAGTGTGAAGCCATTCCCCCTTGTCCTGTCACTCCAGGCCCTTTTCCAAAGTCCCTCTCCAGCTCTCTTGGAGCCCCTTTCGACACTGAACGGGGCTCTAAAGTCTCCCTGGAGCCTCCTCTTCTCCAGGCTGAACACCCCTGACTCTCCCAGCCTTTCCATCCACTGGAGTTGACACAGCACCCAGCATGAAGTCACGTGCTTAAAAGGGGTTTTGGAGAGCTTCTCTGATATCTGTGTTGCTGTAAGACCTGTCTGAAGGTTGATGGAAGGCAATTGCTCTGTAATACCCATGTCAGTGTTGACTTTAATTGAAGGGATGCCACTTCCTTGCCCATATCCATGCCAGCACCCAGTGATTGTGTGCTCAGCATTGACCAGGAGAGCCTCAGCAATTCAGTCTGGTTTAATGATAATGTCAAGAAATTTCCATATGCCGTTGATTTTCATATTTTTCCTCTTCTTATTTGTCTTATAAAGTTAACCAAAGTGCTCAGTAAACAGCCAAGTAAATGAAACAACAAACCCTCTGTGCATGGCTGCTCTCAGTGCAAACACTGGGATCTTCTTTACCTGCTGCTGCTCTCCTCCTCTTCTCCAGCTTTAAACACTCTTTTAAACATCTCTGTGAGAGCTGAGGAGACCAAGGCAATGCCTCTTTCTGAGGTTCACTGCTGGCTGTCAGGTCTGCTTATGGATTCTGTCTCGACACTGACTGCCCACTTAAATAAATACAACAGAGAAATTACAGGCTCTGTCTCTGAGCATCTGAGGAACTAGGAAAAACTCTTCTACTGTGCCTTGCACTTCCCAGCTTGATAAACTCCCCCAGAAATGGTTTTGACTGGACAGATTTGTTTTCCCTCTTTCCTGTCACCTCTGTGTTTGGCTCCTTTCTCTTCCCATACCTGATGGCAGCTGTGCATGTGGTTCCCGGACCAGCTGGTCCAGGGCTTTTTCCCCCTACTGGTAAAGAGCTCCTGTTTTTCTGATGGCAGAAACCGTTCTTTTCTCATTTTATTTATTATGAAACTCTTTAAAAACGAGTGTCTCCCTGTCCCTTTTGGTTCTGTCTGCAGCACAGTAACAGGAGTGGAGGCAGTCTTGGTGGACGGGAAATTGACACCTGGGAACAGAAATATGTAACATTGAGATCAGCTTGAATTGTAAGGAGTGGAAACTCTCTGAGTCCTTCTGAAAAGTTTTGGTTCAAGGGGATGAGCTCTTTCTGAGAAGGAGGTCAGGGAATATCTGTTGAGGTTGTGCTCCTGAAATGAGCTTGGAGACACCTGCTTTCAGAGAAAAGCCTGGAGGTGGATGAGTGGGTTGCCTGTGTATCTGTGGTGTGCTTTTAGGTACCCTTGAGTGTAGGATACCTGATGGTACCACCATCAGGTGAGGTGTCCTGTGCATTCTCTGGATACCCAGATTCATCCTTTCCAGGAAAGTGGTAAAGCCTCATCCTGAACGTGGGAGCAGCTCCCACTGTGATCTCCTGCTTGAAACTAGATTTTGCTTTACTTTGCTATGGAGTCACTGTCCTCTTCCTCCCATAGCTCAGAGGTTGCTCAGCAGCACAGAAATATTGGCATTTCTTCTTTTCTCTTCAAAGTCTTTGGGAAAGGGCTTTTTTTTTTTCCTTTTCGTTTATTTTTTTTTCTGAAAGGTGAAAGAGAAAATGAATTACAGGCCAAGAAAAGGGAGCAGGTGACAAATGAAAAGAACAGGATTGGAATTTCAAAATCAAATCCATCAAATCCTGTCACCAAGCATGTCACAGGCCAGGTTGCTGTGATGAACTGGTCTAACTGGAAATGCCTGTGCTGGGGTGACTGGGGCAGGAAAGCAGGACTAGGTTGTCCTATCTCCTTTCCAAGGAAACAGGGAGAGCCAAGGAAATGCAGTGGCAGAGACTTGGGATAAAAAGTGTAGTGGTGGCCTTTATGTCAAGGGACCCCTTCCTGCAGGGTGTGGTTGCTAAAATGATCTTTAACTAAATTTCTGCTGGTTTGAGAAGTTGAATGGCAAGTGAGTGCCCCCTGTCCCAGCTCATGACCTTGGTAGCGGACCACAAACACTGCTCTTGGCATCAGGGCTGTGTCCCTGCTGCTTCCTTCCCCAGCATGTCTGGGGCCTCTGATCCATTTGCTGCTGCTGCTGCGTAGGAAATCCAGATGTTTTATCCTGGAAAGCCCCTGGCCCATGTGCTAAGTGCCCGTGGTCAGTGGTAGGATATGGGAAGCTGAGAAGCTGCATGGTGACTGCCCACAGATATGACCCAGAGCTTGGGAGTCAAGGAGAAACAGTTTTCAACTGGTTGTTAAAAACAGGGATTAAAATGCTTTTTATATTAAAGTGTAGCTGATCCCTGAAGTCTTGATTCCAAAAGCCAGTGCAGTCAGCAGAGGGATTCCTATTAACTTCACTTGGGTATGAATTAGACCTTTTAACAGAGGAGCTTATTAAGCAACTAATTAGAAACCTGCCCCTTCTGTTAGATCCCAGTGCCCTCCATTCCACCCCAGCTCATTCCTGTCTGGACTGTGTCAGCCTCTTGCTTGGACAGCTTCTTCATCCTCCAGCTGCCGCCCTGACCCTGAGACTCAGCACTTCAAATGCTTCTGGGAGCTCTTGGATCCTCCCAGAGAGTGAGCTTTTTTTTTCTCTTTTCTCATCCACCTTTTGAAAGCAAAAACAATGGAGAGGAATTGAGGGGGCACAATCCCTTTTCCCACTTTGGTCCTTGGCAGCTGCAAGCAAGATGCTGAGATGAGTTCCTCTATGAGAGGAACACCCCATGAAGCAGCCAAAGCAAAAAAAAAAAAATCCAAGCAGGAACAAAACAAGAGGCAACAATGGCAAAAAACCCCCAGCTCCTGAGGTCAATCAAAGTTCAAGACTTGGAGAAGGAAGAAAATCTCTATATGTGTGAGAAAGAGGGAGAAGTATCTGTGATTGAGAGAAAGGAGGCAAATGGAGACGAGATAAATTCTGATTATCTGTGGAATCAAGACACTTAACTGCCCTGTCTGATTCCTGAGAGGAAACAAATGGAGCCTATAACTTTGCACTGCAGAAGGATAATTTGTCCCTGTTTCCTCAGCCCTTGCTGGAGCCAGGTTGGTGTTGGGCTCAAGGAGGCTTGAACAGCATCCTCAGCATCACCCCAGGGAGAGGTGGGAAGGTTTTGTTCTCTATGAGCTCCCTGAGAGGTGTTTCTAACAGATGTGGTACAACTTTGGCTCTGCGTGGCCTGTCTGAGCAGGACCCTCTGCTTTCTGGTGATTTCCCAGTGATTCAGATGCTGGAGGGTTTTGGAAATGGCAGAGCAGGTCAGTTGTTGCTTTCATGGAAGAGAGAGTCTGGAGTCCAGCTGTAGAGCTGAGTGTTCCTGGGTTGGAAGCTTATCTTGGTCTGGCTTCATGCACAGGTGAGACAACAGCCCTTTCCCTGGGATCACCCTGGAAAATGGGAGTTTTTGTGCTCTGCTGGGCAGTGACTATGGTGCAGATGGTCCAGCTGTGGGTTTACCTTTTGCTCCCCAGCCAGTCTGTTCATCTGCCCTTGGTGCAGGAAATTAAGAGGGGGAGAAAAAAATGGGTGAGGAAAGTAGGGCAAAATAAATGCATTAAATTGGTACTGAAGAAATTAGTGGAAGGCAGCTCCCACAAACTTCTGTTGTGGTGGTGAAAGTGGTGAAGGTTTCATACCACACTCCTAAATTTAGTTTTACCCTTGGGGTAAAACTTGTGAAAAAATTTGGATAAAGCAATTGTGAAGTCTCATTTCTTATTTCAGGGCTCTGTTTCTTATTATCTTCTATTTAATTTGTTATTTTGCTTTGTATTTTATGCATATGTAATACTTTTTTTTTTCTGTAATGAGCTGGAGGTGGCTCTGAAGGTAAGGGTGGTGGTTATTGCCTGATGGAGAGGTAAGGAAATGGGTAAAAGAGCTCTTAGAATTTGGTGCCTCACTTGTGTTGCAGTGCAGCTCATGCTATAGAGTTCTGAGCTGCCTCATCTGTGTCCTAATGAAGTGTCTTAAAGCAAAGAAGAGCTGAGGAGACTTGGAATGTTCCTGATGTGTTTCCCTTTCCTTCTTTACCCATAGAATATGCCCTTAATTTTGGTCCTCTGGCAGCAGAGGGCTGTTGATCCTGGGGTGCTGTTTCACAGGGATCTGACTCCGCAGACTGGCAGGAGCAAGAACTGAATGTGGGATGATGTGCTCTGCCTAGAAATGCTTTGCTTCCCTCTCCAGGTTGTCCTGAATTTAGGAGCTAAATTCCCTAACAGTCAGAAGTGGCTGTAATGCAGAGAGAGGAGAGTTAAATATTTGTCTGCTGGCGGATTTATTTATTGGTACAACTGGGTTTGCAGCAGATAAACCGTAAATGGGGACAATGGTTAGAACTGGATGGCACATGGTTTTTCCTATTTAGTGGGAATTTTAAGATAATTTCCCTTCCAGAGATAAAACAAAGAGTTTTTGGAGTTTGAGGTATTTGCCATTCTGGAGGGAATTGCAGATAGCCTGTTGATCTAGGGGTTTTTGAATGAGATGAAAGGGGGAGGAAGTGTGTTTCTCCTATTAAACTGGGCAGAATAAAGAGGCATGACCCTGGATTTACCTTGTTCTCATTACTGGCTTCCACTGCTATGGGGACTGTTCTTGTTCCTTGGGGGATAGAAACCTTTGCTGAGGATGACTTTGGATGTCCTCCAATGTAAAACCAAGTCGGTACCTTGTTTTATATTAAGGCTCCAAGGTTTGAGAAAGTGTAGGGTCTTTGTATCTATAGTGTCGTCTGCACTGGAGAGATGGGAGTGTTGCAAATGAACAGTCTGATCACAGATTTGGATAAAGTCGTTTGGTTTTTGTCTTTGTCCAAGATGTTTTTGATTGTGGCCTATCACTCACTTGCACCCGTATTGGAAGGAATTTTTTCCCAGTAGTTAATTCCAGCTGCTCTTTTTAAAACTACTGCTGTTCCTTCTCCAAATAGAAATTTGTCTGGATCTGGGCACTGAGTCTTTCTGTGCTTTCATGCTCTGCAAGAGTCATTGCTAAGTATCGCATTTTGTCCTCAAGATGACCTGAGTCATCTCACTCTTCTTAGTCAGAGATGAAGCAGTTCAAGCTTTTAAAGCCTTTTTTAAGGGAAAAGCACTTTTTCTAGCTCTTGAATGTTTGTGGCTTCCTCTTGCATCCAGTCCTGAAGATGCAAGGACTTGTCTAACTGCAGCCTTGGCAGAACAAGCTCTATAGCCTAAAAGTCACTCCTGAATTCCCAAAGAGCACTCTGGCTCTGTCATGCAGGGCATGGAAAGAGCTCCTCATGTGCTTGGACCCCCATACCTGCCAGAATGTAATGGGCCTACTAGTCTCTTTTGAGGGTGTCTGTAGCCATGTCTTACAGGCCACATCTCTCCTGAGCATGAGTATAAGTCATACTCTCACTGGCTGTGACCTTATTCCCCTTGGTTGGACAAGAAGAACTTGATCTCCAGGTCATTGGACAATTAATGTAAACAATATAGTCTGACATATATATATCTGTAACTACGCAAGAGGAAGGGCAGACATTTTCTGATTTCTGAGAAAGCAGACCCTCTGTCTGGCGTGGAACATCTAGCCAGGTAGAGAGATAGCAAGTCTGCTTGGTAGGTATTATAGCTTTGCAATGCTTAGATGCTTAAGCTCTCTCTGCATAGAAATTAGCACTCTTATAGATAAATAAAGCCTCTGATAAAACTTCATGGAGTTAGCCTTCTCGTCATTATGCCTCACGGACAACACTGAACAACCATAGGTGTCTGGAACAGGATCATAAAAACAGATTTTTGCCAAACAAGCCCAGATTACCAAGGGCTTTGCCTGGCTGCGTGGTCCTCGCTGTCATTTGCCATGCTGTCACCTGAGTTTGTACCAATTGCAATTTTACATAGCACTATTGTGTCCCCAGTGAGGTTGGCGTTCTTAGAACCTGCCAGGCCGCTGGGTCCTCACTCAAATGTGCTTCATCAGTATTGTAGGGCACTAAATTTTTCATCAGAAAGTCACTCTGGTTGAAGTCAAATGCCTTACAGGAGTCTATTATTTCTTCGCAGTTACCTTTATCTGCCAAAATTGTAATCTCATCAAAGAATAAAATCAGGTTTGTTTGACAAAATCTATTTTCCATAAAATCATGTTGACTGGCATTAATTATGTTCCTATCATTTAATTCTTTATTAATGGAATCTCGTATCGGCCTTTTCCATTATTTCCCCCGTGACTGATGTCGGGCCGGTTGGTTGTTAAGTGCCCAGCTTGCTCTACTCTCCAAACTGTGCTGCTGCTTTTGCCCTCTGGTCTGCTGGAGCTTCCCTCCCCTTCCCAGATGGGTGACATTTGGGCTTGACCAGGTATCTGGGGGTGTTGAATGCTTGTGTACTGCCAAAGAGTATGTGCCCCCATCCTCAAGGCCATGTGGCCAAAGAGACCTGTCCTTATCCCTCTCATCATCAGGGCCAGGCAGACAAGGGAATCTCCCATACTTTTCTCTCTCCACCAACTTTTTCCTCCTATTTTCTCCCCCATCCTGCTGAGGACTGCACAGAGAGTGGCTGGGTGGGCAACGGGCAGCCACCTGTGGTCAGCCAGACATGGAAGGCTTTGAACGTGCTCAGAGGTGTCACGAAAAAGCCCAGAATGATTTGAGGAGGATCTTACGGGGCTGAAATGAGGCTCCAAGGGTGGTGGCTGTCCTTTGGTTTTGTTGCTGTGTCTGCTGGTGGTGGCCCTTGGTGGGGAAGAGTGTGAGGGAGACTGGTCAGTGCTTAACCAGAAGAGGTGTGGGTTCCTCCACTGTCTCTGAGCCAGAGATGGCCTTTCTTGGGCTTCCTTCTCCTTCCCAAGACCTTCCAAAGGTCTCCTTGGATAGGGGTGAGGAAGGAGAGGATCTGTGGTGTAGCTCACCTGTGCCATACCAAGCAGTCAGACCACGCACAGCCTGTCTCTCCCCGAGGCACTGCAGCACCACAGGAAAAGAGTTTCGGGTGGTCTCAGATCTTCCACAGACCTGTGTTCTCTGACAAGCTGAATGTTTTCAGGATTTCTCCCTCTCTGTCCCATTTTGCTCATTTCTCTCCTCTCTGTCTCTCCCAGGTTCCTCAGTGACTCAGCTGCTGGCCCGGGACCTGGACAATGACCCTCTGGTGTTTGGTGTGGTTGGGGAGGAGGCCAGCAGATTCTTTGCTGTGGAGAGTGTCACCGGTGTCGTGTGGCTCCGGCAGCCCTTGGACAGAGAGGTAATGCAGCTCACTGCTGAGAGCATCTTCTGCTGAGGGGAGGGAAAAACCATCTCTGCTCAGGTACATGGTGGCTCTCCACCCTCTGTGGTGTTGTTCCCACACAGAGCTGGGAATCCATTTGTGTCCACATCCCTAGCCACCCTCTCTCTGTCCCCAGTGCAGTAGAGACAGAGGGAACGAGCAGAGTGCTCTGGTTCGATCTTGCTTGCTGGCTTTCCTGAATAATATCTGTGAGCCTGGAAGGGAAGGGAGTAATAAATGGAGATGATCTACCAAAAAGCCAGGGTGCTCCTGCAGTGAGGGGAATCTATGTGTTCTCTTTAAAGCTCTGTTTCAATTAAATCCTTTAGTATTTGGAACAGTGTGTGAAGAGATGTGAGGTTATTCAATCTCATCAAGACTGTTCATCCTCTTGTGGATTCAGGCTGCTGGATGCTAAATTTGGTGAGATCCTTGCCTCAAAGCTGTTTCACACCCCTATGTTCCATGGCAGCTTGGGTGTGCAAGGATGGGATCCCATCCAGGTACCTGCTTTACTAAAACCCTGACCCTTGTTGCAGTCCTAGAGCGAGGAGGAAGGGACAGTGCAGGCACTTGGACACGAGCTTGGGAAGACTGGGAAAATACTCTGTGACCTGGGCGATGTGCTTAATTTCTTTCCCCTGTGCTCATGTTTGCCTGTATTTTGTGCTTCTTTGGCCAGCAGCAGCGTTGTGAAGATCAAACCCATTAACACACCTCAGGCACTGTCAGTCCTGGTTGGAGCCAGCCAGAGGTTGATGAGCAGGGTGGTGGATGCTGCTCAGGCCAGTGGGGAGGAGGGCAAACCCAGTTTCAGAGCAAAGAGTGAGACTTCGGAAAATTAAAGTGTTTTTCTTCACCCCATTCTCCATCTCCTCGTGCCAACAGCTGCTGTCATGAGTCATAAATCTTCCCTCATTCAAATGCCTCCTGCTTCCCCATACTTAAAATGCCAAGGAAGGTGATCAATAGATTTTAGGGGTCTTTTGGTGGAGGCTGGAATGGGAAGGCACTGAGCAGAGCAGGGATCTGTGGATGGGCTCAGCTGGGAGAGGAGTCCGCACCCACCAGCTGATCCCAGGGGCTCAGAGTCAGCCATACATGGAAGACAGACCAGTGCATGACTTAGTGTGGAGATGGGGAAGCTCTCAAGGAGATGGGAAAGGTGTGACAGTTTATGGTGGAGGAAGCAGGACAGCATGGGAGGGAAAGGATGGAGAGCAGAGAACACTGGCTTGAATGTGTATGGTCAAAAAGTTAGGGGAAGGAAAGCCATGCAAGAGATTTGGTAGAGAAAGAAAAGCAAGGAATCAATTCTTGTATGATAGAGAAGAAAAAGAGAGGCTTGAAACAAGGGAAGGAGTCCAAGTAAATGATGTGGGAAATAGAGAAAAAGAGGGAAGGGAGTGAATGTATAGAGGGAAAATAAATTTTAAAAGCTAAAGAAGTATGTGTTAAAGTAATTTTAGAGACAAAAATTATTACGTGGCAACTTTCCCTGATTAATTTATTGAGTTTAAATGTAAATGCTCAACTGGTTGCTTCTTTTTCCTTTTTTTCCCTATAGTATTGTCCCTTGTGAATGAGTAGAGGGGAAAAAAGGGCTGAAAGGCTCTGATGCAGCAGGGTAGGATATCGCAGGGAGCGGAGGATCTCCTCTCTGTCAGGATTTCAGCTCTTCCTTCTATCAGCAAGCATTGTCCCAGGCAGGACCTAGGAAAATCTTAAATTCCCAGCTGTTTGGATGGAGGAGGCAGATGTGGGGGTAGAAGGGGGTGCATGCTCTGGGGACCTGTTCCCAAACCTATCTCCAAGATGAAATGCCACCCTCACACAAGCAGAGCTCCTGTTCTGGGCACTGTTGGCTGCTGCCTGTCCCTGAGCTGATCCCATTAGGAATAAATCAACCAAAGCTGCAGCAGAGAGAGCCATTTCAAGCTTGCTTTCCAGCCTTTTCTGCATGATGCTTTGGAAACATCAAGTTACCTGCAGCAGCTCAGGAAGGGCAAGGACACCACAGGTGTGAAGGGATGTGGGATGAGGGAGGGATTGGCAGGAGTGGAGAGGAAGAAAACACCTGCTAGTGGTCAGGTGCTGGGTAGATGTGTTGGCCTGAGTCCCTGCTGTCCATCTCTGCAGGATTCCTTGGTAAAACATGAGTACGAAATGACTGCTGGTGGGAAATAAAGGTCAGGAAGCAAAGGTCTGCCTCCACTAGCAATATCCCCTGCCCTGGTACCAAAAAAATACTCTCTTCCTCACTTGTCCCTCACCCCAGTGACTTTAATATATCCCCATTTCAGACCAAGCCGTTAATTTTGTTAAAGCAATAAGGGGGAGAGACGACTGTATGGGGATTTTGGTGGTATTTCAGCCAGTTCTTACTACAAACCATGGACTTATCACAGTATTCCCAGAAATGTGCTAGGTAAGTTAGGAAAGCAGCAGCAAGATTTAGATGTCCTCACCGAGTGTTGCATTGTCATCTCAAACAAAAGGTAATTACGGAGCTTTTTCTTTGGACTTGATTCTCTATTTTAATCATCCCTGTGTCTTGCAGGTGTAGATGGTGCGGGATCACGGTACACCCTGAGTGGAAATGTGCTTTTTTAGACCTTCCACTCATTCCAGCTTGCTGTTACAAGCAGTCAGCCTGTGGTGTCAGGGGCTGGGCAAGTGTGCAGTGAGAACTGAGGCTTGCTGATACCTGCAGAAGGTTAAGCAGTGGGCTCCTCTCATCTACTTGAGCCTAGCTTAATTGTTCAGCTGCTAGTCGGGGAGTTGGTTTCTTAGTCCCTTCATCCCCCTGACCCAGGGCAGAGCATTTATCCATGCCTGTGAAACACACAGGAGCCCCTCTGGCATCCAGGTTTCTCAGCATTTTCTGCCCGATGCAGGTAACGGCACTCAGGCTCCTCTTTTCTTCTGGAAGGTCCTGAAAGCAGTTTGCATGTAATAATATTGGCTAAAAGTCCTAAGCCTGCCATCTGCAGGTAAATGCTACAGTATCTTTAATTATACATTTTTTCTTCTCTTTCCCTTTCAGACTAAGTCAGAATTCACAGTTGAATTTTCTGTCAGTGACAGCCAAGGGGTGAGTGTGACTTCTCATTTCATGGTCTGCGGCATGTATGGAGGGGAGCAGGGAGGATGAGTGTGGGTCACCTCGGGACCTTCTGCATCACCCTGGAGACCTGAGGTCATCCCTGGTTCCAAAGCCAAGTGATGAAACACAGCCACAAGCTTTAGGCTTTAAATCCACACATAAGGCTTGACTCCCTGTTGTTTATCCTTGTGACCACAGGTAATCAAAGGGACGGTCAACATCCAGGTGGGAGACGTGAATGACAACGCCCCCTGGTTCCACAACCAGCCCTACAGCGTTCGCATTCCAGAGGTAGGGATCACCACAGCCTCTCCATGCAGCCTGGCACTTTGGCTCTTCCTTCAGTGGCCACTCATGCTGTCTGGTTGTCACCACAGCTGGCTGTGTGAGGGCCACTAATGTACAGGTCCTGCCCTGGACCCTCGTGGGGTTGTGGGAGGATGAAACCCTTGCAAGTTATTGCTGCCTGAAAATGGGCAGAGGCAAAGTGACGGTGTTTTGGGGGAAGGCAGGTAGAAGAGGAGATTTTCAGCTTTGTGCAGCCTTGGTGACATCTTTCCTGTGACAAATGGGAAGTTTGAAAATAAGCGTGAATGAGAATCTGTCTGGTTTTCTCTTCCTTTGAGCTGGGGGGATGTGCAGCTCTTGTCAGAGAGGCGACCTGAATTCTGGCAAAGGCTTGTGCCCTGGCTGGTGATTAACAGTTCCATAGCAGGACTTGTCCCATAATGTCACTGGAATAAAATAGGTAGGAAGGGACCACAGGAGATCATGTGGTACAAGCTCTCACTCAACCAGCGAGAATTTTCATGTTAGATCAGGTTGCTTAGGGCTTTATCCATCCACCCAAGGACAGAGTTTCCACAACCTTCTGCTGTGCTCTGTGCTGCCATTGCAAGAAAGGTGACATCCACTCTTCCATCAGGTAGAGCTTCTGCATCTGCAACTCGACTTGGCAGAAATAGGGAAGGAACTTAGAGGGCTGATGTGAGTTTAGGCTGTAAAGATGTGGTTGCTGGTGCTAGGAGGAGAAGGTCGGGGTATTCTGTTTGAAACAGGGATTAGTAGTGCATTTGACATCCTCCAGTGGAGGAAACCTCTTCCTCTTGCACCCCAGGGCCAGTTTTTCCCAGATCATGCCTTGGGGTGTGTATGAGGCCACGTGTGTGAAATTGAGCAGCTTCGGTAACTGAGAGATACAAAGGGTTGTGTTACCATGGTGTATTTAATGCCGGCTGCTGCCGCCCTGCTGTGCTGGGCTCCGATCCCTCCTGTCCCTCTGCTGCCAGGATGAGGTTTCTTCATTAGAGTTCTTGTGATGTATGAGCTGGGAGTTTGAGTTTCATCTTCATGCCAAGTCATCTGAAACCTCCCTGTAAGAATGACACGGGGTCAGAGTCATTTCTGCTGCTCTTGAGGCACGAGTGGTGCAGAAATGACTTGGCCAAACCCACACAAGATGCCCCTGGCTCCTGCCTTCTGCTCAGGCCTCTGGGAGCTGCTGGGGGTCTGTCCGGCCTAACTGCCACCCCTCCCAGTGCTGTTCTGCCTGCAGAGGTCTGCAAAGCAATGGGGATTTCAGTAGGACTGAGGGAGAACAGTCTCCCCGGCTCTCTGGTTTATCTCTGGTTTTCCCATTTCTCTGCTACAGAGGACACCCTTCTCCATGTGAAAAGGAATGGAAATGGATTTCTGTGTCTCCCCTGGGAACTGGGCCTATATTGAGCCCTGGTGCTGGTTTGAAATCATAGAGTCATAGAATTCTAAAATGGGTTGGAAGGCACCTTAAAAAAGAGCATAATTCCAACCCCCTGCCATGAGCAGAGACACCTTCCACTGTCCCTGATTGCTCTTCAAGTCCTGTCTAACCTGGCTTTGGAGCCTTCCAGAGATGGGGCAGCCACAGCTTCTCTGGGCAACCTGTGCTAGTGCCTCACCATCCGCACAGGGAGGAATTTCTTCCTAATATCCCATCAAAATCTACTTTCAGTTGAAAGCAATTGCCTTGTATGTAGAAAGTTAAAGCTGTCTAGAAAAGGGATTTGTGGACAAGTGATCCAGGTAAAAAATAAAAGAACAGGAGGCTACACCTTAGAAGCCCTCTCTGGCACATCACACTGCTTTGCACGTGGGACATGGTTCTGCTGGGAAGGATTTCCAGGACCACCTGGCTGTTTGGGGTATGACAATCCCAGTTGTTGCCCCCATGTAGCTTCTGTGCACTTGGCCTTCAGAGCTGTGCCCTTCTGGAGCTTGGCCTAATCTAATTATAAGGCAGCATGTGCCGGTTTCCAGTTTCTATCTGTGATCTTTAACCAAGGGCACTGATCAGTGGTAATGAGCCACAAATGCATTGCTCTGCCAGCATCCTGGAGACACTTCTGTTCTTCTGCCAGGGAGAGAGTCTTGCCTTGCCAGGCACTGTGAGAGCAGGGAGTGGGGACCCACCACCTAAAGAGAACTCTCCAAGTGTTACAGCCCACAGTCGATGTCAGCAATAAACTTCCTCTCTGTGTAGTGGTGTGGCTCTCAAGGGTTTCCTTGGCTTTGAGATGTGTGCTGAGCCACATGTTTCCCCTCTTGCTTGTCAAAGCTGGTGGTGATGTGGCATGGAAATGTGTCAGGGGATACCTGGGGAGCAGCTGAGGCTGGGGAACCAGCCATGGTAGGAGAAGAGAGTATCCCCAGGTTACCCCATGCTCCAGACAGCTTGAGGGTGAGCAGTAAGGGTCCAGGTACCAAAATCTGCCTCAAAGAGCACCCAGCCCAAATCTAAGGGCCTGTGGATAATGAATAAAGAGGGGCTGAAGCCTAGAGAAAGAGAAGAGGCCAGTGTGGCTTTGAATAGACTGGCTCTGGGCAGATTTGGCAGCTAATGAGGGTTTTTCTCTTTTTAATTTTGAGATAAATGGATGTATCGATTTGCAGTTGTCGTAGCTAATGGAGCAGCAACCCAAAGGCTATTTAAACCTCGCTGCCGTTGTGTGGCGCTCAGAAAGTCAAAGGAAGAGTGTGAATAAATAAATGGAACATGAAGTAAACTGACCTTTAAAAACAATACTGCCTCTAAATACCCATCTTGGTGTTTTACATGATCTGCTTGATGTGAGAATGGGAATTTATTTGGCCGTGGACTGTGGATTGTGATCCCTCTCTAGTGTGGGGAGAGGATGCTCAGTTTAACTGCAAACTCCTCTGCACTGCAGTGGCTCTGAATCCCCAGACCAGGGATTGCTCCAGTGTCAGGCTGATGCTGCTGGTCCTCTGAGCTCGCTGTGGCTTAATCACATCCCTGCCACCTGCCTGGAATAGCTGAGGGAGGGCCCCTGTGCTGGGAGAGGGATATTGCTCCAGCGCAATCGTCCATCCCGTCTGGGCAAGGGCTCCCCGTGATTTGCTTGTCAAAAGGCAACGAGGCGGTGCGGGCACTCTCAAGTCTGTAAAGAAAAGGGGAATCCTGCTAGAATTGGCAACTTAATTCACCAAGCTGGCCTCGACAGAGCTCATTAAGTTCTCGTGTATTCATTTCAGGCTAATGGCTGTCATGCTGGCTGCTGTTTGATTTGCTGTAATAGACTTTTATGGCTTTCCAGTTTGTGAGGACGTGTGCGCCTGTGTCTGTGCCCCGTGGTGCTGCTGTAGGACATTAGTTAGCCACTCATGTGCTTGCTACTCTGACCTTCAGGGTTTGCTCTCCTCTTGGATGCATCCCTTGTACTTACCCTCCTGCTCACCCTCCTTTTTACCCTCATCACCCAACCCCAGGGTACCATGTTTCCAGGAGTCTCGGGGTTTGGCTTTTAAACAGTGGAGAACTGTTGCCAAGCCTGTGGCTGGCTGTTGTGGCCATGACTCAGTTTCTGACAAGATCTGCTTTATCTAATCTCTTTTTCCATTTGACTGGATCTGCAGGTAGCTCAGAGCTGTTGGATTGTCATGGTTCAATGTCAGGGTGGACTGTTCCCCCGGGTGCCTGATGGGCTTTCCTGTCCCATTTCTAAGGAGTAGACCTTCTGGGGTTTCCACATACCTTTCCATTTGCCTTTAATAGGCTGTCCAGGGCAGTGGTGGAGTCGCCATCCCTGAAGGGATTTAAAAGCTATGTAGATGTGGCATGTAGATGGGACATGGTTTAGTGCTGGCATTGGTAGTGCCGGCAGAATGATTGAATTTGATTCTACAAAGGACTTTTCCATCCTAAATTGTACTATGAAATGAGCAACCATGAAGTCTAGTATCTTCTTGGGGAAAGCTGTTTTCCCTCATAACCTCCCAACATCCTGAACTTGCTAACCCTTTCTCTTGGCCCCGGAGCATCAGCAGTTCTCACATGCTGGCAGAAAGATCACTTAATGGTTGTTTTCTCTGCTGGATGTTACCTCAGAAGGTTTCCATTGAGGTTTTCTCTCCTTTGGTGCTCTCCCCACCTTGTTCCTCCTGGTATATTTAACACTCTGAATGATGTATAAAGTAATATATATTACATCTTGGGGTTACAACGCCCCATCCCTAGAAGTGTTCAAGCCCAGGTTGGATGGGGCATGGAGCAACCTGGTCTAGTGGAAGGTGTCCCTGTCTGTGGCAGGGGATTGGAACTAGATGGTCTTTAAGGTCCCTTCCAACCCAAACCTTTCCATGATTCTGTGATCTTCCAGCAAAAAGGTGATCTCAACTAGGTACTGGACGAGAGACTGCAATTCAGCACCCCAACCATTCATGTAATGACAGTTGCACCCCAAAAAAAGTATCTAACTTGAGAAGGACTTAGTAATTATAACAGAGCTCTGTTTTCAAAAGGCATCTGTAACCACAACCCTCCACCTTGGGAATGTGCTCATCTCATCTTGGAATCAGGGAAGCACCAGTAAGAGGCAGGGCTGTGGTAAAAGAGTTTAAAAGTGGAAAGTTTCTGGGCAGCACACAGCATTGTAGAGGCAACAACAGTCCAGCTTGCAGGTGTTGCATCTCCTGAGCTGAGCCTTCACTTATCAATTTATTTTAATTGGGAGGCAGGTGGGCACTTGCCGTCAGCAGCAGTCCCTTCTGCTTGGGGAGCAGCCTCTGGGATTGAGCCTTCACAAGCTGCTGGTCACCATTTCCATCCTTATTTTGGTGGTGGAGTTGAAATCATGGCTTTTATGATGGCTTTTTCTTAATTGTGCAGAAAAGTGTTAGTCTGAGAAGGGGGAGAGAAAGGAGACTGCCCTGTCCCATTACACCACTTGGAATCAGACCGTGCTACACAATGAGCAGGGGCAGGGAGGAGCAGGGAAAGGCCCAAAAGCCCTTGCTGTAATTAAAATTATTATTTTGCTTTAATGGTGGTAATGTCAGTAATTGTATGAGTTTCCCTGCCATCCTGCCTGGGCACCTTCAGGGGCTCGTATAATCCTATTGCTGTGGCTCAGCCTGACACTGCGCATACGAAGCAGCTGCAGAGATCGAGAGTTCCCACTTCAGCAGCATTACCATTCCCTTCCACACTCTCAGGCACCTTTTGGGGCTTTTTGCCCACCCCTTCTTTAAATAAGAGCCTTTACAGTGAAGGTGATGATAACAGAACTGATAAGGACGATGTTGCAAGCACATTGCAGAAATGGGCTACAATCATTGCTGGCTGATTTCCTACCTTGTTTCTTTTGTTATTTTCCCCTCTGTTTTTTCTCCCCCCTTTCTCTCCACTCCTTGTTTTTCTTCTCTCCTTACCCTTATGTTTCCATGTGGAGTTTAGAACTCAAAAAATAATTTACAGTGAATAACTTAACCCCCAAATCCAGCCTTCCTTTTCTTCTGCCACCTTCGAGTGTGCAAAATTTACAAGCATCTTGAATTTTTCCTCAGCAAATCAGATGCACTTCTATTTAATTATTTATTTTGGGTGTTTTGTTGTGGGTTTTTTATTGTTTTTAAAGCTTCTTAGAAAGGCAACAAACAGTGAGTTCTTCAAGCTGTGGGCAGAAGCAAACTGGTTCTCCAGGCCACCTCCATCTCCACTCCATGCTGGCATCCCACTGGCATGGCCAGTGCTGCTGATCTCTCACCTCTGGTGCCTGTTGGAGAAGTAGGAGATGTAGATCTGAGTGGTAACAGTCTCTGTCACACAGGTTTGCAGTGATAATGTGCAGCAGGTGAAATATTTCCCAGACTTACGGAGCGTCCTTATTTTTTAATTGTGTTTATTGTTGCTGGGTTTCAAAATGAGCCTCTGTCCACCCTGAAGGGTGACAAAATAACAGGTTAAATCTCCATTCTGGCTCCATGGAGCTGGTCACCCTGTATTTCATAGAATCATGGAGTGGTTTGGGATTAGGGGGACTCTAAAGATTAATCTAGTTCTAATTCCCCTGCCATGGACAGGGACACCTTCCACTAGACAATTTGTTTTGATATTTCTCCTTTCCAGATACATTTAATTACTTTTCCAAGCTTGTCCTGCAAAGTTATGGAAGCAGAGACACATTGTGAAGGGTGTGCCTTCCTTTCAACAGTCTTTAAGTGCAGCTGTACTGTCCATCTATTACAAACCCATCTTTTAGCTGGGTGAGATAATCCTTTTGGGAGAGTTTCATCAGCTCTTTAATCACTGGGTAGAACATAATATCTCTCAAAGAAAACATGGCTTCTCCCCTTCCCTCCCCTCTCAACCCCAGCCTGCATGATGTGCCAATATGGGGTTCTTCCTGTATTGCTCAGGAAGATTAAATGTTAAAACACATCTTTCCATGGGGAAAATGGGCAAGCCAAGATTTAGCCAGCTGTTGTGAGAAGCCTTCCGTCATTGGTAGTCAAGAGGCTGTGCAGGGCACAGGGCCTGTCTCCTGGCCTGCACTGGCATGGAAGATCAAAGAGAAGGGGAGCTGAGGAATCAGCAAGCAGAGAGGGACTAAGGGAGGAGAACAATGCGCAAGTCAACAGACTGAGTTTGTGCTGCTTGGCTCTGGGGCAAGTTAGTAAATATTCATAAAACTCCTCAATTTCCACATGCAAGAAAACATAACTGGGCTGGGAAGTACAGGCACTGTCTTGGGCTTTCCTTCTGGCTTTTTGAATGCTTTGGGCTAGAGCTTGGAAGTACAGCAGGCACCACTTGCCGTCTCTTCTCCCTGCTGTCTTCCACTAGGACTGCAGAAAGGCACTTAAACAAAACAGACTGCAGTGCTTTGAGTAAAATATGATGTTTGAGTAAAGGGTTTGCATGGCTGACATTGTAGATGTTGTAGAATCCTAAAATGATTTGGGTTGGAAAGGACTTTAAAGGTAATCTAGTCCAACCCCCTGCCATGGGCAGAGACACCTTCCACTAGACCAGGTTGCTCCAAGTCCTGTCCAACCTGGCCTTGAACACTTCCAGGGATGGGGCAGCCACAGCTTCTCTGGGCAACCGGTGCCAGGGCCTCACCATCCTCATTTTAAGTAACTTCTTCCTTTGAAGCCACGGTGTGACAAGGTTGGTGCTTAGATCTGGAGCATCCTTTCCTCCGAAGGTCATCTGTGAGCCAGTTTTGTCATTATTGCTGATGTATTTACTGTGGTGTCAGATGGAGAACTTCAGAGAGTTGAGTGATATCCTGACATCCTAGGGAGAGAGTAAGTCTCCGTGGTCCCTTGTCTGCATTCACCAGTGAACAGGAGACTCAGGTCCTTTAATACACGTGACCAAGGAGGGAAATGAGAGATGCAACGGAAACTACTGGGGCGGAAAACTCCAAATGGCGTGGAAGTAATGCGTAAAGTGTCCTGGAGATAACAGTCATTTCCACCAGGCAAAACTTGGGCTCCTTCTGAAAGGGTACTGCAGCAAGGAGGGGGGTGGCCTGGAGATTAGAAATAGCTGTGCTGTTCTGGCCAGTGCAGTCCTGGGGTGGGCAAGGGGGACAGGAGGAAGCAGAAAGGGGAGAAAACAGCAGATTTAGAGCTGAAAGGGAAACCACTGTGGGGCAGCAAGTAATCCAGTGCTTCTGTGGAAGAGCCATTGTGCTGGGAAAATAGGAAATAATCTTGAGGCAGAGGAAGGGAAAGTGTACTGCAGCATTTTCCAAGTGAGGAGAACCCAGACAAAGTGGGGAAAGGTAGCTTGAACAAAGCAATAGTCATTCCTTCTGAAAAAAATGGGAACAGGGAAAAACATCCTCACTCCCTGAGCTCCTTCATGTGGGTGCTGAGGCCACGTATCTGCTGATTTCAGAGCTCTGTCCCAGTCTCATCCTAGAGGTCAGGACAATGTCTGAGCTGAGAGTGGCTGATGCCAAGTAGTGATGGCTCCTGAGGATCCTCTTGGCCCTGCTGGCAGGGATTGCTCAGACCAGGAATGTTCCTCTGGAGCAGAAGCAGTGACTTGAGGTCCTGCAGCACTTATTGCTGGAGGAGCAGCTTAGGCTTAAGCTGAATGGTCTCTCTCCCTTTTTCAGGGGACATTCCAGCCCAGCCCTCTCAGTATAATTACACTTACACATCTGGGCAGCAGATGGCTTCAAGGTCTCTTCCTTGTCTCTGGCAGGAGGAAGGGCACTGTGCTGCCAGGCACGGGCAGAGGAGCGAGGAGGTAATGAATGTGAACTGCTGGCAATTAGTTTTGTTTTATCTGTCTTTTCTCTGGTTACCGTCTTCTTTCAGAAGCCTGGGATATAACTTATCTTGTGCTAGCCAGTGAGAGCTGCATCCTTCACATCCCTGTTTTGTTTGTGTCCCTGTCTGTACATCACCCTTGGAGTCAGCAGCTGGAGCACACCTGGCATAGGAATGGTTACTAAAGGGTTCAGGCTGTGAGGGCACCGTGTGAGTGGCAACAGCTCCATGCCAGGAAGCAAAAGACCTGTCACTGAAAATGCATTTAATTGTTTTTACCCATGAAATCATGCAATTTGTTGGTTTGGGCTCCTTTTTCAGTGCTTAAATTAAGGGATGATTGAGGTCATGCTGAAGGGCACTGTGCTGAAGAACACTGGAATTTTAGGGTACAGGCCCTTTCCCACCTGCAGTAGTAACCAAGATCAGCAGCAGATTCATGAGGTGGGCACATGTTAGATCCTCGCTCTGTGCAGCACGGGAAGGCAAAGCTGGAGCTGGCACAAGAGGCATTTTTTTTCAATAAAAACACCATCTTAATTAAGATGGAAATATTTAGGGAAAATGTTGCCATTTTGACAGCAAAGCAGGGGAGAAATAGTGTTTCAAAAGAGACATAAAAATTGCTCTTGCAATAGATTCATTCCAATTTCTTCTTTAGAATTGCATTTTGTGTTTTATTAGTTTGTAATGTGTCAGTGACAGTCATGTATAATAAGCTTTCTACTGCTGGTCATACTTTGTGATAAAATAATAGACTAAATCTGCCTCTCTATAAGTTTTTTAAATATTTATGTGTGAACTGAACTATTTGTATCAGTTTTGAACTATTTTCATTACAAATGGACGGAATTTGATCTAAGGAGAACTTTCAATCAGGATTAGGCAGCCATGACTTAATTTCAGCCATTAATTGTTGTGGGAACTTAAAATATTGTTGATTTATTTCATTAGTGTGAATAATGAAGAGAGCAGGAAAAGGGAATTAAGGGTTCAAGGAAAAAAAAAAGGAAGTTTTTAGTTTTGAGGATTTGGTTGATGGGATATTTGAAAAGCATATTTATGTATTTTTCTGAATGAGGATGCAAACCAAATGTGGGTGGAGGTAGGTTCATATGTTGGCTTGGCCTGGAGGCAGTAGGATGCTGAGGTGCTAGATATCTGTGGAGATCATCCCCACCTCTGGAATATTGCCCTCAGGCCCCATGGACTGAGCAAACACATGGGAAATAAGCTTTAAAAATACACTTTTGCAGTTTTCCTGCCTCCTCTCTCCCCATTTCTCAACTCATACTGCATTTCTGCTGCTCTGCCTAATGAGGCAGTTTGGGGCACACGTGTGTGCAAAGGATCTAGACAAAGAGCCTTTCAAGGCTTCTCCATGTCCTAGTTTGTCTCCAAAGAATTAAGGGTCAAGAGGTGCATGGATGAAAGGAGAGAGATGGTGGCTGTCACCCTGTGTGGGATGATAGTTGTTTGTCCCTCCTTTTCCATCTCATTCTGTGTGGTTGAGGGGCCTTGCTGGGATGCCAGGGAGATGTATTCAGCTACACCCTGACTTCTTCATGCTGCCCGTCTCCAAGCTCAGGTGATGGTTACACCAATAGCTTCTTTTTTTTTTAACAAGCCTGCCCTGGCTTTCCTCATGATGTCTCACTCCCACAAGCTTGTCCTGCAGTTGTAGATCAAACTGGAAAGGGTAATGGGAAGAAGAAAAGGGAGAAGAGGAGCTATTACTTAGGTCAGCCCCATCCTGCCCAGCCTGTGTGTGGTGAGTCTGTTGCTCACACATGTTTGGAGGTAGCTCCTGCTTAGATGACTTGGAGTCTGGCTGTTTGTGCCAGGATGGCCACCAATACTACCCTCCAACTGGAATTTAAGGAGGGAAAAAAGGAGTTTGTAGCCGATAGGCTGGTATGCACATCCAAGGGATGCTTTTTTAGCACTTTTCAGTTCATTACCGTGAGTGGAAGATGTAAATATCTTTCCCTAATTAGTAAATCTTTATGTAGAAGTAAGTTGAGAGCATAGTTCTCTGAGCTCTGGAAAAAGAGGGATCTACCTGTGCTTTGTCCCATACCCAGAGCTGGATGAACAGCCTGAGAGGGGAACAATTTTTGCTGCGTATGTGATTTGGATGACCCCAAATCTGCACGGGTCAGGAGCTACTGAGCCAGCACTAGGAAAACTACTCTATTAAACATGCTGGAAATGTGCAGCCAGATGTGTGTTTGCAGATTTCTCAGCCTCCCAGGAGGAAAGGTTGCCCTGCTCCGTGATGTGCTGTCTGTGCCTTGCCTTTGAGGGAGGCTGAGAGGGTTAAACACAAAACTGTTCCACTGCGGTGGAGAGCTGATGGCCTGTGAAACATCCAAGGGGTTTTTTGGCCATTTGGAGAAATAGCAGGACAGGTGGATATTTTGTTTTCCTGTGTCTAACTCATGCCTTTGGGGTAAGAAATTCTGCAAAGAAGCTGTTTCTGCTGGTACGAGGGGGTGAGGGGGAAATGCTCACCCACTCCTGGCCTATCTGCCTTCCTTGCAAGGTCCTGCTTAGGTCTGAGGTCTACCTGAGTTGCGGCAGGTTGGCTGGGAGAAAGCTGCAGGCCTGAATCTTCCTCACATGAAATGGGATCATCAGGCTGGTATCCCACCACATGTCACAGGGCTTCCCTGCAAGGCTTTTCCTCATGACCTCCATTCTGAGGGCCTTGAACACAACACCTGTCCTGTCTGAAGGGCAAGTGGTAGTTTTTCAGCAAGGTTGCACCTCCAGAGCATGTGCTTCGTTGTCTGTCCCTCGCTGCAGCTGGTATCTCGCCATGCACTCGCATGTCGTCTTTGATCTGCTGAGACGATGTCGGGAGGAGGTCAGCCCTTCTCTGGATGGCAGCAAACCTATTTTTCACTTAGTTGCATGAAGCCAAGAACGCTTCACCGTGTTCTTTTCTTATGGTGACGCCTCTGAAAAGGGGTGTAAGGGTCTGCACTGTGCTGACCTGTCTCTCTGGGGTGTTTGCTGGCCTGAGCAGTAGTGGTGGGCACTGGCTGCTCCCACCTCACATGCATCTATAAGGAGCCTGATCTCCATGTGTCTGGTGTTTGGGGCTTGGGAGAGGCAAGTAGAGGTTGGAAGAAGGGCAAGAAGGTGCCTCATAAATGGTAGGAGGATGGCAGGCAAGGAAGGAAGGCAACCTTGAGGAGATCTTGAGGAAAGGCAGGGACAGGAAAGTCTAGCCTCACACTGGCTGCAAGGGCTGTGAGTCATACCCCTTCTGCACGTCCGCACTTGAGGCTGAGCTGCAGCAGGCAAGCTTCATTTTGGGGGGGGATTTTGTTAGAAAGCCTCATTGGAGCGTTATGGAATTGGAATGTGAAGGGTAATTGAGCTGAAAGCCATTCTCTTCCCACAGCCTGCGCTGCAGGACCTGCTGAAGCACCCTCAAAGGGCAGCCTGAAATCCTGCTGGAGGAGTGGGAGGCAGGAGTGCACCCCCTGGACTGGATCCCCTCAGCCACCCGCCTGGGTTTGCGGGCAGGCGTGAGAGATGGTCACTAAAGGGGTGTTGCTGAGAAGCTACACTAGTGACAGATGAAGGTTTTGTATTAAAGGAGCACAGCGAGATGCAAAGGTTCCTGAGCTGCACCTTCCATTCTTGCAGGCAGTGGTCCTCTCTCTGAATGAGTCCCTGCAGCTCAGGTGACATCTCCCTGTGTCCTTCTGTGGTCGCATCCTCTTGCTGTCCCCGTTCCCGGTTCAGCAGAACTCCACCAAGCAGCCCTGTGTTCCCTCCCTGTGACACCCATTAGGCAAATGCCACCCACTCATGGAGAGATACTCCAGAGCGTTCACTGGTGTGACCAAGTGGGTGATATTTTGGAATAATCAGAAGGATTATTGAAACAGATTAATGAAAACTTTAACAAAAAAAGGAATGTGGCTCGTTGGGATGGATGTAATTATTAAACACAATGATGAGGTGTTTGTCACCACTCTGGTCCCTGGTGTCTCTAGTCAAGGCAGTTTGTGGGAGATGTGGGGGCTTGGGAAGCTGCTGGTGTGACCTCAAGGAGGAGATTGGCAGAAGATCCCCTCCATTTTGGGTCCCTGGCACAGCCACGGCATGAGGTGCTCGGCCCAATTGTGCACTTTGTCGTGCGTTATTGATTGCTGAACAGGCACAGCTAAGTGCCTCTCATTAATATTTGTTTTGGTCTCTTCCCTGAATTCTGATGACTGGAGGAGATGCTTCTTATCTCTCTCCTGCAGGTTTTCTTTCTAGAGAATTCCTCTGGCTGGTGACAAACCTGGGCTTTGTAGCAGCTCATCCTGCTCTCAGGAGGAGGGATGAGTTA
Organism: Calyptomena viridis; assembly: GCA_013390005.1. NCBI lineage: Eukaryota > Metazoa > Chordata > Aves > Passeriformes > Eurylaimidae > Calyptomena > Calyptomena viridis. The sequence goes on along the minus strand of WEIV01011197.1, from coordinate 367,885 downwards.
GTAGCTGACACAAAATCTTGAGAACTCTGCAGAAAAGAAAGCAAAAATGTGAAAATTAGGCAAAATTAACACAGAATGGAGAGGTAAAAATGCTCTGCTTGTGTTGTCCAGATGGAATATGGAGTTCCAGACTCGGCTGGATTTGTAAATCTCTTACAAGGGACTCTGGGCAAGTAGGTTGGGCTGGCTAAACTTTTAAATGTATGAGCAACGAGGAATGGTGGGAGCTGTGGAGCAGATAGCCAGAGATTGCTTCTTAGTCAGTGCTTTTGTAGCTGGTTTTGAGCTTTCAGATTGAGAGCAGAGGCTGTGGTCAGTGGATGTGTTCACAGAATCGCAGAACAGTTTGGGTTAGAAGGGATCTTAAAGCTCATCTACTTCCACCCCCCGCCATGGGCAGGGACACCTTCCACTATCCCAGGTTGCTCTAAGCCCAATCCAACCTGGCCTTGAACACTTCCAGGGATGGGGCTGACACAGCTTCTCTGGGAAGCCTGTTCCCAGTGCCTCTGCCTTTTGAGGTGGTCTGTGTTCTTATTTCTCTCCTCTATCCCTAACCCTGGTATCGGTGGGTGACTCTTCCCTTTACTTTCTTTCCCCAAATGGGCATGAATTGTTGGGTTATGACCAGTTTGTCTAATCAACTGAGTCATGAAAGAGATTCTGAAACTTGACTGTAGCCTAACTAGGGCAAAGCACTATTTCTTTCTGTCTTGTATAATAATGCCTTGTTTGTTAGGCTTGGTTTAACTGCAACTGGTCCACCCAAAGCTATTGAAATGATTCTGAGCACCCATTTCTATCTGCTCAGGTTGTGTTCCCAGGCACTTAGTTGCAGCTCCTGAAATGAAAGATTTCTGGTGTGCCCAAAAGCAGTGAAGAGAGCTATTTTAATGTGGTTGCTTCTCCAGCTTTTCAACGGAGAGTTGGGTTCAGGTCTGCTCTGAAGTGATATTGGACTCCATGGAGCATGAGAAACTACATTTGTTTGTGGGTTACAAATGAAGACCTGTCAAAAACCTTTTTAAGCAGTGACAGAAGTTTTCTTTTTCATGATACATTTAACTTTTAAAGGCTTTGCCTCCCAAGGAGGTTCGCCTCTTCTCTTTCTTTCTGTGAGTTCAGAAAAGGTGATTAGCGTAAGTTACTCTTCTCTTTTTCTTCTGTCTCCTCATCCTTTTACTGGGGTGTTTGGATCCTCTGGGGTCCTTTTCCTTCTGGAAAATGTTGTGGCCAGTAATGAAGGGGGTGACAACATTGGGAAAGAGGGGGAATGGGACACGAACCCCTCCTTGTGCTTTGAAGCAAGTGCTTTTCTTGTGGGCAAAGGCTGGAGGTTATTTCCATTGATTTGGTGTCAAGAGATGTTTTGCAGCGGATAAATGTGTTTATATGATTTCTAGCCTTTTGTTGTAAGAAGTAGGATGTTGTTCCTGGACACGGGAGTTTGCTAAAAGACTGTCACATCAGTTCTTCATCAAGGTGTTTCATGTTGCAGCCCCATCCTGAGGTGCAGGTGGCATGTGAAACATGGTACTGCTCCTCGCTGTCTGCTGCAAGTGAACCTTTTATTCAGTGCAGGCTCTGGACAGGCACTGGGAAGCTGCTTTCAGACACCATCCCTTGGCTTGCGTGCTCCCAGATACATCTCTGCTTTCTGTCTGAGAATCTGAAACATCTGCCTGGCTGTGGCATGTACAGAATAAAAAAAGGGTTGTCAGAGTTAATAGAATTGGNGGGGGGGGGGGGGGGGGGGGTCTCCCTCCAGTCTCTGCTCAAGAGTTGTCTTAAAGCATTTGTGGGGAAGGTAAGAAATTGTCACAACCAGTGTTTTTGTGGAAACTCAGGAATGTGAATGCTCGAGTCTCATCCTGGAGTTAGATATCACAGGAGGATGGGAGACACCAGGATATAGGCTGGTGGGTTTCACAGACGATGCAGAGAGGTCTCCTCTGGTTTAGGTCTTCCTGCACCAGGACTGTGTGGAGGATTCACACCTTTGTTTTCCTCCTGTTTATAGGCACTGGTGTCACAGCTTAAGTGGGACTGGTCAGTATCAAAAACCCAAAGAGCTGCCAGCAGGAGCCCTGGGAGGTGAGGAGGAGGGAGAGGAGCTGCATGGCATTCATTGAAATAAATCTGCCTGCAAGGGCAGAGAAGGAGAAGAAACATGCTCTTGAGTGTTTTAGGGGATTTTGCCTATCCAGTGGGAGTTGTTGGAGGGGAAATGGTAGTGGTGACACATAGTGGTTTTCTGGAGTTCCCAGACAGTCTGAGAGAAGGAGGTTTTGTTTAATTCTTCTCACATCTTAAGTTCATTTATTTCAGTTTACTTAGATATCATCTTTCTCCCCCTCCTTTTCCCCTGGGCAAGGGGTGAGCATCCCTTGGCTGTGGAGATGGGGGAACAGCTCCTGCTGCCCACCCACCATATGCCATCAGGGTGGAGAGGGATAATCATGTCCAGTACTAATTGGACTGCCCCAGGCAGCATTTCTGGTCGTCTCCAGCTTACAGAGGTGGAGGAAGAGTGGCCAGATATATTTTGCTTTGGACAGTGGACAGGTAGGACTGACTCCTGCTTTCCATCCTCCAACAGTGAGTACAGCTGCTCATGCCCAAACTGCCCCTTTCCTTTTATTTTCCTCCAAGTTCCTTTGGTTCTGATTCCTATTAGTAGAGTAGATCTTGCTTGCTTCCAGCCTGGCATATTCCTGCTCTGCGTCTCTTCCTATCCTGTGCTTCCACCAGATGCTTGGGCTGCTTGAGACCCTCTGTCTCTGGGGTCCTGTGGTCCACAGGCATGTCCCATTGCTTCAGAGCCTGTTCCTTCTAGGTCATACCATATTCCCTGCCACAGTGGTGAAGGAAGGATCCCAAATATTTCCCCTCTTCATTTTTCCAGCAGGGATTTCTCTCACGAAGCTTGCTTGTTGCAGGCTGTACATTTTGGGTTGGCACACTGAAAGTGCTTTCATTCCACAGATCTTTTATCAGGGTTGGCTTTCTATTGCTTTTTTCCCTTTGGGTGTGCTTGGGGGAATTTATTCTTTTTAACAGGTTTATTCCTGTGTCAAGTATTGCTCTTAAAACGCTGGGAGGGGGTGCTTTGATTTGTTGCCTGGAAAATGTATTTGGTTTCTTGTTCCCCTCCTTGAACTGGGGGGAGGAAGGAAGGGATGGAGTGATGGAAAAGAGCAGGAAACTGCAACTTCTGCTGTTGTTAGACTGCCTGTCTAGCAACAGCTTTCTCATCCTGTGTGTGTGTGTTTCACACTTGCTTGTGTTCCACTCTCACCACTGGGTGGGTCCTGCCACTGGTCCTGCAGGAATCTTGCTGGAGAGAAGGTGCCAGACATCTCCTTGGTGTATTTTAGGTGGCACATCTCTAATTCGTGCAGGTAACCTGTACCAGCACAGTTAACTATCTGCATGACTGGTGGCTGGTGTTACTATTTCTGCTGGAGCTGATGTTATCGGTCATATTCCTGTAGGAATAAGCACTTTTTCAGCTCTTGTTGGGAAGGTGTGAAGACAGTGATTTCACTCACAGAAAATGCATGAGCTGCCTGAAGTCCCTGTATGAGGTCTGGGGGAATGGGGGCACCGAGACAGCATGATTTTATTATTTTATTAAATTTCTTTTCAGTGCTATTTTGCCTTTATTTCTCCATTATGTTCCACAAACCTCGAGTTTCTCATAAGCAGAACCAGAAGCAGGGGTTTGGTTTGGTGATTTGGTTAAGTCTCTAGGAGGGATTAAATTGAGAAATACCCCTATACATCTCCCTTGCAGTTGAGAACAAATTTAACCACTGATTCCAGAGCTTCCAAAAATGGCTTTGTTTGAAAATGAATTTCGGCCTCTCAAAGTTCAAACATTTATCCTGAGCCAGAAATATACACAGATTTGCTCTCTAATTTAATAAAGCCATCCGAATAATATGATTTCTCCCATAACCATCGTTTATGTTTCACAGCAAAATGATAATGAGAAAGTCATTAGAAGTAATAAACAAAACAAAACCCAAACAGCAAATCCTTCACCAAGCCTGACTGATGGTAAGAAGAGCAGCATTTGAGTCTTAGGCCACATAATGTTTTCTGGGTGCAGGTGTTTTGAAGTAGATGCATTCTTGAATCGTTATTTTGCTTGTTGCATTTTAATGGGATTTTGCTGGCGGAGCAGGTGGGCACCGGCGGAGCGTGGGGTTGAATCCTGCACCCGTGCCAAGCTGGAATTTCTGCTCTCACTCCTTGGGGCTTGGCTGCAATGGGTGATTACAGGCATTGTTCACCACCACCCCCCGCCCCTTATCACGGCTTTGGCAAAGGGCTTTTGTTTAATTTTCCTGGTTAGGTCTTGAACCAAGGAAACTGAATATGTTGAGAACAAGAACTACATCAAGATGTCAAAAAATCCTCTCTCTTCTTTTTATTTATAGCTGTGTGTGCACTTTGGGATGCTGCCTTAATACTTCTGGGTTATCCTCGGCCAGGTGAATTTTTCTTTGGCTTCAGTGTTTTGCTTCAGTAAATGTATAGATTGGATATTAGGGAAAAAACCTTCACTGAAAGGGTTGTCCAGCCCTAGCACAGGCTGCCCGAGGCAGTGTTGGAGTTACCATCCCTGAAGGGATTTAGAAATGTGTGGATGTGACTTGGTGACTTGGGTTAGTGCTGGTCTTGGCAGTGCTGGGGGAATGGTTGGACTCAATGAGCTTAGAGGGCTTTTCCAGCCTCAGTAATTCTGTGACTCTGTGTGAGGAGGCTTTAATTTTGATAAGCTGGGGAGACACAGCAGAGGGGTGATGTGCTGTTGTCGCAGGGCTGCTCCCCCTGTCTATGCCAGGGGCTTGTGCCATTCCATGGAGTTCTGCCTTGGGCACAGCTTTTCCAGAACTGATGTCACTGCAGTTGTTTGGCTGACACAGTTTTGCTGTTCCAACTCTGGCATTTGTTCTTTTTGGCCCAAAATAGCCCACATCTGTTGCTGCTGGACATTCGTTCACTGCTTCTCATCCAGGCTCTGGGGAAGGGATAGGATTTCAGTAACAGTTGATATGCAGTGGCTTATTGGGGCTCTTGGGCTTCCTTACAGATCTCATCCATTGGTTTTCTGATTTTAGAACACCTTTTGCTCATTTTTGTGCCTTCAAAATCACAGCGAAGGCATGTGGACCCAATAAATGGCTTCTCAACACAAATGGAGTGGGATGCTGGAGGAAGCAGGATTTAGCAGCGTAAAAGCTTCAGTTCAGCCAATAGAGAGTGCCAAGAGTGGAGAGGAAGGAGTTTTCTCCTGCTGTTCCAATTTCTCAGCTCCTGTCCTCTTTCCCTTATCCCTGGGCTTCCCCATCCTTCCAGCTCCCAGAGGAGTTCCAGAAGTGGTGCTGAGCCAGGTGTGCCAAAGCTTCTCTGAGCTGGAGGCTACGTGTGCAGGTGCATCTCTACTCCTACTCAAGACGGTTATTGAGTCCCTAGTTTTTGACCCTCTCTTCCTGGTCTGAGCTAAATGTTACCAAATAACTCTTCTAAATGGTACCAAATAACTTCCAAATAACTCTTCTCTTACATACTAACAAAAGAAATTCTGCTGGATAAAGGTTTCAGAGACTATATCTCATGCCTTGCTCTTTTCCTTCTGTGTAGTCTACCTGATGAACTAAATGGTGCAAACTCAGAGATACAACTCCTATTTTTACCTTCCTTTGAAAAAGAAATGGTACCTCCAAGCTGTCCCTGGGCAAACTCTTGCCTGCTGACATTTCAAAAATTGCTCTTTTAGGGTCCTCATTCCCTCCTGACTTGCACTGTGGTTTCTCTTCTCTCTCCTCTTAAAAGAAAATCTTACTGTATTTTCACCTTTGAAAAAACGGATAATAAATAAATAAATAGGCTGGAGCTGCACAATGGCCAGAGAGGAGACAGCTCTTCTGGTTTTCACCCATTTTTCCTACCCAGATATGCTGCAAGCATAAAAATCCCCTGAGAAAGCAAGACTCCTGGGCCTCCTGGCTGCTTTCATCCAGGAGGAACTTTTGTATTTAAATGTGCTTAGCACTAAGCCGAACATGAATCTCCCCCAAGCCACTGAGAGCAGTTTCCAGGCTGTGTTTTCAGCAGCCTGCTCTTGGCAGACAGCTGCTGGGTGTGTGAAACCTGCACTCGGTGGAAAACTGGAATACCCAGAGGCATCCTTGTTAAAAATGAGCTCCCTGTTTGTGTCCAGAGGGCAAATCTTCATCTGGAGGAGCACAAATTTGTGTTTTCCAAGAGACTGATCTTAAGTATGGTTTGGCAGGTGTACAGCTGCTGTATCAGGGAGAAGCAAGGTGATGTTGCTGTCCTGTGTTGGTGTCGTGACTGCTCAAATGCAGGGCTGTTCCTGGAGAGCAGGATGGCTCCTGTGGGTGACAGACTCTCCTGGAACTGAAAACAAAGTAATCCTCACTTGGAAGTGCTGGAGGAGATCCTGGTGGCTTCCTGTGGCTTTCTGAAGAGTTGATAAATGGATAAACACATCATTTTTGGGGGGTGTCGAAGGCTCCGCAGGACAGAACTTACATGTGGCTACAGTGTGGAGGAGTTGAGCAAAGTGTGGAAATTGGGATTTAAAAGGTGCTAATGGAACATGATTGCCTTTTGTAGGGAATAAGTGGAATTGACAGATGTGGTTTTTTAATGGCTGTGGGGATGCTTTGGCTAAGAAGAATTGTAACCCCCCGTTTCCTCCTGCTGCCTCTTTTCCTGTGTTTCTGATGGAAATGCCAGTGCAGAGGCCAATATGCCAGAGGCGACTTTACCTAAAATCCCTGTTAGGATGTTACTGCCACTTCTACCCTCAAAGGAGGGGGCACCCCAAAAGCAGGGAAGGTCCCTTTATGCAGTGAGGATTGTGGGGGAAGGTGGGGAGTGATGGGACAGCTGTATTTTGCTGCCAGACTTCACGGTTCCTGTTGGGAATGTGGCAGCATTCCCCAGGCTGAATGCATACCCTCGGAATGGACCCGGCATCTTTCTGAAGGCAATTCTCATTCAGTGAACAGTGGTTTGGAAATAGTCAGTCATCAGGCACTTATGGATCTTTCAAGCCCCTTTCTCTCCCTAATAATCCCACCTCTTGGGAGGTATTGATTCTCTGCTGTTGGCTGCCTGTTGGAATTCCACAGTCTGGTTTAGTCTGTGTAAATCGCTGTGCTGTCATTTTCATGCAGCAATTACCTGCTCTTGGTTTCTTTCATCCTGAGTCCTTTGCCAGAGATCCAAACTCTGTATTGACAAACCACCCTGGAAGAAAGAGAGGGGTCAGGGTGTATGGGAAGAAGGCTCACACAACCAGAAGCTTTTGGGGGGAGTTTTCCTGAGGTGTGGTCATCTCAGAGGTGCTCAGCCTGTGCTGGGGGTTTTTTTTGGTCATCCAACACAAGAGGGATGCCAATGTGATGTTATGCCTTGCTTTTTGCTCATGCCACAAATGTAGGCACAAACATAGGCTCTTCAGTACCTAAAGAGGTTACAAGAGAACTAGAGGGTAGCTTTGGACAAGGACATGGAGTGACAGGACAAGGGGGAATGGCTTCAAACTGACAGAGGGCAGGGTTAGATGGGGTATTGGGAAGGAATTCTTCCCTGTGAGGGTGAGGAGGCCCTGACACAGGTTGCCCAGAGAAGCTGTGGCGGCCCCATCCCTGAAAGTGTTCAAGGCCAAGTCAGACGGGACTTGGAGCAACCAGGGATAGTGGAAGGTGTCCCTGCCCATAGCAGGGGGTGGAACTAGATGAGCTTTAAGGTCCTTTCCAGCCCAAACCATACTAGGATTCCTCTCAGTCTCTAAAAGATTGTCTTTTGATTTGTGGTTATGGTTCTCCCATCTGGGGAGGAGGGAGATTTGGGAATTGGTTTCATTCTCATTTTAGGTGATTTTTTTTTTTTCCCCTTCTGGGTGGACAAAAGTTGAAGGAAAGGGTTGGTTCCAGCAGTAGGATTTCCTTCAGGAAACAGGAGCTTCAGCTTCCCAGAAGTGCCAGTGGCTGTGCTTAACCTGTCACAACATCACACCTCCAAACCTAAAGGCATTTTGTTATTACAGCAGCATGGCTGGGCAGTTTGGGCTCTCACTTGAACAGAATACCCATTCTAGAAGAGAATAAATTAAAAAGCCAACTGGCCTTTTTTTTCTGAGGAGTGCCAGGACCAGAGATAGGGCCAGAAGTCAGATAACAAACAGTGTCCAAAATTGCAGTGCCTGGCGCATGGCGTGAAATTAAAACCTTCTCTGCCTCCTCCTGCATGTGTAACAAAACAGCTCCTGCCACAGTCTGCCAGCACCAGGAGTCAAGAGGAGAATAATTAAATACATGGAGGTTTCTGCATCTGAGAGAAGGTCTTCCAAGGGAAGGGATGAGGCTTTTCAGCTGTGGACCTCAGTTCTTTAGTCCTGCAGCCAGGCTAAAGCTGGAAAGAGTCTGTGGGTTTCCTTGCTACCTAGAGCAACAGGATTCTGCCTTTTTTTCCCTGTTTTGTCAATTCTTCCTCTAAGTTTGCTCCCTCTACCTTCCCTGTTGGGCTCGGCAACAGCCCCGGAATGTGCCAGTATCATACTGGCTGTTCTCTCCCCAGACCTTGCTGGCTTTCCAGCCTACAGGAAGGATGTTTCTTGAGAGTTTCCCAGGAGTGATGAAGAGGGCAGCACTTTTTAATCAAAGTTACATTAGGTGAAGCTGATATTATTCACTCTGCTTTATTGCAGCTATTTTTACGTGGAGGTTAGAAGTTAATACTACCCAGCAAGCCTCGTTTTGCAGAATTCTGGCAAGCAAAGTCCATCAGCACATCCAGACAGGGAAGGAAAGAGCCCAAGCAAAAAATAAACTTGTGAGCTGACCTGAAAAAAAAGCAGTAAAAAACCTGAGCCTTTTATAAAAACCAGACCCTGATAATTGAGGGACTGGTCTGGAAGGCCAAAACCCAGCCAGGCCCATCAGCTGCAATCAGCAGAAGGACAAGGGTCTGTAATCAGTGAGGGAAGGGGAGCAGGAGAGCTCGGGGATGTAGGATTGGTTTTTCCCTGCCCTGGCAAATGAACCTGACTCTCTCCCAGTTCTCATCCACAGCCAGAAGTGATGTGATAAGGCTTGGTCTGACTCTGCTTGGAGGGATGTCGGCACCTGGGAAATGGCTGGGACTGAAGACAGTGTCTCACAGTGAATGGCTTCAGCAAAGAAGGCTTTGCAGGGTTGTGTGGGACTGAGTTCATGTGGGTTTGGGGTTTTTTTGCCCCCCTCAGGCAGTGCCAAAGGTTTAAGTTGTGTTAATTCCTTGTACCTGGCAAGGATGTTGGCTGAGCTGGGATCTCCTCTGCTGGTTGCAAAAAGACGTGATGAACTGGCAGAGGGAAGAGCTGTCACTGTGTTTCTAGGAAATGACCAAAATGCAGCTTCTTTCTTTCTCCTTTCTGTTTTCTCTTTCTTTTTCCTTTTCCGCCTTTTTTCTGTTCTTTAACACAGAGATCCTTTGCTGGAATGTGCTTTCCATGCCAGTGCTTTCTAAGCCTTTTACTGGTGTATTATCCCTGCAGGAGATGCTGTGGTGAGGCCGTAGGACCCCATTGCCATGGTTCTTGTGATGTTCCCAGGGGCACTCAGAGATTGGGGCCCTTTTAAAAAAAAAACAACACACCAACTGAGCACTTTTATAATAAGAACACCAGGTATTTTTTAAAACCACTTAAGGTATTTTTAAAATCTGCTTGATACAATTGGTGTCACCAATTGATTGCTTTGACCCCTCTTCTGATGTGACTTCACAGTGTGCTTGGTTCTTTGGGCTGGATTGTAAAGGCTGGTTCCTTTGGCAACACTGGGAGAAATTAAGGAGAAAAATTGGTTGCCTCAACATGGAGTTTGAGACCTCAGGCAGATGCACTGAATTGCAGCAAAAAAGGGTTTTTAGAGGTTTTTTGCTACCATTGTTCCCCAACCCAAGCTTAAGGGGGAATTTGAACTCTAGCTTAGGTTTTAGGAGAAGGCTCTCAAGTTCCATGGGCTATCAGTGTTGAGAATTTCAAGAAAATCCTTTGGAGCTCTCATGGAGCATCCTGCCAACTTAGGATGTTAATGTAGCATTCCTGAGCTATGGTATTGTAATTACTTGCTTGTATTAAAGTTTATCCACAAAGCTTTTCTTCAAGCACCAGCATGCCCCTGATGAAGGCTTGGACCCTGGTTAGTGCCAGGACTGTGACGAGCAGGGTGTGATGGAGGAGGAAGGTGACTAGAGGGATGGAGCACCTCTCCTGTGAGGCAAGGCTGAGAGAATTGGAGTTCTTCAGCCTGGAGAAGAGAAGGCTTTGGGGTGACCTAATTGCAGGGACACGTGCCACTAGACCAGGTTGCCCCAAGCCATGTCCAGCCTGGCCTGGACCCCTTCCAGGGATGGAGCAGCCACAGCTTCTCTGGGCAACCTGTGCCAGGGTCTCACCGGCCCCTAAGTAACATCTGACTTATGTTTCTCCTCTTTTAGTTTGAAGATGAGCATCATCTGCTTGCAGCAGAGGGAAGGTGCTGTCCTCAGGGTGCCTCTTCCTCACTGTGAGGAGGTGCCATCTAGGGAAACAGGAAAACACAGCTGCTCTGCATGTGAGGTCAGTGTGCAGTGCTAAGCAGGGAGGTTTGAGGTCAAAGCAGGTCAAGCTGAGGTGGTGTGTGTTGATAAACCCATCTTCCATATCGTGCATGACAGCAGGGAGGAATTTGGAGCATGGGGCATGTGCCATCCCAGCACTTTCACACTAGGATGTGGCATAAACTGGGAGACTCGATGCTTCTCTTCCCATTTCCTCCTCTTTTGGATTGCCAGCTTCCTTGTCTATGTTACATGTCTAATTCACTTGGTCCAGCTCCTTCCTGCCTTTTCCTGCAGTTCAAGGGCAAGTCAGTCTTCCCAGACTGTATTTTAAAAAGCTATTCCCTGCACATTCCATTGTCCCAGGCGTGTAACTGCCCGCTTATCCTGTGGTGGTGGGAGACAGTGAATTTGGGGTGCCAGCTCTCGTGAGAGAGGGGTACCCACACTCCAGCAGAGCCATGTCATGAAATGGCTCGACAGAAACTCTTCCTGCTGGAGTTTGCTGTTTCAGCATGAGCAAAGCCTGAGCTGAACTGGTATTGATCCCTCCTCTGGTAATGAAGCCATCCCCGGGAAGACAGGGAAGTATTTTTTATATCAGCACAGCTCTGTGGATTTTCTTTGGCTCGTGATGAGGGCAATACCTGCTCTCAGGCTCTTGCGGGAGTTTCTTTCTGATGGATCTTTGGGACCTACAAATCCCAGAGTTCAAAAAGAGTTGTGGATTGTTTTTTCCTTTTCTGAGAACACACTGCTCGCTTCTCCTATGGTCAGAAGTGAGATGCTTTGTACTGGAAAGGGGCTTTTAGTTTTTCTATCAGAACTGGGGATAAATAAACAGTAAAATAAAAAAAAATACAGTGGTAAAGTGGGCAGATTTCTGTCTGTCTGGTTGGAATGGTTGGGCAAGAGATGGAGGAAGGAAAGGTGATCCTCTTTCCAGGATTACATGTGCTAGATCAGAGGGTCTTTTGAAGGTTCAAGAGAAGGAGATAGTGAGAAGTCTTGGGATAAGAGAAGGACATAGGAGGCAGGCAGTGAGATGATGTGAAAGCAAGTCCCAGTTCTCCTTGGACAGCTCCTCCAAGGTGGCTCAGGACAGCTTGAGAGCCAGGGGAGAGCAGATACAGGGAGAGGATTGTGTGACTAGATAAGCATCCATAGATTTTATGTATATATTTGGAGTATGTTGTGTAAATGAAGACAATACCTAATGATTCGTGGCTATTATTTGAAGTCTCCCACTGTTACATATTTATTTGTCATTTCTTGTAGTAACACCGATGATAATGATTTCATTTGTATTAATGTTGGTGTCATGGACTTCCGTTGATATTCTGCATTAATTAATGTACCATTAAAAGAAAGTGGCACCCAATTAATATCAAGTAGGAACGATACTGCCAGTGTCCTGTCATTATGGTTTCATTTGTAATGCATTGTATGAGTGCTCTGCCTTAATGGAAGTAATTTGCCATTCAGAGCATCACCCGATGGGCTGCCATAGGGGGCCAGAAATTGAAAGTTAGTGGCAACTGCAAAAAAAAAAGGGATATTAAAAAAATAGGATCTGTCAAGATTATGGCATCACCCCCAAGCAGGAATTGGGAAAGGGATTTCTTCTCTTGCCCCATGATGAATGCTGGCTGGTAGCAGTAAATCACTGGTGATTTGACTTTGCTACTGAATTTTTGCTACTTTGCTCCTTTACTGAGAGGAGAGGTAGTGGAAAATCCCACTGGAAGCTGCAGGTCAGGGTTGCCTTTGCTTCCCTAAGCAAAAACTGCCTCTGCCAGTGCAGGAGTGCAGACCTTGGCTGTGGCCACCTGGATCCACCTGATCCATGCTCACTGTCTCTGACAGAGTGACTCAAAGGGATGCCGAGCCATCTGCTGTGGATGCCCTTGCAAAGGGGGAGATGGCTCCAAATGCCCTTTTCCAGCAGGCAAATCACTCCAGCAGGAGTGATACAGTGCTGCTGAAGCCAGGAGCTCTCTGACTGACAGGTTTTCACGTTCTTGTCACTTGTGTCTGACTTTCAAACATCTTGTTAGACCATCTTGGGCTACCATCTGCTGTCTCCAAAACTGAGAGTGACTTAATAGCAGCCGAGGAGGGAAGCACAGGCTGCCTCCCAGCCCTTGCTCTGGCCCTGTCTGCTCCTTGAAGGCTGGACATCAGGAATGTGGCTTTTCTGATGGAATTTGGCTGTGAGCTCCGAGTCAGTGAAGTGGTGACTGCGTCACTGCTCTTTTCTTCTGCCCCTCCCAGGGGTTGGCTTTTGCTAGTTGGAACTAGAGGATCTTTAAGGTCCTGTCCTACCTGACCCAAACCATTTTAGGATTCCTCTTCTGGGCTTGCCCTCTCAAGATCTGTGCTGCAGAAGTGACTGGTGCCACAAGGGGAGAGGTGGCAGATCCATGTACACCTAGCTTTTGGGGATGCCACATCATCCGTCAGTCATGCAAGCCCTGTGTTGGCAATGGCAAGGTTATCTTTGGTGGGAAACAGGGCAGCTCTGGGCTGGAAAAAGCAAGCAGCTTTATCCCACAGGGTGCCAGAGCATCCTCTCCTGTGTGTGGCTGCTGCACTGTTGTCCTCTCAGCATGGCAAGTGTCCCTGTGGACCTGTTGGTTGTGATGTCCCTTTTTTCAGCACTGTGTGTTGGGTTCGGGCTGTGTCTGCTGGGTATAAGCGCTCTTGGCTCCGAGTGTGGTTATCCAGCAGCTAATTCCTCTCCAGCTCCTGTAATGCATCTATTCCAGCTGTGTTTATGGTGTTTTCAAAAGCCCCTCAATTGAATTATAGCTCTGCGGTGGCCGTTTGCCAGTGTCACTCGATAATGAGGGAGGTCACTTAATAGAGATAGCAACAAGAGATACATATTAATGAGAGCTGATTGAAAGGTGGGATGAGTTTCAACATAAAAAAAAAAAATTAAAAAGGGAAATTATCAGGTTTTAAAATCAAACTTTAAAATTGAAAATTGCTTGGCTTGGATGCGCAGTAATGCAATTAATAAATGTAATTAAAAGTGTAATTAAGAACACAGGAATTGGAAGTCTATGCACATTCATGTGAGCATTTAGAGCTGGCACATGAGCAAGGGACCCAGTCTGGCAGTTGGATCTTTCCTGAGATGGAGCACAGGAACAGAAACCAGAACATGGGCCTGGGTTTTAGCTCTTGTCAAGGTCTGGAAGAGGGGCTGGTACTTGCTCTGACTCTGCTCCTTGAACTGTCTCCTGAAGAAAATTAGACCTGGGCAAGGATAGGTGGCTTAAATCTGTCCTGCACAGCCCAGCTGTGAGGGAGACAGAGTTTCACCTGTAACAGGAGAACACTGGAAATCTATGTCATCTCTGTTGCTCAGCACCTCTGAGATCAGGAGCCACTGAGCCCTCCTTCCTGCCTGTGATGAGATGCGATCGGCAGGAGAGCCTTTGCCTGGAGCAGAGGGATGTCTGAGCTGGCTTTAGCAGAGCGCAAAGCTCCTTTCATCCGCCCCACTGCGTGGCGGAGAGGGAAAAGAGCTGCCAGGAACAGAAGCAGGGAATTATTTAGGAGTAATAGGTTGACCTGAGATATAACAGGAGCACGAAGCAGCGAAGCATCTCCTGATGGAAGCGGTCAGCTGCCACCTTGATGCAGGGAGGGAAGCAGGCGCTGACATAGGGCTGGCGGGGCTGTTTTGGATGAGGAGATCAGAGCTGCCTGCTGCTCCAGCCCCCGTGCCCGTCGCTGTGCCCCCTGGTCTGTTTGCGTCGCCTCATCTCACCGACCTTCAGACAGCTGTTGGGCCAGATTGCCTGCCGTTTTTCCACATTATTTGCATGGGTACAGCACACTCACATCAGCATCCTAATCATCTCCACCAGCTTCTGCTGGGTGACTTTGCCCTGGGAGGTCACATGGAGGTCTTCTGCCTGGCCAGTCACTGGAGAGGGGGAGCAGGCATGGAGAGACCAGCCCCAAACAAACAAACAAAAAAACCATTTCTAGTGCCCAACCAAAGCTTGTAAGGATATTGTTGTGGTTTAACCCTAGGTAGCGGCTAAAAGCTGCACAGCTGCTTGCTCTGTATGTTGGAAAAGGGGATGCATTTAAGGGAGAAAAACTAACTCCCACATCTCCTCTGCTTTACCTCCCACCTTTATTCTGTCTGGCTCTGACCCTGCTGTAAAAAAGTCAGAACTACATATTCCCTCTCTCAGCCCTTTGCCCACAAGGCACCTAGTGTCAGGCCACTTGGACAAGACTGATGGATCAAGGCATATCTGAGGTGTTGGTGGCCCATGGCCCGTGAAATGATTTTGCTGTGGTGGAAGACTCTCAAAGGCACATGTAAATCTGCTCCCTTAGTAGGGCAAGCATCTGCCTGACAGCCAGAGGGGTTGGTTTGTACACTGTGGGAGCAGGTGCTGTGGGCCTGAGGAAATTGTGTGGATAACGGGCTTTCTGCAAACAGCCTTTTATTTTAGCTCTGTGGGAAGGAAGAGCTCATTCATGTGAATCATTTACATTGGAAGGGACCTCTAAGATTGACTCCAACCATTAACCCAGCGCTGCCAAGTCCACCACTAAACCATTACTAAGTGCCACATCCATACATCTTTTAAATCCCTTCAGGGACGGTGACTCTACCACTTCCCTGGGCAGCCCATTCCAGTGCTGGACAAGCCCTTTCATGAAGAAATTCTTCCTGCTATTCAATCTAAACCTCCCTTGGAGTAACTTGAGGGGAACATTTGGTGGCAGACAAAGAGATTGTACGTTTTTTTTTTTAGGTGCCCCGTCCAGCACCCCTCATTTTCAGCTGTGGCCATGCAAACTGTCTGGCACATTGAAGAATTCTGGAATGGTTTGGGTTGGAAGGGACCTTAAAGACCATCTAGTTACAACCCGCTGCCATGGGCAGGGACACCTTCCACTAGAACCCAGGGACTGCATCTCCTCCAGTATAGCATCATAACCTGCCTTGTATTGCAATGTTGTGTTGGAGCAGCATCCATCCAAAATTTTGTTACTAAGGCATTCTATTCCAGGATTCATAATAAGATATTAAAGACTACAGGTGAGGCCAAAAAATGAGATGTAAATATTTCAAAAAGGCCGTTTCCTGTAAGCTTTTCTTCAGCCTTAGCTGCTCTTTTGCAGAGAATATTGCATAAGGCTTTGGTGTCCCAGCTGTCAAGGTTAACACAGGGCATGTCTGTGCCTGGGCACATGGGAGGTGACAGCCCAGGGCAGGTGTTTGTGGTGGTGGGCTGTGCTTGGGCCATACCCGTGACAGCTTTGAGATGGGAACGCAGCTTCTTGGGAGGGTGTCAAGAGGACGGAGCCATGCTCTGCTTGGTGGTGATAAGAAATAGGACAAGAGGCAACAGGCAGAAGCCGATGCCCAGGAAAGAATTTCTTGCTTGTGCGATGCCCAAGCTCTGAAACAGATTGCCCAGAGAGGGTGTGGAGTCTCCCTCACTGGAGATACTCCAGAGCAATCTGGAGACAGGCCTGTGCCATGTGCTCTGAGATGACTCTGCTTGACCAAGGAGGTTGGACCAGATGATCCATTGTGGTCTCTTCCAACCTGACTTGTTCTGTGATCCTGTGATTCACACAAAGACATGTATTGCCTTGTCTCACCTCTGCACTGGTGACAAGGTCTTGGTCTTTCCTTTGCCTCCTCCTTGTGCAACAACATTTTTCTGGGTTTGAAACAGGGATTTTAGAGGTTTGTTCCTTATTTTAATATAATCTATCCTTGCTACTGAGGTTCCACTGAAACAGAGCAGTTTCCCTATGATTAGAGTTTCGAGCTCTTGTGTGTTGCTGCTTTCGGTTTGAACCCCCAAGCCTCTTTCTAAAAGCTTTTTTATAAAATTTTGGACATTTCTGACTCATTTATTGCAAAATAAGGGAGGCACAAGTGGCCTTGCTACCCAGCACTCCAGAACCCTTTAACTCCTGGAGCTGCCTGGGGTGAGGGGGGAGACCTGGGTGCTGGAGCTGCTTCTGCTGAGCTGTTGGATGAAGGATGGGATACTGGAGCCAGGTCAGGAGCAGGTCCCACTCCCGTTTGCCTCCTCCTCCACAGTG
Source organism: Calyptomena viridis (assembly GCA_013390005.1). Taxonomy (NCBI): domain Eukaryota; kingdom Metazoa; phylum Chordata; class Aves; order Passeriformes; family Eurylaimidae; genus Calyptomena; species Calyptomena viridis. The sequence continues at coordinate 351,160 of WEIV01011197.1, read as the reverse complement.
GCATCTGTCTGCACTTTTATTTTTATCTCACATCTGCTGGCATCATAACAAAAATTTAATAATATGATACAGTTTTGTCACCAGTTCTTTTTTCTATAGTGAATGAAGCTTCGTCGCAGGCTGCTGGAGGGAGTTGAAAGCTTTAAAAAATGACAAAATTTGGTGACTCGTGTAGAAAACTCACCTGTTTGCCACAAGCACCTGTAGGCTGCTGTCCCCCTGGACAAAAAAAATTTGTTATTTTTGCCTGTCGGTGAGATAAGCATAACCACAATTAATCTTTGTTAACGAAGAAAAGCCATGAGGGATATGCGGAACAGTCCTATCCATGAACCAAATGCTGAAAATGGAGAAACAGGGTCCAGTGTGGGGGCTTTCCAATGGCATGTTCCTGGACTATGTCCTCTGCCCTCTGCCTGGTATTTACCACCAAACCCAAGCCCCAGGCAGTTCTGTTTATCCAGATGTTTTGCTTCATTGTTTAGATGATGGGCTGCATCTTTTGAGAAATAAAGACTTTGGCTTCCTGCTGAGGAATATCTTGAGCCTGTTTGACCCAAAAATGGCAAGAGGATTTTAAAGGCATATTTTCTTATGCTTTTTCAAGGCAGACAGTCTGAAATTCCTCTTAAGTCCTGACTGTGCCTGCTTGCATGAGCACTGAAAATGAGACCCTTTCCCTGGCGGACTGTTGGTATGGGATGTCTGCATCCCACTGCTGGTTTTGCCACTTTGAGGGGATTTTTTTGTTTGAGCTTGAGCTGGAGGAGAAAAGATGCATTACCCGGAGCACTCCTTACAGCTCTGCATCCTTTCACCTGTGTACTGCTGTGAATAAGCATGTGAATGAGGGCATGTTCAGTAGTGAAATATTCCCACTGACCAGTGTGTTTTGGTCAGTATCAGTGATTTCCCTCTCTGCTGCCACGCTGTTCTGGTTCGTGCTCCTGTAACACTTCTATTGCCTTAGAAGCCCTTCTGCTTCTCTTCTAAATTCATTTGTGCTGTGCTTTGCTCATGCACGCACCTTCGTGCTTGTGGATACCCACTGCCCCCAACAAGATCCTGTCATGGGGCCCCTCACAGCCCCTCAGATGATTTGGTGTAGATGCCCGTGAATGATCCCCAGGGCCAGCCATATCTTTGTCCAGAGCTGACAGCCTGATTGTTTGGCTCTGGCTGTCTGCTGGCCAGTGAAGGGACCTGGTCAGCCAAGCCTTAAAACAAAGATGAACCCCCAGTAATTAGCAAGTGTCAGACAGCTCAGGAGGTGTCTGCAGGGGCCAGAGCTGACAGCACCAAAGCTGATGACCTCTGCGTCCCTCCAAACAGCGTCTCCTTTGGAAGGACGAGGAGATGAAGATCCTTCAAAGCTTGCTTTGGGGCTATTGTATGGAATACAATGCCGGGGAAATCAAGCTCTTCTCTTTCACAGCCAGCGAGCAGCCCCCTAATCACGGGTGACCAGAGCGGATTTGCATGTTAAAAGGAGTGGCTAGGGGCACTTGAAAAGAAGAGGAAACATATTCATCAATGCCAGCTTTATCTTTATGAATATGATTATTATTCCTGGGGACAATATAGCCCAGACCGATCAGTTCAACCCTCATCTACTCCTGTGCTGCCTCTCCCTATTAATGGTTAATTTGCAATGCTCTGTGTCGTGGCATTGATACTCCCGTGGCTCTGGGAAGGAGTTTGAGAAGGCAATTGTCGGAGCATATGGAGTACAGTGGTGGAAGCAGTGCCCTGGCAGCAGCAAGGGGAGGGTTGTGGGATGCTCTGGAGCTGCTCCCTGCTGGTGGTAGCTGGGGGGGAGACAGGTAGCCAAAAGAAGGATGAGGAGATGTTCTAGTTCTGTCTGACAATGTGTTTTGGGAGTGCTCAGAAAGCAAACACCGACCACAGCCTGCCATGAAAGGCTTCTCCACTCCAACACTGCTGCCCTGAGCTGACAAAATCCTGGTTCCTGAGGAGTTTAAATACACAGGCCAGGATTAAGGTGCAGTATGTGTAACACAAAGTCCAGGGTTTAAACAGCATCAGGGCAGATCTGGGTTCAGCGTGCCAGAAATTGAGCAGCTGTAAGGTAAAGGGTAGCAAAATTCTGGGACAAACGGATTGGGGAAGATGTGGTATCTCCATCACTAGAAGGCTTTAAGGATGGGAATGATTGAGGTGTATCACAGAGACAAGTTTCTCTTTTGAGGTCTCTTCTAGCTATCTCTTTTATGCTTTTATGACTGCTGATCACCAAAAAACTTGAAGACGCATTAAAAAATAATCCTCAGGCCGTGCCCTGAGAGGCTTTCTATAGCAACTTGATTTAGAGGAGGGAAAAAAAGACAGGAAATGAAAAACCTAGGTGGGAGCTGCAACCTCTCACACCTTGATAGAAGCAGCAGTGATGAAAGGGAAGCGGAGTTTTGCTGGAGCCCACGGTGAGCTCAGGTATCAGAGCACCCCTGACTGGATCCAAGGGCAGGGAGCATGAGGGATGTGCATGGAATGAGTGTCCGGAGCCTGGATTCATCACTGTGGGTTGCAGAATGTGCCCTGGGTTCCCTGCTTTGTCTGCTCATACAAAATCCTGGCACCTGCCCTGAGGGTGGGAAAAACTCAGGTGCTTTGGTTCTTTGCTGGTGCCATCCCCCACCATTAAACTGGTTAGATCAGATCTCTAAGTGTAGAGCCCTGGTTTCTCATGTTTTATAGTGGAGGTGGTAACTGGTACAGCTTTTGGTTCACTGCAAGCTTTGTCGTTCCCAAAAAACCTGAAAACGGCTCAGTTTGGATTTTCTTCGAAGCAGTGCCCCATCTTCTAAGCTCTGCCTCTCCTCAAGCCTCCTTTCCATCTTCTCTGCACTTCACAATACTTCTCCATAAGCTGAGAATGAGTAATTTAATAGAAAGAAGTTAACAATGGAATGCGGAGACTTGGGGAGAGGTTTGCAGAAATAATCCGTATTATCCCAGCTGGCCATAACCAGCCGCTTCCAGGCCTCACTTCTGACCTTTGCTGTCTTTCCTTTGGAAGTTTAGCTCCTTGTCAACCCTTAATGAGGCTGTGATGGTGTCACAAACAGAGGGACATGCCCAAGGTGTCATGATCCATCTGTACCTGCAGCCTGGGGCCCCAGCAAAGCCTTTTTGCTGTTGGTCTGTGCTTCTGCCTTTGGAAAGAGACAAGAATATGCATTTTAAGATTTGCATAGGAACATGCAGCTGTTCCACCAAAAATGGATAATTGTTCTCCCCGCTGTGAAGTTAAACAATAAGAAGTGCCAAACTGCACTTGCCATTGCTGATTTTGTGCACCCAGCTGCATATTTTATGCATGTAGATTAGTTCCAGATATATGACGATGTAACTGTTCATGCCTGCGTTAATCAGGCCAGGTTGTAGTTGCTGTGGCAACTATAACTTTGACTTTTACATTAAGTTCTGTGTTGCATTTAATGCCTATTTTTTTTACTATTGTTTTTTAAGCTCTCTGATATTTAATGCCTTCCCGTGAGGGAATCAGCATCAAAAATAAAAGTGCCTTTAGGCAGAAAACAAGTTTCAGCAAAGAAAGTAATTTTTCTGGAAAGTTGGGATGTGTGGGAAAATAAGGGTTTATGATAGAATGTCATCTTGACCACAGCTGTATAACTATTATTGTAAGTGTGTAACAACTATTATAGCTCCTGCAATACTGTAATAAAGAATACAGCTGTATAACTTATAAATGCCCTGAAAACATAGGACTGAAGTTGTTGGGTCTCTGGATATTCCTTTTGGTGGGTAAAGGAAATTGCTAATGTGTATTTGATGGGGAAATAGGCAGGTGCACAGTTTTGCTGATATTTATTTTTTCTTTCCAGAATACTCCGGTGGGCACTCCAATTTTCATAGTGAATGCCACAGACCCGGACCAGGGGGCAGGGGGCAGTGTTCTTTACTCCTTCCAGCCTCCTTCCAACTTCTTTGCCATTGACAGTGGCCGTGGCATCGTGTCAGTGACCCGGGAGCTGGACTATGAGGTGACTCAGGCCTACCAGCTCCAGGTGAATGCCACGGTGAGTCTTACCCTGGCTGCTGCAGGGGTGGGAGTGTCTGAGGGGGCTGCTATGGGGAAGGAACTGTTGCTTGTTTATTTTATTGCACTACTCTGGCATCTTCTTGGGCATATGCAGTGTTTTCTGCTTAGTGAGATATTGTAGCAGTGCAGTGCATGGGTGGTTTCAAATCTCTGTGAAGCAGAGCCGCACCTCTCCAGCAGCACCTCAGGCATGTCAGGGGCTTCTGCATGAAGGGGAGCAGCTCCGACGGTGATGAAACCCAGTATAGGCCATTCAGAGAATCCCAGAAAGGTTTGGATTGGAAGGGTCCTTAAAGCCCATCTCATTCCACCTCCCTGCTATGTGCAGAGACACCTTCCATTAGACCAGATTGCTCCAAGCCCTGTTCAACCTGGCCTGGAACACTTTCAGGCAGCCACAGCTTCTCTGGGCAACCTGTGCCTGTGTTTCACCACCCTCACAGAGAAGAATTTCATTGTTACATTGAATCTTCTGGGTTCATTGCTTATAGATCATGTGAATCATAAATCACTATGTTTTATTACAAGTGGATTCATCTGCATTAGGTTTAGGCATCAAGAGTTAAAATTTTGGTGGACAGAGGAGAAACCGAGGTCTTAACTACAGTCAATAACAATGTAGTGGGAGGGCACCTTGGGAGATGTGTCCACCAGGGCAAATTTGCACCCCATGTGAGTGGGAAATTTCTTCCCCGGTGTTAAATCTTGTGAGAGCTCAAGAACGTGGAGCAGCACACAGGCAAGTTCTCTGGATGATGGCTCCTTCCCTACCTCAGATACAAGAGAGGAAGGTGAGTTTTCAGCCCTACAATACATCTGACCAACTCTGCGTTCAGGAAAGGGGGGGAAAACCCTCTCTGCCCCCTCCAGGCAGCTGGCTAGAACTCTTGAAGCATGTGATTTAATCAAGATCATTGTCTTGATGCAGAACCACAAATGTCAGGAGGACATGCAAGGCTGTACAGGGCTGCTTTGCTCTTCATGGCACTGAGACTGGGCACTCACAGACTGCAGGGCCACAAGCAAACACCACAACCTTTCAGCACAAGCCCTGTGTGTTCCAGGCTGTGGAATCTTCCCCAGAAGCTTGTTTTTTTCTGAAATAACCCTCATTTTATTTTTAATACTCCAGTGGTAAGAGGTACTCTGTTTGTTCATTTCCTTATCAGTGTCTGTCACTGGGACACATTCCTGGGATGTGCTGTTGAATTACCTGTCAGGTTAGAAAATGTGGGACCAAACAGAATCCCCGATGGAAATGTGAACTTTCTACCATGATTCTGATTTCCTCAAGGATGCAAGGATGTCAGCTTGATCCATTCAGCTCCATCTAGCCTCATGACCCAGGTGCAGTTACCAGCAAAGATATAAAGGGGGCATATCTGGACTTCATAGAATACCAGAATGTTTTGGGTTGGAAGAGATCTTAAAGATCATCTTGTTCCAACCCCTTGCCATGGGCAGGGTCACCTTCCACTAGACCAGGTTGCTCCAAGCCCTGTCCAACTTCCAACACTTCCAGGTGTGGGGCAACCACAACTTCCCCAATAACCTGTTACTTGCTGTATATGTTCCTAGCATCAAGTGATTTTATTCCCAGCTGAAGGAATCCAAAGACTGCAGTATTAAGCCTCTGAACTAGGCTGTCTCAGGCTGTGGGAATATCTCAGTCAGTTCTAGTACTTCCTAGAAGAAAAGTGATGAGAAACCCTGATGGCAAAGCTATACGAGGGAAGAAGAATGAGAGTTGCACCAGTGTAGCAGGAGCTGGAAGAGCAAATGCAGCCTCTTGCCTGCCTGATGAAGAGTTTGCATAGTCCGAAGTGGGAACTGGCCTGATGGTGATTTCAGGATGGCTGCAAGAAGAGCTGAGGAGTTCAGGTGCAAGGCAGGAGTCGTTTCACCCCAGGGGTGTAGGCAGCAAGGGCAGGCAGAGGCTGGAAAAGGCAGCAGAAGTGACAGCCAGTGAGGAAACTGGAAGCCTGTTCTCTTCAGAGCTGTCTGTGATGCCTTAAACAAAACTGAAGAGGTGAAGGGCAGGGAAAAGAACATTATCTGAAGAAACAAAGGACTTTAGCCTGATAACACTAACAGCAGAATGGAGTCAGAAATAAGCATCCATCTGGGCCCTAAATGCTGAGGCCCGCAGGTTAAGCTGTACAAGCCGTGTTGTTGAATATGGTTTAAATTAACATTAATCTTATGGCAATCAGCATTTGCTGCTGCTCAGAGCCACTTTGCAGGAGTGTGTGGTAACCTCTAATGGTCTCCTTCCAGCACAGGACTTGACTGAGGGTAAGGAGAGACTGATTTCCTTCCCTTTGTGTGCTGTCTCTTTGCTCCTACCCTTTTAGCAAAGGGCTGTGGGCATTGGGCTCACTTTTGAGCACCCATGCTTCAGCAAGAAAAACACTGGCAGAAGGGCACTGCCAGGAGAAGCTGGTGGCAGTGCCATGCTGTGGCATTGGCTGCTGGGGAAGAGTCTTGCTCTGGGAAAGTGCTTGAGGCTCCATCCTGATGGCATGTGATGTGGTGAAAGGGAGAGATGATCACAGAGTCATGGCATCGTTTGGGTTGGAACAGATATTTAAAGCTCATTTAGTCTCTTGCCATGGGCAGGGACACCTTTCACTATCCCAGGTTGCTCCAAGTTCTGTCTGACCTGGCCTTGAACACTTCCAGGGATGGGACAGCCATAGCTTCCCTGGGCAACCTGTGCCAGGGCCTCACCACCCTCAAAGCCAAGAATGTCTTCCCAATCTGCTATCTAAATCTGCCCTCTGTCAGTTTAAAGCCCTTTCCCCTTGTCCTATCTCTCCAGGCCCTTGTCCAAAGCCCCTCTCCAGCTCTCTTGGAGCTCCTCTGGGCACTGGAGGGTCTTCCTGGAGCCTTCTCTTTTCCAGTTCTCCTAGTCCATCTCCAGAGCGGGGATGCTCCAGACCTTGGCGCATCTTCATTGTCTCTTCTGGACTTACGTCAGCAGGTCCAAGTCTTTCTTGTCCCGGGTGGCCCCAGAGCTGGATGCAGTGCTCCAAGGTACTGATGGTCCGGTTTGAAGCATTGAAGTGTTCAAGGGCCACCACTGGCCCTTCTCAGATCTCTTGTGCTTGTGACCTGCTGGGCAGAGCAGGGAGGATGGTCACCTCAATCCTGCCTGTCCCCCACACACAGTAGGAGGGAACAGGTTTGCAGCAGCCCACAAGAAAAGATGTTGCTCCTGTGAGGGTGAATCATGCGGTTCAGGGTTTCCACTCTGTGTTCCGTGTGAGAGCCGAGGCATCCAGTGAACCCAGGGGCAGCACTGGGTGTATATACCCTCTGCCAAAGCTTGCAGCAGCAAGTACAGAAAAGAATAAAGCTGAGACTGGTTAGGAAGAGCAGTGGGAACATGAGGGAACTGGTGGGCTTGTGTCACATTCCAGTTGATGGAGCCCAGGCTGTGCTGAGGTGTCAGCACTGGTGCGTCTGAGACACTCTGCTGTGACGGGCTGGTTTGAGACACTGTTGGCACCCACACCTGGGTGTCACCATGCAGAGGTACCCTGGGCCGTGTCTGCGTTAGGAGGGAATTTATATTTTGAACAGTGTTGCTGTGTTTTCACTCAAAATGTGATGAAAACTAAATTGGTATTTGCTTTATCTTAAAGGGCTGATGCTGGAATGAAATGCATATTGTGTTTCAGCTTAGAGGGAGGTGCAGTGGACAATAATTCCAGCAGGTAGCTTGAAAAAGAGATGATTACCCCACTATTCAGAAATTCTGGCTCAACTACAACTGCAGGAGACTTAATGCTCTTGAATAATTCTATGTTTCTCACAGAAATCATTTCTCTCCTCTCCCTGCCCCTTGTGTTTTCAAGGACCAAGATAAAAACAAACCACTGTCTACTCTGGCCAACCTGGCAATCACCATCACAGATGTGCAGGACATGGACCCCATCTTCATCAACCTGCCCTACAGCACAAACATCTATGAGAACTCACCTCCGGTAAGGGCTGTGCTTCTCTCTGACAGGCAGGACTGTGGGGTTTCTGTCTGAAACAATGTGTTTCCAGCCAGCTCCAAATATATTTTGCCCTTTTTAAAATAGGGAACCTAGGCAAGGGGGTTTAGGAAGGCTGAACCCCAAGTTAAATATTTTCCTGAGGTTTTTTCCTTAAATTTAACAAGGGGTTTCTGCTGTTCTGAGCAAGCAGTCACCCTGTTTCCTCCCCACGGTCTATCTGCATGCCATTTCCAATAGAAAACTTGAAGGAAAATTTAAATCTTCCTGAAATGAGGCAGTTTTGAAAATGCCAGAATCATCAGCCATTTCAGCACTTTGAGTCTTTTCCCCCAGGTTTTGCCAAATTGATCCAATCATTTTAGTTCTTCTGAAACTCAGTTTGTCAGCAAACTCGCTGTTTGTGGAAAAACGTCTCCCAGTCTCTAAATACAGCAGAGATGAGGGGTTTTTTTCCCCCACAGCAGAATTCAGGGCAGCTTGGGCTTTGGGAGCTGTTTGCTCTGCTCCCAGCAAGGGAGCCTAGGACCTTCAGTCCAAGCACCAGCCCTGCCCAGCAGCATCCCCCTTTCCTAGGCACAGCTGTGCATCCCATCACTTTGCCTATAGGGAAATATTGTTGTGTATGGATGAAAAAACCTTCTGTCCTAAAATTGTGTCATAATGTGTGCCCATGTCGCAAGTGCATCCCATAACATCTCTGCGATGCAAAATGCCTGATGGCTCAGTTCAAGCAGTGGAAGAGGGAACTCCAGCAAGCTTCAGTTTATTCCTTTTTATTCACTTTGGAGCAAAGCCCTGACATGGAGAGTGCTGGATCAACAGGGCTGAGTCCTACTGTCCCAAATCTGTGGCCAGACAGCACATTACCTTCTGCTGGCCTAGAGATGGCCAAAAATGGCTTATTAATTAATTACTTGCCTAAAGAGGAAGTTTTGTTGAGATTAAGTCTTTCTGGGGTAGGCAGAGTGAGCTGCAGGGAAATGAAAAACTACAACTCAGATCAGCCTTAGCCAGGAGGAAAAAAAGCCATAGGTGAAATTAAAGTCCCATGAGTATTAAAAATTGTAGAGTGCCTCACCTTCATGGAGTGACCTGGTATCCAGGAAAGGGAATCTCTTTCAAATAATGATGTATGTTAAGGCTCAGGGATCAATTTGTGTTGATACACCAACATGTACCACAGTAATTCCTGGAACATACACTGATTGCAGGAAGGAAAGCAGCAAATACTCACTGTGTAACCTGACGCAGAAAATGAAGGAAGGAGTGCTCACCAGGCAGAACTTTTCTGGCAGGTTTGGAGATTTTAATTTCTCCTGACCATGTGCAGTATCTCCCCAAAGGCATTGAGGTATCCAGGATAGATGGTGCCACCAGAAACACGGTTAAGAAAAAGATTGCAGAAAGTGGAGGCTACTTTGAGTGGTCTCACTCTCTGGTTTAGGCCCAAATTCCCAGCCTTCCCAGGAGAAATGCCACTGCTGAAACAACAGCATGGTTTGTTATGGCAAGCCTGGAGTTTAACACAGGGTCATTTAGGTTAGAAAAGACCTCAAAGATCAACAAGTCCAACCATCAACTATATGCAGTTTTTGTCTCCTCATGGAAGTCTCATAAATTCTGCCCTACCCTCTGAGGGAGCCTGTTGCCTGTGTAGAGTGAGAGAACATCTTGGTTATCGGAATGATAACAGTAAATTTGGGTGAGGAGTCTGGGCTTGGCCAAGTTCTGTTGAAAACCAGGCCTGCAGGTCAAGCCAAAGGGCTGCAGTGCATTTTTGGGTGATGTTTACCCTGACATTGGACTTGGCAGGTCAAAACAGGCTCAAGACAGCTCATCTCAGCCCCAAATCTGCAGAGCAGGACCTTGCTGCAGCTCCACACGCCCGTTCCCTGTTTCTCTTGCCTCTCTTTTTATCTGTGGAGCACAGCATGTCTGTGCTTCTCTATCAATGTATCAGGTGAGAATACCTCATCTAAAGTGTATACATTACCTAATAAAATCCTTCTTATTTGGGATTATTGCATCAAATTTTAATTTCCTCACTCGAGTAACAGCATGTCAGCCAGCCCAGCAGTGGAGAGCCGATAGAAGGTGAAAAGAGTGGATAAACTGCAGCAAATTACCGCAAACAGATCTCTATCAGCCCTTTGACTGGAATTGACTGGAATTAAAAAGTGAGAAATGGGATTTTTTTGCCGTGGCAGCTTTCTGAAGCACTCCCCCCACATCCCTCCTCCTACTGCAATGCTGGGCTCTGCTTTGCCTTTCAAGTTCCTAATCCTGTAAGAGAGGAGGAAGAAAAAAAGGGGTGGAGGGGCATGCGAGTGTAGAGAAGGGCTGTCGTAGCTCTTATTTTTCTCAGGCTGGGATGTGGTAGCATAATTTTGAAGCTTTTTGGGTAGGTGCTTATTCTGACACTGAGTATAAAGCAATTTCTTATCGGACAAAGGAAGAGGACGCAGCAGGGAGAGACTCTGCTGTCCCTGGAGGTGGTGTATCTTCTTTCTTGATGTTGTTTATCATCCCAGCGTGGCTCAGACATCTCTCCCAGGGCACCCGAGTGCACCAAAGCTGCCTGCAGCTGTGGTAAAGCTTGGCTATGTGGTTTTCATCCTCAGAGTTTTTTTTGGTGTCTGTCCTCAGAATATCTGGGGACTGGTTGATGCTGAATATCACTGAAAGGGTTGTCAAGCCGTGGCACAGCTGCCCAAGGCAGTGGTGTAGTCACTATCCCTAGAGGGATTTAAAAGACACATGAATGTGGCAGCTGGGGGCATGGGTTAGTGGTGGCCTTGGCAATGCTGGGGAATGGTTGGACTTGATGAGATTTTTCAGAGGGCTTTTTCAACCTAAATGATTCTGTGATTCCATGTTCTCCAGACAACGTGATGGGGCTGGAGGACAGGAGCCAGTTGCTCTTGCAGAGCAGCTGTTGTTCTAATGAGCCCCTGCTTTTGGACTTCAGCTGCTGCATGGTCCAGGCAGCATCACAGCTTCAATCTGGGGGGGAAAGAGAAGGAATTGACTTGCTAGGAGTCAAGCTGAGGCCTATGAACATGTCCTTCATCCCACAGGGAGCCATGTGAAGGCAGGAGTGGGGGCAGACCCCTTTGGCACTTGGTCCCAAGCCTAGCAGTTGTATTCTCTTGTAATAGAATGGTACAGATACATGTCAAATATCATTAAAACAGTTTTAATTTTTCAGCACCATCCCCCTCCACCTCAGAAACTCCTTAGGTTGAAGAAATAATGTAGAATCAGTGCTATTTTTGCCCTAGAGTCTCAATAGCTCCAAGTTAATTCTTTCTTACAATATTTCCAGCCCATCAGTGTGAACACTTTATTAAAAGCTCAGGGTTTTATTAAAAAAGGATTGATTTACCCCTGCCCCTCTTCAAAAAACCCTCAGATTTTGTTTGGATAATATGCCATTCTTTATTTTCTTCACCTTTTTTAAAGCATAGGCTTTCCCAGATTATTACTTTTCTAAACCTTCTTCCTTCTTCCCTAGAGGGAGAGAGTTACTCTGTTCTCTCTGTACCCAACAGCCGAGCCCTCTCTCTGTAGCCACTGTTGTCTGCAGTAAATCAGTGAATTGGGACTTGTTTTGAGAAAATTCATGAATATTTGGGAGTTTCTGAGAGGTGCAGGTACATGCCACAAATACCTGAGGGCACAGCTGTTGGATTGTAGCCTGCATGTAGCACCACATTTTGCATCACATGATCTCATTCCAGCCAGTGCTGAGTGGGAATACTCCTTCCTGTCGCCTGTGCTGAGTGACCATGCTCCAAGGCTTTCTCCATCACTTGTTAACCCTTATTACAAAGCCACAAACTGCCACCAGCAGTGGGAACAAACATTATGCCTAGCCTGGGACACTACTTCAGCCACTACCCCAGAAGGATCAAGATTGCTCCTAAACACTGTGGGAGCTCAGGGAGGAATTGTCCATCTCCAGGAGCTGGCATCTGCCAGTCTTGTGGATATTGGAAGAGCCTTGTGGAGACCTGTCAGAAAAGATAGAAAACAGGTGGGGTGTGAAGAGGTGCCCAGATTCCTGCCTTTGCTGTGGTTCCAGGAGATGGCATCCATGAAGAATAGGGAGCTAGGGAGACACATGTTTCTTGGTCATTGGTGAAGTGTGGCTCATCCCCAGGAGGGGCTGGTGAAGGGGCTTGTGGAGAAGGGTGAGAAACACAGGGCTGCAAGGAGAACAGGGGGAGACTGGACGTCAAAAGCCAGCCATGATAGTCATCACGGGTCTGCCAAGGACAGGATGAGCCTCAGCATGGCCTCTCGCAGCCCTCATTCCTGTGATCAAATATGTGGATAATCTCTTCCTTGTGGGTAATCTCGATGGCACATGCTGCTGAGATATCTGAATGAGATTCCCCCTCCTCCCCTCCCAGACCTTCTCTACCGCCACATCCATGCTCATCCTTTTATCTCTCACAACACCCCTTCCCCTTGGCTCTTCCAGAAGGGACCTTTCCGACAGATAAAGCAGCTCACTGCTATTCTTCAGCCATGGCAGGAGCCCTGCCCTCTCCCACAGCTGCCTTCCCTCTGCAATGTGCATGGCAGGACACAATTCCCATTCCATGCTGCTCCTGAATTGTCTGACAGGTGATGAGTGAGGTGTCAGACAGACCCAGTGCCTTCAGCCTCTGCCTCTTCCATGGAGGAGCTCCTGGTTTGCCACAGAGTAGAGGGGGCTTATATCTACCCTGCAAGAATGGGAGATTAAAGCTTGGATGAGGTTTGATTCTGCTGGAGTATAATATATAATACAGTACATAATTTCTAATTCAATAATATACATATATTTAGCATAATATAATATAATATAAGCAAGAGTATGCGGGGACAGAGCACAATGGATTGCATCCCCTTTTCTTTCTCTCTGCTTTGCCCTGCCCTCCTTTTCATATCCCCTGTTCTGCCTTCCCACCTGCTCTTTTCCCACTTTTCTTGTGCATTTTATCTATCCATGCTCCTTTGGAAAGCACAGTTATTGTCAGTGATTTAGAGGTTCTTGGGGTGGCTGCTGAGCCTCACCAGCCAAGTGCGGCTCAGAGGCTGGTGACCTGGGATTTATGGCTAATGTTGTCAGTTAATAATGTGAATTTACTTAAGAAGTCCATTGAAATGCCCTGGGAGATCAGGATGTAGGCAACCTGCCTGGCCCTGGGAGCCTTCTTTATGGCCCACAGTGGCACTGAGCCCACAGGGGCATGAGCCTGGAAGCCAAGGAAGACAGCAAGTCCCTGCTTTCCACTAGTGATATTTCTGCCACAGCTTTCCTTTGGCCTTCAGTTGATGGATTGAAGGGCAAACTCGAGGCTGCTGACCCACTTCTTCCTCCTTACATATGCAAACGCCTCTGTTGACATTGCCTTTGAGGGGAAAAAGCCCTCCCCAAAAACAAAACAAAACCAAAAAACTTTGCTGCTTTCCCCACTGTTAATAAGCCAATGGAAACAAGAACAGCTGAGTTGTAAATTTTTTCACACTACATTAATTACAGGCATGCGCATGTGTTGATATTCACAGGGGCTCACTGCACTGTGGCAGGGGAAATTGACTTATGGAGTCGACATAAGCATGTTGTATTTTTATTTCAAGAACTAAACAAGAATTTTGGGTCACTTTTATATTCTGCATTGGTTTTGGGGGACTCTTGTATATTTCTGCTGGGCTTTAGAAACACTCTGTCCTGCAGGATGGAGGACAGGGTGAGTGAGCTCACAGTTGCAGAAGCTCCTGCCTGTGGGCAATCCCTGGTTCCCAGCATCTGTCCAACCTTCCTCCTTCTCATCCTGAAAGGTTTCAGTTAAAATCTTTGCAGCTCACTCAGTTATGCAGATGGATGCTGATGGCCACTGTGAGCATCCTGTGTTGCCTGGGGTGCCTTATTTGAAGAACACGGGGAGAGGGGGCCAAGTTGAAACTGGGAAACCAGTGGTAGATAAAACTGATGTAATGACCAGTGCTGAAGGTCATGGTGAGAGAGAATTGTTGTCTTTCATTCTTGAGGGACTGCAGAGTGAAAATCCCTGTGGCAGAGGAGTGTGTGCTGTTGCCTGTCAGCCATGAAGCTGCGAGGAGGCTTGTCCTGGCTTTATGGGGGCTGCACCTTCAGTTCCTTCTTCCTTTTCTTCCTCCCTTCCAGTAGCTGTGCATGCCACACTGATCCTGCTTCAAATACTTCTCCTCTGGGCAGGGGATGAGCAGTACAGAGATGGAGTCTGGTGGTGCTCCCTCCAGTCCCTGTGAACACTTGTCCTGGTACAAACCTACTGCACAGTCTAGCTCACCCTGCTCAGGGGTTTGGTTAGAGGGCATGGTCTCCTGGTCATGCTTTCAACACCCCCAGCTACATCCTGGGGTGGGTTAGCAGAGTTCTGCAGCTCACGCAGGAGTGATGAGTGATGAGCCTCAACTACCCCAAGAGGCAGGTGATGGGACTTTTCCATGGCCTGCCATGTCCTAGGATAGGTTATCCAAAGTACTTGGCTCATGGTAACGGGCACAGTGCCTTATCCTGGGAGCCCCAGCAGTGTCATCTGGGGTGGCTGTGACACCTGTCCCCTCTCTCTCCCCAGGGTACCACTGTGAGGATGATAACGGCGATTGACCAGGACAAGGGCCGTCCCCGTGGCATCGGCTACACCATCGTCTCAGGTAAGTCCTGGTTGTAACCCTGGACAATTTTTGGCATTCCTTTCGAGAGGGTTCTTCCCAGCGAGAAATGGCAGCAATGCCTCCTGTCTCTGCTGTGCCACATGCTCTGGGTGCTGGTTGGCAGCTCCTCTGAGCTACACATGTGGAAATAATTTCCCACTTTCTCTTCCTTAAAGCCTAGCCATTTAAAACCCTCTTTAATCAACCTCAAGAGTCAAGGTGATTTCACCCTGACTTTCAAGTCCACTGATCCTGGCTGCAAGTATCCAGGTCAGTCTGCCTTTGAAGAGGCGAGGATTATTTATTCTTCTAATTCTCTCTGCAATTTATTTGAGAGATTCTCCCAGATTGTGGGTATCAACTGGCCAAAGTGCAGCAGGGACTTTCTTTTGGCTGATACGGGATCTTTTTCACTGGAGACTGGGCTGCAACATCAGTCTAATTTTGCAGAGGCTATTGAATTATGGTGAGAATGGTAAAATGGCTGTAAACCTGGGCATCCTGGATGGGTAGCGTGGTGATGGAAGGAAACCAGGATGCTCTGGGATCCAGGTGGCAGTGGAATGTGGCTAAATATGCAGGCAGATCGCTGCAAACAGCCTTGAATCTGCTTGTGTATGCCAAGAGCTCAATCCCTGCCCCCAGTCGTGCCTGGTGGGGGGCAGCTCTCATACTGGAGAATCAAGCAGAATGTATCAAAAAGTGATTAATCTACTCTGGGCTGTTCATTTTTTTTCCCAAACAGGAGAATTGCAAAGTGTTTTCCTAACTGGCCAGGAGTCCTTCTCCTGTCAGCTCCAGAGTCTTGCAGAGCAGGGGTGGTGGGCAGGACTAACCTGTGGACAGAGCTGATGGCTGAGAGTCTGGACACAGGACTGGCATCAAATGTGCCTCCAAAATCCTGCTCACCCAAGGCAAGCCATTTTTTTTTGGCAGGCAGGTAAAGCCTAATTAATTTCTCATTATCCTCAATCATGATGGTAAAGGTCAGTGAGCAGATTTTTGTGCCTGAGCTGGAAAATTTTTATGGCAATTTTGAAAAAAAAACCTAACATATGGGAATAGGGAAGCAAATTAAATTAGAAACCGACCATAAGCAAAAGTGAAAGGGGCTGGTGGAGGTAGTAATTATACCTGGCTCCTCAGCTCCCTTCCAGGAGGGGAGGTGGCAATGATGCTCTTCCCATTTCCCTACAGGGATAGGTGATGCCTTTCCCCATTTCTCCTAGGTTTTTGGGTGTAGGGTTGGCATGTGGCTGGTCTGATTTTACCATTTGGGCTTGAATATCCAGCAGTGAGAGAGCTGACAAGCAACTCACCCATTTATCATTCCTTCGGTGTTAATATCTAAAGCTTTGGTATGATTTGGAGGTGGGGAATAAAAATTAATTTGGGATTGCCACTGTCCTGTTCAGCTCCATCCCTGGTACAGCTGTGTCTCAGGATGTACTGCAGCGGCTCTTATTTATACACCTATCTCCAGCACAAGGTCCTCCCATGACAGGAACACAATAAAACTAAAAGATTAACCATAACCACATAAAATAAGACTTCAGATCTAACTTTATGCCGCCAGCTTACAAAGTTGTTAGGGCTGAAATGCCAGAGGAGTGCTGGTCTACCTGTGCTGTGGCTTTGGCTAGTTGTCCTGTTGGGCACATGAGCCTGCCTGGATGCACTGGGAATAATTTCCATATCTAATAGGGAAAAGCCATTCAGTTGTTTCTCCCCCTTCCTTCTCATCAGAGTGTTCTAACCACAGGAAAATGTCGGGTTTTGCTCCACACTTTACAAGGAGTGGGCTCACCACCCTGGAAAAGGCCAATTGAAGAAGAGATCCAAATTGAGATCTCTCAGTTCATGCCAACAGGCTGGTCACTGCTGGGGTTCCCATCGCTCCAAGGGGTGTTCCTGCTGCTTTTCCCAGGGGTGCAGGCAGCCTGTGACTGGAGCCCTGTGACAATCCTCCCTCCCCAGCAGCTCTGACAGGTTGGAGATGCTCAGCCGCTGAGGTCAGGACTCTGAAGGACAGATAATTAATCCAGCAAAGTAATCCACAGTTCCTTTTTGGCAGATTTATGGAGATAGCCTCTGTACTGGGGACTCTGGCTCATCATCTTTCATTTCCCAGGCAAAGCGAGTGACTTGTTGTATAACATGACCTGTTCTAGATAAGGCTTTTCATTTAGGGGAACTCTCTGGGCTAACAGAGATTGATTTTTCCCAGTGGAAGCTGGAGGGCCCTGGCGCTCTCCCCAGGATTAGCCCTGCACTCGGCACTGTGTTTTCACGTTTGCTGCCTCTGCACATCGCCTGGGGCACAGGGAATCCTCTGGCTCTTCAAAAGAAGGGTTTTTATCGTGAGTTAAACAACAGTTTAATTAATAGGCAGGAGGAGACTCTCGCCTGAGAGCTCCTATTAGGAAAACGTATTGTCTCACATGTTCCTCGCTTGTGGTAAACTTTGGGCTTCACTGATTTCCAGGATAGTCAGGAGACTTCAAGTCTCCTGCCATGAGGATGTGAAGGTGACCTGTGCTGCTTGTGCAGACTCTGAAGGGTTAACCCAGGGGAAGGAGTCCCAAAAGTCAGTCTCTGCCTGCCTGACACATTTCAGGTGCAGTGATGGATGGGCAATGTGGGATTGCACAAGGGCAATCCATCCGTCCTTCCTGAGGCTTGGAAAGTCCTTCAGAAGAGAGGGGAGCGACCTTTTGGTCAGTGAGCTGATCCTCAGGGCTACCCACAAACCCTTAGGGGTGGTGGGATTTTTTTTCCCCAAACTGGATTGTTTTAGGAGACTGATGTAGTTTCTGGCAAAATGCTCCCTTCTTAAAGCTGCTGCATCCCAAGGGAATAATGAATTAAAAAATCATTGCTTGCACAATGCAATAGAAGTGTGAGTTACAAAAGCAAGAGGGAAGCTGAAAAGAATTCTTATCTGCTTTTCTTCTGGATTATCTGCTAAGGAATAAAATGTCTCATATATATATATCTCAATAAAAATCAGTGCAGTAGCTCTCAGAACAGGTTTCCTATGCTCTTAACAGATCCAGAGTGCCCCACTGCCTTCCTTTTAAAAGTACAGCACAAATCCTTGAGTCAAGGTTAAGTGGTCAAAGAGGTCTCCTTAAGCCCTCAGCTGCCGACATCTCCCTTCGTAGTTTGACCTGACTTAATAAAGAAGGCAGGGCAAAGCAAACCACTTCCCTCAGTCTCTTAAACTAGATGTCAGGGAGAATCCTTGGAAATGGGACCTGCTCATGTTAATATTCCTGTCATCTACATTGCGCTGGCTTTTTCCCACATTCGACTTGCTCAGTGAACTACCAGGGTGTTAAAGTCCTCATAAATTACACCTGTTGGGAGGGCCTTCCAGCATGATTTAAAGGCAGCCATCATAGCAGAACATTTCTGTAGGAGGACATGCTGATGGGTGGAAAAGTGCCTTGCACCGAGTTATCCATCAAAAGCTGTTTTTCCCACCCTGCCAATGCAAGGGAGTGAAACAGCACAAAGCAGAGATGGTGTCTGCGGTCACAGTCCCTCTTTTCTTGGCTCTGTTGTTCCCCTTTTCCTCCACACTGCTAATGGTGTTTTGTTATCACATTGGTATCTGACTTTGGCTCCCTGGCAATCCAGAAATCATTAGAAAGAGATATGATTGGGATAATGGTTTGCATGGCAGGTGGTCCCCCAGCAAATGGCCCTTGGTAATTAAAACTATACATTCCCATTTATGTGTAAATAAGAAACAAAAGCATATTTTCTGTTTAATTTCTGGGACTTCCTTTTTAAATTCTTGGGATTTAATGTGTATTCAAGATTGAGTAACTTGCTCTAGTGGACAGTGCTCCTGCCCATGGCAGATGTGTTCGAACGAGGTGATCTTTAAGATCTCTTCCAACCCAAACCATTCTGGAATTGGCAACCACCAGAGAAAGATGAACCTGCACCATCACTGCTCATGTCGGAGCTAGAGAAAATTGATTCTGAGATGGTTTTTAATGGAGGATTTTTGGAAGGATGTTTATAGTAAAAAGCATATTTTAGATGACATGAAGGAATGGTGGTTGTGGTCCAAGACTCAGCATCCTTTTTTGTAAAGAATTACACTGAGAACAGAAACTTTGAGGGCTCTGTTCTCTTCTCTGGTACCTGGCCACAGCTCCCAGGGAATTTGGGAGGGAGATTGCACTTCAGAAGATAAACACGTCATTTTATTTCCTTGTACTGTACATGGAGTTCTGAAAAAGGGAACTCTGTAAGCATTGCATTCGAACTCCTTTTGTGACTCTGCAAGATCAGAAGTTTTGCTGGTTGTGCTGGAACGGGCAATTAAATCTTTTGAGGAAGATACTAAAAACATGCAGAGGAGTGCTGGCACACAGCTTTGGCCTCAGATCCTTTGGCTGCATCTTCTGAGAAGAAGAGCAAACCAGAGTCCTGAGCAAGAGAAATGGACACTGTTTTGCTGTTTTATAGATCATCTTGATTTCACGCACAGCTCAGGTTGTAATAACCCCTTTTTCCTTTGGAAATAACTTGTTGCCTTCAAATTTAAGCCTTGGGAGAGGTACCTGCCCTGGCTCCCCTACATACGGCCCAGGGGCAGAAACTCAAGGTGAAGAGCAGCAAGCTGGTCATGGCAGCTGATGGACTGTTTGTACGATAATAACTGTGTCTGTTGCTGACGCTGTGAACCACATCCAACAGCATCTATTTCGATGCTGAGGAGCCCTGACAGAGCACATTTTGATTAATAAATTATCCAGCACAAGGCGTGTGATGGGTTCCCCTTTCACATCTCATGAAAGTCATCCGCTCCAAGTTCAGTGGCTTGGCAAGCCAGGGGCCTTTCCAGGGTGCAGCTTCCCAATATGAATAGTCCTTCGTAGACAGCGGGGTGGGAAAATTCTCCTGCGTTTGGCTTTCCCTGGCTGGTAGCTCTTTGTTAGAGCTGGGCAGTAGCTGTATCTCTCCCTCATAGGGATTTGAGCAATGCTCAAACGCTAAAGGGATAGGGAGGAAGGAGGAAACATTGATTTTTTTTTTTCCTTTTCTTCCTCCTCCCCCTGCCTTTTTGGGTTTGAGCCAGTACTTTTAACAGCCTTCTTAAACTGTGAGAGCTTGGCTGAGGGTAATTAAACATTATGGCCTTCATCTATAAAACCCCTTGTTATAGCAGTGTTTCTCCAATATAGTGCCTATACCACCATCCCTTCCTCAATGAGCCTGGAAAAACACTGTGAATGGGCTACTGTGATCCATTCCATTGCTCCCTACCCAGCATCCTATCAGTTTCCCTTCCCAGTCCCCAGTCTGGCTGTGGATTGTGTGCAGGAGCTGCTGCTGTTCCTGTATCTGCAACACGGACAGAGGGATGGGAAAGTTTTCCTTCTACTTTTATCCATCTCATAACAGAAGCTGGGTTTATATGTTGTGAGCTAGTCTGCTCCTTGCCAAGTGGGAGCAATGAATCTGCCAGAAATAGATTCATATTTCTGTCCCAAAGCTGATCCTTTTTTTTTTGCTGTTGTCGTTCTCACCTTTCCTGTGTCTTTTTCATAATTTAAAACGTTGTCTGCTTTCTTTTCCTTCTCTCTGCTCTCTGTTTTGCTGCTCAGGCTTTCACTTCCCACTCTTTGATTTCTGCCCCATGTCTTGGGTTCCCTTGGGTCTCTCCTGCTGTCTCCCACCATGCACTGTGTCCACATGTTTGCAGTGGTAGGAGAGAGGTAGAAGTGGAGCCTGCTTCCCCATGTCCCTCTCCGTGGATGCTGCCTCCTAGGCAGCTTCATGTTTATTTTCTTCTCCTTAAGGGCATTCTTGCTTTTCCAGCACTTGAAAGCAGAGCTCCTCCTTTGCTGATGAAGGACCTGTTTATTCCTTATCCTTGCCTGCTCCATGCAGTGGAGCTGGATCTCCAGGTTTTCCATGAACATGCCACATCCTTGTCTGGTGGGAAAGGAGTTGAAGGACATGTAGGCCTCCATTTCACAAAAACCAGAGAATAGTCTTCTAAAACCAGAGGCATGAAAATTAAGTCCTTGGTCTCCACAGTATCCTAGGATGGTTTTTGGGTTGGCATGGACCTTAAAGGTCAACTAGTTCCTGGAGAGATAACAGGAGAGCCAGAATGGAGGAGAAATTATACAGAGGTGGGTGGAATGAGAGACTCAGAGGAGGAAAGACAAAATTGGCTAATTTTCCCCCACCTTATTTTTTCTCCCTTGCTCTGAGGAAAGTTAGGGCATGACAAAATTATTATATTTTTGCCAGGAAGATATCTTGGGAGGATGCGTATTGTTCAGCAATGTGAGTGCTTCAGAAGGGATCACCAGTCAGAGGGATAACAGAATGGTGGCTGGAGAGGTGTTGGAGAGGTATTGTAGAGGAAATTAGTAAAGACCTCTGAGGGATGAGTTTGGAGACACCTTTTTCCCTTCAGAGGCTAATTTGCAAAGCCAGAAATTCTTTGTCAGCTGAAAGGTCACCCCAACGGGTTTTGGATGTGTAGCTGATGGTGTTGGGGAGGCTGAGCTAGAGAAAAGCCTCTGATGTGCAGCCTGGGAGGGCCTTTCGGTCCCAAATTTGATTGTCCATCCTTAAAAAAATGACTGTATTGAAATACAACATTTCATCTCTAGGACATAGAACTTGGTGCTATGTTTAGTCAAATTCCTGCCCTATTGACCTAATTCCATTGGTTTCCACATTTTATTACACTTCATATTCTGGGGAGATGGCCCTGATGGATAAACTTTACCATGGCAACCTGGCATCCTGGAGCATTTAAATGCCTCACAGCACAGTCCAGTCCATCTCACGGAGTGTCCTTCAAAACTGATACTGGAAGAAGCTTCCTAAAGAGTCAGCCATAAATTACAGAGCAAAGATGGGAAGTCAAGATGGAAAGAGGGGAATTGTCTCAGTGAGGAGACTAGAGATCTTCATGTACAGAAGGAAAAGATTGAAAAAAAGCAAGGCTGCTGCTAATATTTTAAGTAGCCATGTGTCAGTTCATTAAGCTAGTGAATGGTCAATGGGGCATTTCAGATGGAGAGAAGGGAGGACCAAGGACAGAAAGGGGAGGAATTCTGTCTGAGAGGAAGATATAACAGCTTGGTAATGGAGGAGAAAGGTGTTATTGCACTTGGGGTTCTGGGAGAGAGAGGGGAAGCAAGAGTGGCTTCTGAGGTGGCAGGGAGGCATGGCTGGACCTGGAAGCTTTGGCCATCCCGAGGAAGGTGCAGCTGTAGTCAAACATGGATCAGGAGGAAGCAAGGTGGATGCTGAGTGATGGGAAACAACTTTCTGTGGCAGCAGATTTGTCTTGCAGCTCCTTTCCAGGAAAATGACAAATGCTGTGCGTGTTTCATTCTTGCAGAGATATATTGAGAACACAGGATTTATTTTTTGGTTATTTTTGACTGGAGTGTACCTGCAGGGTTTCCTTGTTCCCATTTGGAGCTGGGTTAGAGGTCTCTGCACGTCATGAGATGATGAGGGGAATGGTGAGGGTGGCTATATGCCTGTATATAACCTCTTTGGGCGTCACTAATTCAGCAGCCTCCTCTGGGTTTGTGTCAGGCAGGTGTCAGGCGTCCCAGACTGCACATACTGACTGCTTTGTCTGGCTGACAGAGGGAGCACCTGGAGCTGTTGCAAGGGTGTTCCCAGAGCAGGACATTAGTCCTCTCAGCATCTGCTGGCCATGAGATTCAAGTGTTTCTTAATCTGCTCTGGGTGTCTAATTCAAGAGGAAGAGCCCAGCCCTCCCTGGCACCCTGTTTGGTTGCTGCAGGGATGGGCACAGGGGACAAATTTGACTCCAGTAGAGGAAAACAGGGGGTCATGGGGTCAACACATCTGGCAAGAACATAAAAGCAGGGCAAGTGTCTATAATATTTTGCTCATATTCTCCCTGCCTCCGAATACATCCAGCCAAGAAAATTCCTGAGCTGTGTGTGGCTTCTCTGTTATTTGACAGAATCTTTTTCTTTCTTTAACCTCTGCAGCCTCTCCTTGAATACATGGGGACTTGTGTCACCCTCAGCATCCTCTGGCAAGAGTCCTCACAGTAAAAACCTCTGCTTGTTATGTGGAAAATTAGTTGTGAGCTTGGTCCATCTGTGCCTCCCTCTGATTAACCTGGACTGGAGTCCCTAGACTCTTGTATTTTAGTAGAGAGGCTATGCCCACCTCAGGGACACGGTACCCTTGTGAATGCAGGTAGTCATTCAGGGAGAGCACCTGTATTTGGCCCTGCTTTCAGCTTGGCTGCTGCATATCTTAATAACTAAAGCCCTTTGAAATTCCTCAGTTGCCTCCAGCATTTGCAGCTTTTGGCTGATGGAAGGAGAGCCCTGTTTTCAGCCCTGAGCTGGGGCAGGTGAGAGGAGGAGAGGACCATTACAGACATGACATTTTAAAGCAGATAGGGATGATGTGCTGCATTTGCAGAGCACACTGCAGCCTGCGCCCAGCTTGGAGCTCGTGTTCTTCTGCTTCTCTCCCTGTGTTATCCCTGGCACCTTTTGGGATCAGCTGTGCCAACTGCTTGTGCTCATGCTGCCTGTTCTTTTTCCTCAGGTAACACTAACAGCATCTTTGCGCTGGACTACATCAGTGGAGCCTTAACCCTGAACGGGCCCCTGGACCGGGAAAACCCCTTCTATAGTGCTGGATTCATCCTCACAGTGAAGGTGAGACCTCCTTTATCTGGGAGGCATACAGCAGAGCAGAATGGGGAGGACATTGTGCTTGGGGACAACTCCTTTGAGGTAGAGGAACAAATGTGGGATATGTTGCTTTCATGGGTATCCAGAGCTATGATGTGCTGGCAAAGCCAAGTGAGATGTTAAACATAGCCCCTTTGTCTCGTGGCCCAAAATGTGATTGACTCTGTATGAAAGTATAATCATTTTTGGTGTCCTGCCTGCTCTCTCAAGTTCTCTCCATGGCTCTGTCAGACACTTATATTCAGGCACCTGAATTGTGCTTACTTATATCTATTTCCCACCCTTCCCCGCAAAACCCCAGATAAACATGACATTTTGTCATGTCAGCAGGCAGTGTTGTAGCAGGGCATCCTCTGTGCCAGCCCTGGGCACAGGGAAGGGAGTGATGCTGGAAGTTGCCTTGTCAAGAAAAGGCACTGGAGCATGGTTTTCCAGCCCCACCTGAGAGCAGCTTCCTGACTCTGCTTCCAGCCTTGTAATTAAAATCAATACCAAGCTGGGCAGCTGGTTGGAAACACATTTAGAAGTATGGATTCTGCTGGGCCAGCGTGGGGAAAAATCAGCAGCGTAGGAAGGGTCATTGATTGGAAGGGAGGCAGCCAGCACAGCACCTTCTTGTTTTGACAAGTGCCATGCTTTGTCAGGGAGGGGGAAAAGGGACAAGAAATTAGCGCTCTTGGTCCTAGTCACAGTTCCTCTGTTGTGGCTTTGTGCATGAGGAAGAGATCTGCATCCATCCTTCGTATCTCCTCATTTGGGCTTTTATAGTCTCAAAAATCAAGAGAGGGAGGATTATCTGGTTTTAATAGGGACAAAAATATCTGTTTAATCTTGGAAGGGTTTGCGAGCCTGAAAACTTGCCCGTTTTCCTTGCTGCATGATAATAGACTTCCAACTGTATTCTGTTGATCTGATAGATTTCTATTTCCTCTCCCCACAAACTTTGCATCCTCCTGCAAATGCCAACTCTCTGTGTCCCACATCCCCAGAACCCAAAATGTTCTCTGGTGCTCTTGTCCTGGAGCACACAGTGAAAATACAGCTGGATTGCTCCTCATTGGGATCAGCCTGTTCTGCTGTTGTATGCAGAAACAGTGAATAGCAATGAGCCGTGTGGGTCGTGTTAGCGTTGCTTTTCCATGTCCACAGCAAAGCAAGATTATCCAAAGGACAAGAGGAGGGACAGCTTGAAAAGGCTCTTTCATGAGTCTTGCTTCCCTGGCAATAAAATCTGTGCTCTTTCCTTTTGGGAAGGCAAAATTAAAGTCCTTCTTGAGATAGAGGTGTGATGCAGAGTCATGACTCAGCTCTGTATTTAGACACCTGTTGCCAAACTTATTTAAAGGTCTAGATCATCTCTTCCTCTGTGCCCTAGTTTTCTGTCCCTTCAGGTGGTTGTCTGCCTGCTCCTGGTCCCAACTCAGGGAGTGGCAGAAGAGAGAATATGAGTGCTCGTTGCTCCCCCATGCCTTCCATTATTTTGTGGACTGTCCCCTACTTCTCACAAGGGATTTTTTTTTTTTAAAATACTTGTGGCAGTGAAATCTCCTACTTGTACCCTAGTGTGACTCTGGATCCTGTCAACATGTTGCACAACAGGGGCAAGTGAGAACTTGGCCACAGCCATCCCAAGGAAAATGTTAAACCCCCAAGAAGGTTTGTGAGGGTGCTGTGGGCCTGACACATGGGTGGAAGAGCTGGGCCAACATCTCTGTATGTCAGTGGTGCGGGACAATGTCAGGGCCAATTGAACATCCTTCTGTGGCAGAGCAGAAGAAGAAAAATCTGCAGGAGTCTCTCATTATGGCATGCACGATGCACACTTTCTTTTACATTTATTCTATTTGAAAAATAAGGTCTTCCCTGTCTTCCCTGTTCCCTCTCCCTGCAGGGGACAGAGCTGAACGATGACCGCACACCCTCGAATGCCACCGTCACCACCACTTTCAACATCCTGGTCATTGATGTCAACGACAACGCACCCGAGTTCAACAGCTCTGAGTACAGCGTGGCCATCCCAGAGCTGGCCCAAGTGGGCTTTGCCCCTCCCCTCTTCATCCAGGTGCAGGACAAGGATGAGGTGAGGTATTCCCTGCTACGGGCACTTCTGTCCCTGCTTTGGGGCAGCACTGGTGTGGTTTTGGGGTGCACAGGGGAGTAGAAGGCACTGATGAACCTGTGATGAGGTACAGGGTTGTGTCCCAACATCCACTTTTTCAGCTCTTCCTGCTGCCATTGCTCTACTTGCTGGGTAGATTCCCTGCCCAGGCACAGCACAAACTTTAATACAGTCAGGATTGTACGGCCCCTGAAAGCCAGAAAATAGGATTGTGTGGGATGCTGATTCCCACCTGCTTCTGAGGGCTCTTGTTGGGCAACGCTTTGCCAGTCTGGTTCAGAAAAGGAGGAGGTTTTTCTGCTGGGCTCACAGGGGACCTGCCAGGGAGGAGAAAGACAGGAGCTCCAGGCACTCTGCCCTGGGACGGACAGTGCTGCTGCTTTCAGGGAAGGGGTAAGGGATGCCTGCTGGGGAGGACTGGGACACCAGTTCATCACTGAAAAACAAGCCAAGAGCATTGAAGGCTTGTTCCTCCCTCGTGTTATGGATGGAGCTCCCATTTGTCGTGTGCCAATCTGTGCCATGTTAGGGATTGCAGCATGTTTTTCAGCCCTGGGCTTGCAGCCTTCTATTACTCTGAATATTTGACTTGTGCAGTTCACGTCTGGCTGCCTCTGTGTGCCAGTCCCCTCCAACCCCGCCACACTGCCTGGTGTCTGCTTCAAACAAGTGCTGACACCTCATGGTGAGCTTTCTGAAATCCCTCAGAAAGGCTCTGGCTACAAGCTCCTGCCATCCCCATTCCTCTGCAGGCTGAGCGGGAGATGAGAGGAAGGGATTTGTCAGAATAAATGGCATCATGGAATCACAGAATGGTTTGGGTTGGAAGGGACCTTAAGGATCATCCAGTTCCAGCTCCTTGCCACAGGCAGGGACACTTTCCACCATATTGGGTTGCTTAGAGCCCCATCCAGCTTCATGGCAAAGCAACATCAGGATGTTTTCCTGATGCTTCTGGTAAATGATGATAGCACTGAGGAATGGGAAATAGAACATCTCCCCCTGACTCCCAAAATCACAGTGGGTCAATAAAAATGTGCATCTTTTAGGATGCCTTTGCTGGCGAAGATGATGGATTCACTATTCCCCAGGCCTGGGTGGAGTTTACCCCGTCTTGTCAAGCCACCCAGAACCCCCTTTTTTTTTCATCTGAAGTGATTATGACACAGGACTAATAACGTATTTGTGACATGATGTCACCGTCCAGGAGTTATGAGTGCAGCCTGAAGAGGTGCAGATGAGCTATTAAGCAGATAAAGAGACTGTTTTTTCTTGAAAATGTCAATTGCTAATAAAGAAGATATGGATATGACAGATGCTTAGGATAGTTTCTGAATAGAGCTGCTGTCGTGCTTTCTGAGGGATGTCAGCAGATCCATTCTTGAAGGGCATTGTAACACTTCTGTTTGTGCCAGAAGGATGAAGGATCTGTCATTATTTCTGGCTAAAAGCTCATTTTACTGGAGCAACTCCCATTCAAGAATTCACTTTTCAGCCTTGCTAATTTTAAAGTGGGAGAAAAAAAATAGCCTTGCCTTCCCCATCGTCCTAGCAAAAAATAGACACCATTCTTTTGATGTATTTCTTTAACTTCCTGAGATTTCCCCAAAGAATCGGCTCAGATTTTTAAAACTGCTGAGAGAGGACCTCTTGCACTGAGGGAGTCTCAAGGTGTTTTACTGTACATGTCTTCAGAGACCACCATAATAGCATGGATTGCTTTGACCCTGGCATTATTTTCACTGATAAGAAGTAGAGGAGAGCTGATATTTGAAGTATCTGGAGGGAGGAATATTATAAGCAATTGAGTTTTTCTTTTCTGCATTATCCTGCAGTGGATCTTATATGTTTGCAACTGGATTAACTATCAAGGTAGCATTTTGGGGGGAAGATACCCAGGTTGTGAAAAATATGTATATGAAATAGAAGTGGGGTTGCGCCAGCAGCCAGGCTTGTTGTAGCACTGCTTCCCTGGCAGTGTATTTCTAGAAGTCTCAAGACCCCCAGATTTTCAGTAAAAAAGGTAGTTGCCTGACAGTGATATTTTGGATGCTCAAGTATCTCATGAGAGTTGTGGGGTTTTTATAAACCATCTGGATTTGAGGTAGCTAAGATGGCACTGGGCTCTCTCATCTCTCTGTGGGTGCATGGGTGGAGGGATGTGCGGCAAGGACTGAGGTCTTCAGGCAGGGATGTGACTGAGGACATGGCTGACAGAAGCTATTTCAGTAGCACAGCCTTCCCACTGGAGATGACACGACTCATTTGTGTGAGGGGCAGAGAAAAACAAGAAGAGAATTATACGCATCTCCAGGGAATGCAGACAGATAAATAAATGAGAGCAGATGGGTTGAGACATGTGAGATCAAAGCTAGAGTCTTTGAGAAATTCACTTTGCTTGAGTTTTGTCTCCTGCCTCCCAACTTATGTCATGAAGTCTTGGGAGAGACCCTTGGCAGATGGGTTTCTTTCTCGAGCCAAGCCACTCAGTCTTGTTCTGGGCTCTTCAGGAAATTCAGGTTCCTTCAGCCCTCTTGCTCATTAAGGTCCTGCCTGGATGGAGCAGCCCATGCCTGAACTTTGTCCCATGCAGGAGTCCCATGGGGTTGGGTGGTTTTTGACAGCCTGCCTGCCATTGCCTCCTGGTTGTGCCTTTTAAGAGCTGAGGAGAGGGATGTCACATGGGCCTGTCCCTTAAAACATACTGTGTGGGCTGCCAAGGCTGTTAAACAAGATTTTTTATAACCAGGGCCATACAGCCTTTTTTAATGGTGAGGCTTTTGGTCTTCCTTTCTTCTGGTGTGTTTTGCACAACCTTAAATGATGGCTTTTTGAAGGGGTTAGATTAAACGATTCAACAAAGCACTTAAAAATATATTTACATGGCACACAAGACCACGCTTGAAAGCCTGTGCTTAGATTTACCTCTGTGTTTAAGTGCCTTTCTGGAGCCTGACTGGCATTAACCTCACAAACAAGGTGCCCAAGTGGGTGCCTCCAATGAGAAGCCCCTTCTTCTGAGTCTGGCCCCTGTTAACTTTCAGATGCCACCCCCGAAATGTGGTCCTGGTCTTTCTCCAAGAGGAGCTGGCTGGAGGTGCGAGGTGGGATGGGAAGCATCTCAAGAGGATGCACTTGGGTTGAGCTGAGATAGCCCCAGGAGTAGATCTGGGGTGCAACCAAGAAGTTCAACCAGGTGTGCTGGTTTTACTTTTTGCATTCTCTACAACTTATTGAAAACACTTGAACATAGGAGCAATCAGTTCACAGGGTTTACACAGGGTTTTGGATCCATCCTTCTTGAGTAGCCTAACCTAGTGGAAGGCATCCCTACCCATGGCATGGGGTTGGACTAGATGAGCTTTAAGGTCCCTTGCAACCCAAACCATTCTGGGATACTATGAACCAATAAAAAAGCATTAACCACTGTGCAGCTGTGTTTCCCTGCCATATAGAGAGTGAACCCTTGTATACCTTTCCAAAGCCTTTTGATAGCTGTTTATGAAGATCCATGGAAATTTCGCAGTATTTAAACAAAGCCTATACTCAGCTGGACACTTCAGAGCACCAGGGTGTATAGGCACTCCCAGGCTGGGGCTGGGTTCTCCTCTCATTCACATTGTGGTAGATCAGCAGGGACAAATAAATCCTGTGTATGAGACAGAAGATTAAAGCCTTGAGTTGCCTGCTTTTGCAGCAAGGTTTGGTTCCAGATTTAGAACAAGAGCCCTGAGCTCTTGTGAAACAGGTTGGTGTTAATTTGAAGGGTTCATCTTCTCCTAGTCTGGCTGAAATGGAGGACATGGGTATCCTGTCTGAATATGCTGGATTTGTATACCTGGTGGCTTGATGCAGCCTTTGAGGGAGAAGGCATGGGTTTGGCCATACAGGAACAAGATCAGGGCATCCTTCAGAGAATCCTTGATTTCCTATGGCTGTGAGATCCACAGAGATATGTTAAGAGAAGTGCTTTCCCAGGGCATGGCAGAGAAAGCAGCTCTTCCACCGGGGCTTCCACTTGATTTTCCTTGGCACGGTTGAGCGAAAAGGAAGAAAAGGGCAGAGGCTGTCTGAAGCACCAATATGATGGTCTGACATTTTAAAATCATATTGAAACAATCCTCTAAAATAAGCATATTGAGGAAGATAAATGGGGGATTTAAAATAAAGAAAAGCCAGGCTCTGGGCTCTTTGTTGCACAGAGTTCCATCAGGGACTCATGCAGGGACCCTGTATGTGCCCGTGTGTGTGCAGGTGCAATATATGAATCATCCAGAGCATATATATGCATATGACAGGCACCAGCACTATAAATATGATCTACATGGCAAGAGACTGTAAAGAGGAATTGACGGCACATGGGTATTCTCTCCCAAAAGTGCCAGCTGCCAGTCGGGCTGAATTAGATTTCACAGGGGTTTTTGCAATACATGGAATTCACCAGCAAATTACCCTTAAAGAGGGAAAATCAATCATTTGGAGCAGAGATAAGCTGAAGGCGAGGCAGCCTCGGATTGATCCCGTCTGTGCAGGCGTGTGTGGAATTCAGCAGATAACCTGGGGAGAGCGGGGAAGGAGAAAACTCCTCTGGAAGGGAGGGAGAGGGCAAGGACTGACACTTAGGATGGGCAGAAAGATGGGAGAGAAGGGCTGCTAGCATGGGGAGGAGGACCAGAAAGGTTGGGGAGCATTTTGCTCCAGGCATCCTGCATTGCCTGCCAGTCCAGTGAGTTCCTTAGGGATGCAGGGAACAAGTGCCCGTGCCCAGTGAGCCCTCGAGGGTTACTGGTGCTGAGTGAGAGATGAGTGCTGGAAGCCCAAGCTGGCTGTCTGGGCATTGGGAGAGAAGCAGTCAACACCAGAGAGACTATTCAGAGCACTCCAGTTAAATGCCTTGAAGTAGGTGGAGAGAGTAATCCCCTATATGCCTTGTGTTTTCAAAGGAGGGATTGAGCATTATTTGACTCACTAGAACCAGGCATAAGGTATCCAAGCCCTACAAAAAGACACTAATTGCTTTCAAAAAAATCCTGACTCTTTCCCCCTTGTCTTCCTTCTCCTCCACTGCAGAACTCTCAGCTCTTTCCTTGCTTTGTAGACTTTCCAGACTTTGTAGACTTCCCTTCTGCAGCTTGTTATAGGTAATAGTCCATGCCTAGAAAGTGGCTGGTGAGAAGGCTGGAGTTGCACTGAATTTTGTGCTTCGGGAAAGCAGACGTTTGCATTTTGGAAAAGCAAACTGCACTGAGCTAGGATGGGGGGAACTACAGGCAGCCCTGTACTGAAGCAGAGTGAAGAGAAGAAAACTGAGAATCCCAGCCTGTTTTTCCCAAATGTAACTCTCTTTGCGCTGGACATGATTGTAGGAAATCAACCTACCCATGCACATCAGTGATTTCAGGGAATGGTGTGGTTGAGAAAGGGTTGTCTGCTTGTCTACGGATTTGGATTATTTTATTTTTTTTACTTTGTTTTCTTGTGTAGCCATTGATAAGTGATGCTAAATACTTGCTTTGACTGGTGCAAAGTTGAATAATTTCTGAAGCATTTCCAGGTGCGCTTCTGTGACGAAGGGGCTGGATGGGAGCAGGAGTGATGGATAAAGGCAGTGGGTGACACTGGGTTAAAAAGCAGGGATAAAAATTATGATCCATCCTCAGTCCCAGCTGAAACAGCTGATGTGTCTGCCCCTGGTTGCCTGATGGGAAGAGAGGCCCTGAACTGTGCCCTGTGAGCACGGCTTACCAGTCAGGGGAGCAGATTTTTGGCCATGATTCAGAGCAGGTGCATGAGCAGGTCCCACATGACGCTTCAGACCTCTGGAGGGACACCCATACTCACCTCCAGGCATTTCACATCCTAATGCCTGAGCTTCTGCCCTTGCCCGTCAGTCCTACCTGTGCCCAGGGTTCTTCCCCTCTCCTCCAGTCCCCTGGAGTTTCAGAGTATATTGTGCATATGGGGCTGGCAAACAGGTCACAAATTGTTCAAAAATAAAGTAGATCGGTCAGTGGTGGCTTTTTCAGAAGCGGAGTATCGGCATGAGGTTGATGCTGTCACTGGCAGCAGGGCCACGGCGTGGCTCCCATTACACGCTCCGAGGAACATACACACCGAGAACAAAGTCGTAATTATGCCCAACTGCAGCTACAATTGTCTTTTAGCTGAATTGACATGAAATTTCCATCAGTTGCAGCACTGGCTACGGCTGGGAGGAGGTTTGATTGCTGGGAAGGAGGCAGTGTACAGCAGCCTCGAGCCACGGTGAGGGCTGGCCCCGTGTGCTGGCATGGGATGAGAGGAGCTGGAAAATGTGTGACTGCATCCCGGCTTTGGGCAATAGCAAACTTCCCTCCAAAACCCATTTTTTTATGGCTCCATTTGTTTCGGATGGAGACAGGTTTATTATGGTAGGGTTGCTAAGCTTTGGCAGGCTGCTTCTTAATTTGTGGCTCTAAAGGAAGGCAAAGGACCTTGTTTCCAGTGATTGGGAAAAACTGGAGCCATGCAGAAGCTGGTAGGTCAGGGGATGGAGAATGGAAGGAGCAGTAAAGCAGCTCATGCACTGATAGCACCCTGTGCATCCCATCCTCATCCTCAGCACTGCAGAGAGATGATGCTTGGCTGTGATCACTGCACACCAGGACCTCTGAGAGCCTGGGAATGGAACGCTTGTTTTCCCTCTTCCCAACCATGTTTCAGATGCGTTGTTTGCTGTGGGTGACAGAAGCAGGTAGGAAGGGGTGAGGAAAATGTAAGCAGCTCCCTGTGGCTTCCTCTGGAGTGGAGGGTCCTTGCTGTGAGCTGGGCTTAGCCATCCCCTTCTGCTGGGCAGCTGATAACAACTTGAATATTCAGATTTGCTTTCAGGCATCCACAGGGGGCTCGAAGGCTCCAGGAACCAGGAGCAGGGAAAGCAGCATGGGGGCCAAAACAAAAAAAATAAATAGCTGAAAAAATATAAAAATGGTAACTCGCAGCAGCCCTCCCAAGAGGCAGCTGTATTCCCCTTCCCCAGACCTCACGTGGGGAGACTGAGGCACTTGAGGGGCTGCTAATTAGGAATGGTGAGTATCTGGAGGCTGATCTCCTTCCCCAGCTGGAGGAGAATTAATCCACCCGTCTCTCTTCCTGCAAATACTTGGGTTTCTTTTGATGTTTCGACTTCTATCTCATGCCTCCAACAAACTCGCTCTTCTCCAACTTCCAAGAAAATCCCTCACATTTTACTGCCACAAAAGGTGCTTTCTTGTACTGCAGGGAGGGCACTGGGTCCTGGGAGAGATGCCAAGGGCTTGGCAGCAGAGCTGGACAGAAATTCCTCAATAAAATGGCTTTTTGTCACTGGTGGAAAATGGTCGTTTGTTGTAGATTAACATCCTAAGGATAGGGTATGAAATAACAGCTTAGGGAGTAATGCTTCCTTTTTCCATTCTCTGTGTGCTCTGCTCCCTCCCTCCCAGGTGTGTGTCAAGGATGTCAGGAGCATCCCTCACTTCCCAGTTTGGCAGCAAAACAGCTCATGGAAGGAGCCAGTCTATCCAGAGACATTCCCACTATCCACCAGCAGAGCATTGCTGGGTTCTGCGTGCCCTTGTGTGGTTCTGTGGGTGTCGTCAGGGCCTGCTCCTGCTGTGGGGCTCCTCTGGAAATTCTCAGCTTGCCCTCAGCTCTGTGGATTGTGTGGAGGTTTGGGGAGAAGGGATTCTGCCTGTGTCGCCAGCTCTCAGCAGTCACACTTAGGCAGCTTTTGCTATTAGTGACCCTTTGTGCATTTTATTGGCCCCTTTTTCTGATAGGATGAGGGTCATTCAGAGAAAATTGGAAATTCATCTCTGAACTTGCTTTCACATGCTCTGCTGAGCCATGCTTTGGTAAAGGTGCTGTTCCCAGTGCAAGGTTCTTAAAGTGGTGTGTTGGGGGTTCTGCTATTTTGCCGGCCACGTCTTGGGAGAGGAGGAGTTTTTCCAGTTCCCAGCTTGTCTTGCTGTAAAGAGCATTCCTCATGGAAGAGGCACCCACATTGTGGGCCTCAGCCTCAGGCAATGAAGTCCCAGTGTGTGATACCCTATGTGGTGCGTGGACCTTCAAACAGCAAAAGGGACTTTACCTTAGCTGTGTGCTGTGTGGATTCATCCCAAGGGTGAATCCCATTCATTTCATGTCCACATGGATTTTGTATGAAACAACCACCTTCCTCTTTCCCTTCCCAGGGACCCAACAGCGTTTTCGAGGTTTACCTGGTGGGCAACAACTCCAACCACTTCATCATCTCACCGACCTCCATCCAGGGGAAGGCGGACATCCGTGTCCGTGTGGCGGTGCCGCTGGACTTTGAGACCATTCCTCGCTATGAGTTTTCAGTAAGGCTGCACTCCTGAGCAGTGTGGGACATTGAGAGTGACCATTAACCACCTTCCTCTTATTACTTGAAGGGGGCCTATAGGAAAAATGGGGGTGAACTTTTTATGTTGTAATAGGACAAGGGATGATGGCTTTAAGCTCAGAGGGTTGACTTCATTTAAGTATAAGGAAAAATTTTTTTATCATGGGGGTGGTGATTATCCAGAGAGGTTGTGGATGTCCCATAAGTGGAAACATTCAGAGTCAGGTTGAATGGGGCTCTCAACAACCTGGTCTAGTTGAAGATGTCCTTGCCCATGGCAGAGGGTTGACCTAGACGGCCTTTAAGGGTCACTCCTAAACCAAACCATTCTATAATGATCCACACTATGAAACTGGATCACTACAAAACAGCCAAAAAATGGGAAATTATAATAAAGCAGTAAAGGAGGTGGGGAAGGTATTTGCTGTGCACCTTCTCTTTCCAATATCCAAAGGCTCAGCTTCAAGAGCCTAAAGCAGAGCGGGGCCGTAAAAGCTTTGTAGAGCACAAAATTTTGTTGTAAGTGCACCTATCAGGTGCCAAAGCCTTCCCCATCCTCCTGCTCCAGCTTTGTTGGTGGTTTGCCCTGAACTGGCTCATCTGGTGAGGGAGGTCAGGAGAGCATTGTTGTCTCCACTAAAGAAGGGTAGGTAACTCTCCAAAACCTTACAGTGTCTCCATCCCTCCCCTTCTCTTCCCATCTCTGCCCAGCTCTTTGCAAACGAGAGTGTCCCAGACCACGTCGGCTTTGCACGCGTGAAGATCAGTCTCATCAATGAGAATGACAACCGCCCCATTTTTAGCAAGGTCCTGTACAACATCAGCCTCCTCGAGAACACCACCGTGGGCACCACTGTCCTCCAGGTCCATGTGAGTAGGAGCATCCTGGCTCACTTCACTGAGTCCTTGGTGTACGTGTGGCTCCATGGTGTCCGTCTCCAAGGGGAGCCTGGTGAGGCAGTGTGAGGAGGTGACAGCGGTGGGGTTTTGGAGCAAATGTTTTGGCCTTTCCTGTTCTCCAGATGATATGTGTGTGAATCCTACCACACCAGGAATTCAAAGAGCATCCTACACTGTGTCTCACCTGCAGGTACTGATCCCAGAAGTCATGGTCACAGTGTTGGTGTGGGTTTTCTCACTGCCCTGTTTGGAAGCATGAAGTTTCTCAACCTAATTGAAGTCACTTGAGCCATTAAAAGGGTGAAGGATAGAAAAAGAGGGAAATGGCTGTATCTGGCAGAGGATGGTGTTACATGGCAGAGAACAGTGGTGCAGGAGGCAGAGGGGGAGGTGATAGTGGGGGCCATTTTCATAGGGCTCATCCCTCCTGCATGGACTGGTGCACCCAAAACCCTCATCGAGAAGACACATTTCCTGGTGCATGAGAGCAAGGTCAGGCAATGTCAGTGCCAGTGTGGGGCACAGCAAGAACCACAAGAAAACCCTGTGCTGGAAAATGAGCAAAATAGGAATCAAAGCTCCTCTGGGATGGGGAATATCACAGCAGAGAGCATCAAACCCTTGCTAGACTTTGGGTGCAGGGTGTTAACTATCTAGTTACTACCACTATTGTTAGTCATAGATGAGTTTGCTTGGCTCCCTCTCCAATGAATTTGCTCTGGCTGCCCTCCTGGCCCCCTCGTTGCCCTCCTGATCACCTGAGACACAGCCCCTGCTCTCCTATTCATGCGGGCATGATGATCCAGAGAATAAAGCCCTGAAGAAAGAGTTGGGTGTATGTGGCTGTGCATAAGTGTGTTTACTTTACAAACAGATGGTGTGAAACTGGATAGAGCCTCCGAGCTGTTCCCATCTGACAGTTATTAATATTTCAAGCAGATGTTTAGCTAGTCAGCCCGTCAGACACTAAACAATGAGATTGTTACTGCGGCTCTTCTTTCCCCAACTTCCAGCTATGCCAGCATTTCAAAGTGAACACAAAATGCCAGGAGTTGAATCTTCTGTGATAAATCAGAATGGATGCAATTAGCGCTAAAATCCAAATTGCCCTCCCAGCTGATCCCAAACTTTTAACAACCCTCATAAAGTACCAACTCCTCCTGCTGTGGCCTCTTGCCTCTGAGCTTCAGCCCTCTGCTTGCTGCCACAGCACTGCCTGTCTGTGTCATGTCTCTCCAACTGTCCCACGTGCCACAGACTAGAAGCCTGCTTTCCTTGCTAATAAATTCCTCCTTTCCTTTTTTTCCTTCTTTTCCGCTTGCTTGAAAGCTCTTTCTGGATATTCCCCCATAGAGGTTAGGAGTGGGTTTTTGGAGAAAGCCTGGCCAGCCACATGGCGTGGGTGGACACTAAATTACATCCTCATGAAAGGAGACTTTTGTTGGCTCCCCCCTTTTTCAGTGATGCAAAAATGCTCCTTTGTGCAAATAAATTCAGGTTTGGAGGGATGGTGGGTTTCAGGGTGCTAAGGACAAATCATGTGGCTTATGGGATCAGGATGAACAGGGGAGTGTGTGGGCCAGGCAAGCAGTCACCAGAGTGTGGCAGGAGGCTTTGTGCCAGGTCTTTTGGCCAAACACAGCTGGCAGGACAGAGCAGTGCCTGCAGCATCTTCCTGGCAGGGAGGCAAGCAGCTAAAACTGTCAGACTCATGGCAATCGGAGATGGATCATCTTCTGCCAAGCCCAGCATCCTGGGGAAGAAGGAGAAGTCACTCGCAAGAGCCCAGAAGCCCCTGGGCTGTTTGCCTTTCTTCCAGTGGGTGCATCCCGATTAATCCCCCTTGACTGTGCATGATGGGGTGCATGTAGGAGAGGGGAAAGGCACTAGGCTTGGCCAGCTGTAAGGGAAAGGCAGAAAGAAAGAGCAAGTAGACTTCATTTGTGGTGACAAATGGCCATTCATTTCTACGGCATTTCAGCTCCTAATGGCAGTGACAGCAGAGAAACGCTGCCTGTTACACTTACAAATCAACTGTAAAACAACCCGAAGTGCATGCAGCCAGCGGGGACCTAGAGTTGCTGCCTGCTCTTCCCTCCTTGCCTCTTTCCCTGTGCCCAGAGATGTGTGGGCTCAGATCCATGGCTTCCTGGGCAAACCTCAGCCACTTTCCTGGCATGGCACAGCTTTGTTTGCCTTCCAAGATTTTGTTTGCTCAAAATCTTGAGTGAACTCATTGGCTGAGTGGAGGGGCAAGCAGCCTGTCTGGGGCCCTGCACTTGTTGGTGGCCTCTTCTCTTGCAAACTTATCTTTTTCCCTGCCCCAGACCCTGCTGTGCCAGGAAAAGCCAGGCTGGATAGGGTTGGTGGCCCTACACAGAAACACCTTCTCTGAGGCTGAGGGTGAAGCACTTAGGTGAGCAGAGTTCAGCCTCAAGATATGGGCCAGTTCTGCCCCAGCTACCAACAGATATTGAAATACTATTTTTTCACTGGAACAACTGTCCATGAAGCCTTTTAATAACATAACAGAAAAGGTCAGAAAAAGAATTTCACACTTCTTGAGCAAGCAGGCAGCCGGTATAACTTCATGCCTTTCAGGAACGATGCAGTGAGAACACACACTGCACCCTGAATTAACTGGGGCTCTGACACCCATGCCAGGTGCTGGGTGGCTGGTGGCTTCTGATGAGTGCTGGCTTTCCTAACAGCAGGAGCAGGCTGGAAAGATGGACCCTGGAGGGATGTGATGATCAAAGGTGCTGGCTCTGGCATGGGGCAGAGGGCTTAGGCTCTGTGCAATAGGAAGCCCTGGGGAGGGACAGTGCTGAGTGGGATGAATGTCTGTGTTCAGCTGTAGCCATGGAATGGTTTGAGTTGGCAGGGATCTTAAAGATCATCTAGTTTCAACACCCCTGCCATGGGCAGGGACACCTTCCTCTAATCCTTTAGTCCTTGAGTCCAGAGGCAGGAGAAGCCCTCAGGTGTGTGTCCCCATGCCGCTGTTACTCTCCATCCTGCTTCAAGCTGCCTCATTGCTGGCAGCAGGGAGTAGTCTGGCTGTTTCACAAACCCTCATGTAGCATGTCAGCTGACACAGGAGAAAGGGAAGTCTCAGGACCCCATGCCCAATGGCTGTGAAGAAGAGTTATGCTGGTTAGACATCAGATCTGGTTGCTCAGGTCTCTGCTCCTTCCTTTCCCAGGAGTGTAGTGTTTAGAAGCTAAGGGTTCCCTGGGCTTCCATCCCAGCAGCTCCCTTGAGGAGCTCTTCTGTGACCTGGGCAGAGGGAGAGGCACTGGATGGAGCTTTCAGCTGGGAAACTTCTTTGGGTGGAAGCAGCTCTGTAAATATAGCCTTCCTTCTGGGGTCACCAATACCCAGCCCAGCTTCTGGGGAGCTCCCTCCAACAGGGAGAGGAGGAGAGAGGCTCAGGCCAGGATCCCCTCTGTCCTTTGGGTGACACATTCTTGCACCAGCCGTGCCCCTCGCGTGCAGTGGAGGATGCTTGGCTGGGAAGCACAGAGAAGGTGTGAGTGTGTGTTCACACCTGTCTCTGAGCCCGTGGCATCCTGCTGCACTGCCATGCTGGGGGTGTAAGTGCCATGATAGGGGAGCAGAGAGCACAGTGCCCCTCTGTATCTGCCTTGGGACATTGCTGCTTTGCTAGCAGCTGCCATGAGCTTCCAAAAGCCAGGGACCTGCATGGGGACATAGGCACGTGCCTCATTCTCCATTGCTAGTGTATTTGCTAGGCTTGGAGGAATGGGGAGGGGGCCTAAGACGGCCCAACAGGAGGTAGGAATTAAGGGGCAGGAGGTCTCCTTAAGCTCCTCACACACTACAGATCTGCACAGCAAAGTCCTCCTGAAAAGCTCCGATAACCAAAATCATTAAAGCCCAAACAAACCAAGAGTAACTTGTTTTTAACACAACAATGCATTTGATTTGCCTTGAAGGGTCTGGAGAAAAATGGTTCTCCAGGGAAGTGTGGAAAGTAATCCCAGCTCCGTGATCCCTCCTCTCTGCTTTATTTGCCCTGGTCTGGCTTGACTGCGCAGGCTGGGTTCAGTGACTGTGGGCTCCATCAACTGCTTGATAAGCAGCAGGGAGTGGGGGGGCTGCTGTGTGCCCCCTCCCTGCCCACCCTCCCTAGAAAATGGCTGAGATGAAGATGGGGGCATGCAGGGAATGAATTATCCACTGCCCACCTTCAACCCCCACACAAGCATTTCTCAGCAGGCATTAACCCCTGAGGTTCCCAATGCTCTCCAGCTAACTTTTCCTTACTCCTGCCAGGTCAGGCATGGATCAGATGAGCCATGCTTTGAAAATCACATCCATACCTCCCTGGGGTGGTTGTGTAGCTGTTTGTCCCCAATCCTTGCTGAGTTAATGACTGCCTTCTCCCTGGGAGCTTGTCCTCCCACATCCCTGGGAGGTTATGCTCTTCACCTTGCCTTGGTCCT
Organism: Calyptomena viridis; assembly: GCA_013390005.1. NCBI lineage: Eukaryota > Metazoa > Chordata > Aves > Passeriformes > Eurylaimidae > Calyptomena > Calyptomena viridis. The sequence goes on along the minus strand of WEIV01011197.1, from coordinate 311,761 downwards.
CCTTACCCTAGAACACCTGTGATCTGGAATGGGGCTGATTTCTCCTCATGACAACCACCCTCAAGAAGTCTGAAAGGGATGTGGAGACTCTTCAAAGCTTTGGAATATTCCCCTATGCACACAACAATTTCAGACAATCTGCTAGTGAGCTTTCCAGAGTTATCTTTTGGAGACCCTCAGGAATAGTGTGAGCATCTCCAGCAGACCTCAGACTATGAACTATGGTGCCCGATTCAACCATCAGGCATCAATTTTGGTGTTGGAATGATTTTCTGTATCTTGTGATATGCAACAAGATGGGTAAAACAAGCACTGTGTTCCCTTAGGGCTTGATATCCTGAATCTCTAAGGCAGCCTTGTGCTTAAAATACCCTACTGCTTTCCCTTTTTTAAATGAAATTTGGGTTATAATTTTCAGATTATTTGATGGAGGGGGCAAAGAGATGGTGTCTCTGTCTTTTGGGCAAATACATTAGCCAATGTATTCTTACATGTGTGTGCATTGTTTTATATATACATATATATATATAGGTTCACATTCCTGAGTAGTCCTTTTCTCCTACTCCCCCTGAGTTGTCCCCTCTCTGAACATTGTCCCTGACACATTCATTCACCTGGATTCTCATCTTCCCTCTCCCTGCCACTCCACTTCCTCAGGAGAAGCCTTGTTAGTAAGAACCTAATGAAGTAAATGCGCTAATTAACCTTCCATTACTCTCCTCATTAAATCAACCTTTAATTTGGTTGGCAAAGTTCCTCTCCTTTACCACCCAGCTGTCAGTTTTCTCCTGCTTCTTCGATCTCTTTTTGGCCTTGTGTCGGGGATGGGAAAATCGATCCCAATCTGATTTTCTTTCCCCTTCTTTCCAGCCAGCTGTAAATGCCAGTCAACAAGAAAGTAATAATGTACTTTCCCCACCCTGGGAAGGAGCGTTGCAGACATCAATAAACAGCTATTTAAAATGCAAATAGCTTTCTCAATCAGCTGTCGGCCTTTGAGTTTGGCAGGGGCATGGTGATGCCACAGTCCGTGGGCTCCTGTGGTCCATGGACTCCCACATCCTATCATGGCGTTTTGCAGCTGTCCAGGGCATCTTGGAGGTGCCCTGGAGAGTTGCATCCCTCTGAGTTTGTCCGACTCCAAGTCCTGATGTGGGTGGGATGAGGCTTTGCAAACCTGGGGAGTTCCTCCAGTCACCCTCAGGACTCACCTCACCCTGTATCCCTCCATCGCAAGGGCACTCGCTATCCCCTCACATCTGTGTAGCTGCCACTGTCTGTTGTTTCTCGGTGATCTCCAAAGCTTTTCTTTCCTGTTTTTTTTTTTTTTTTGAAAAAAAGGGAATGCAGGGGACAGAAACAGTCAGAGATCCTAGTAGTAGAGGCTGTAACTCCGAGATGCTGCACCGAGGGTCTTACCCTGAGCTGTGTTTCTCTCTCACATGGGGATGGTGACTGTGTGTACCAGTCTCAAGGGAAAACCTGCACCACTCCCAATTTTGGAAATGTTGCATGGAGTAGGGAACATAGCTAGTGAGAGCAGGGGGTAAGGTGGGGAAATACCTCGCAAATCAATGGATGGATAAAAAGCCTTCTAGGGAGGCTCAACTTCTGTGGGGAATCAGGTGGAAGATTGCCCTGTCCATGCGCCTTGCCCCATCCATGGAACCTGGGGTACTCTCCCAGAATTAGGACCAGAGAGTGATGCAGCCTGTCATCTCATGGTGGTCTGCAGGACAGCTTTCCATCATGCTGCCATGAATTAGCACAGGGTTTCTCAACCTTTTTCCAGTCAACTGAACCTCTAAATTTTGCTCAGGGGGTTGAGTTTGTCCTGCTCTGCAGGAAGTCACCTACCCACCTGTGTTAGGAGTAACTTGCACCTCCTCTGCCTTCTCACATGGGTTAGGGGAGTATGGGATGGTAGAATTCCCAAGTTAGCCCCCATCCTTTCCTTTTGCCTTAAGGGAATGGAAAATGTCTCAGAAAGCCCTTGCTGGAGAAGGGGGAATGATGGGGACGTGGTAACTGGGGACTGCCAACCAAATGTCCAGGCTCAGGCATGGGGAGAGGATGTTTAGGAAGGCAGGAGGGCATTCAGAGGACACTGGTGGGAATATGAAAGCATGGTTCAGCAGCAGCTCATGGAGGCTGGAGAACTCTCAGCTGGACATTTCTGATGTCCTCAAAGCCTGGATTTTGTCCCTCCCTCCAGCCCTTCTCCCCTTTCCTGGCCCACACAGCTCTCCCTCCCAGTCAGCATCTTAATTGATCTTGTTGTTCTCAATCCCCCTGAGTGCTCCATCTCCAGCTGTGCTTAAACAGAACAAAATCTCTTCCAATTTCCCTGCCGCTTAAAAGAAAATTGAATCCTTTATCTGCAAGAGAAGGGGAAAACTGTAAACACACAAAGCAGTAAAGAGTTAAATAATCAAAGCAGACAATTCCAAATTGCCTGGAAAGTTAAACATGAATGGCTTGTCTTCTTCCTGCGTGCTTCTGGGATTTTTACAAGTATAAAAAGATGCCTGCACGCCTTGTTTCCTTTAAATATTCTTATCAATCCCACTCTGTAAATAAAGGGAAGGGGAGAAGGGAGTTACCAGGTAGCAGCATGATTGACAGATCTGAAGTCCTCGTCTTTCTGTCAGGGCCCAGTGCTCTTTGGCTGTGTTTATCTCTTTAATCTAAATATCAATCCATAAGACCAAAATGGGGTGGAATAGGAATCATGACAGCCCAGGCGCTGAGGGGAGAGAGAGAAACACTTACTACAGCTTGTGCAGCCGCTTCCTGTCCTGATGGAGCTGTCAGAAGAAATGCACAGTGAAAGCACAGAGGTGGGGAAACAACACAAAATCACAGCCTGTCCCCTCTGCCCTCCACTCCCCAGCCGAAAAAAAAAAAAAGGCAAGCCAATTCAGCACATGAGATGGGAAGGAAAATCAGGGAGCAGATGCAGACCTCCTCCTGTGCAAGTTACATCTTGCAAAGCAGAAGCCAAACAGCAGGATTTCCCCCATGCTTTGCAGTGTTCCCAGCAGGAGATGGGATTGGGTGGTTTTCCTTTGCTGCTGGCTTTACCTGGTGATTTGGGTGGTGTCTGGGAGCTAAAGGGAGAATTTTTCCCAGGGTGATGCTTTCTGCCCTGCAAACACCCTAACTTCACATCTCCTTTTTAGCAGGCCCTGTAGGGCCATTGCCGTCTTCACCTTGATACATCCTCTCACACCACATTCCAACAGAGCCAACACTCCTGGGATTTTAATCTGTTTTCCAAGCTTCCTCCATACCCTTAGCTCCCTTGTCTCTTCAAAATCATCCAAGACTCTGTTTCCTCAAGCAAAGGGCTCCCATGGGAATCAGCACCCAGTGGGTGCCATTGTCTGAGTGCTGCTGTGACACAGACAGTGTCACCTCTAGAGAGATGACCTCATGCAGCCTCCTGTGATGCTGATGGGCTCCAGTTGGGGTGTTAAGAGGAGGGTAATTTACCTGAACCCTTTTGGGAGCCACAAGATGTGTAAATCCACCTTCTGAGATCACTTGCATCATCCATAAGCCACATGATCCTCAGGCCATAGGCTCAGCTGGATCTTCCCGTGGCTGGCTGCTGTGTCCTAGAAGCAGAGGTCTGCTATCTCTGGTCACAGGAGTAAAGCTGAGGCCCTCCAGCTGTAGTGGTTTGACCCTGGCTGAATGCCAAGGACTCACCACAGCCACACTTTCTCACTCCCCTCCCTGCAAACGGACAGAGGAGAGAAAAAAAAACCCAGACAGTTTCACAACTTTGAGATAAGGACCATAAGAAACTCCTTACCGATCATTTCACGAGCAAAACAGACTCCAGTTGGGCCTACTAAGAATTTATTATTATCAAGATCAGAGCTCAAGAGTGAGAAGTTCGATAGATCTTACAGACACCTTTTCCCCCCACCTCTCCCTCTTTCTAAGATCTGCCTCCTCCCCCCGCAGTGACCCGGGAACACAGGAGTGGGGGTTGCGGTCAGACATTGTTTCTGCTGCTGCTCAGAGAGAGGAGTCCATCCCCTGCTTCCTGTGGGGTCGACCCACGGGAGACAGTTCTACACAAACTGCTCCCCAGGCAACAGTTCTTCAGGCACTGCTGCCACATGGGTCACTTTTCCATAGGGTGCAGTACTTCTGGTATAGGCTGCTCCAGCATGGATCCCCCACAGGCCACAAGTCCTACCAGGAAATCCTGCTCCAGCATGGTCTCCTCTTCCACGGGCTGCAGGATGCTGCCAGGCCCCTGCTCCAAACATGGGCCTCCCACAGGATCACAGCCTCCTTCCAGGAGGCAGTTCTGCTCCGGCATGGGCTCCTCCACGGGCTACAGGTGGATTTTCCGCTCCCTATGGTCCGCCATGGGCTGCAGGGGCACAGCTGCCCCACCATGGTCCTCACCACAGGCAGCAGGGACCCCACTCTGGCGCTTGGAGCATCTCCTCCTCCTCCTTCTCCACTGACCTTGGTGTCTACATTGTTGTTAATCACAACTTCTCACCCTGCTCTTCTCTAGCAGCCATCTTCATTTGCCCCCCTCTACTTTTTTCCCTTCTTAAATATGTTATCACAGAGGCGTTACTATGACTTCTGGTTGGCCTGGCCTTGGCCAGCAGTGGGTCCAGCTTGGAGCCGGCTGACATTGGCTCTGCTGGAAGTGGGGGAAGCTTCCAGCAGCTTCTCGAAGAAGCCACCCCCATAGGCCCCCCTGCTACCAAAAACCTGGTCACTGAAAACCAATACACCAGCACCTGAAACACCCCTGAGAAGTGGCTGCTTGCTAACTGACTGAGACTTGGGTATAGTTTCCAGCTCCTGGGAAACAAGGATGTTCTCTTTTTACAGCTCCAGCCTATGGCTTCTGGACCACAGTTTTCCTTGGTCTGAGCAAGATGCATCCCTATTGCTGTCTCCAGGAAAGTCTCTGCCTGGCAGGGATGTGTTTGGGCTTGCTGTTCCTTGCTGAGGAATACAATTCCACTCTCCAGCTGGGTTTGCTTCACACTCAGAGCAACCATGGGCTGCATCCAGCTCCAGGGAAAATTATCTTCATTCCTGCTGGACAACAGTTGAGCTTTGCCATTCCCTTTCTCTCCACTGGCATTTAACATGTTCATGTCTATTGTCAGGCAGGGACCTGCTTGGCTCTTCCCTCCTCCTTTATCCTCCCTCTCCCTGCTGGGCCTCAGGAGATGCCCCTCACCTGGATGAGATGGAGTTGCAGATGGTGGGTGTCGTGACTGGCTTCCCTGAGCTCTTGTGAATACTTTAGAGATCACTGAGGATTTATATTTCCTCCGCTGGACTTTGACCTTAATTTCTTCCATTTTGCTGGGCTGTAAAATTCATTAGAGACCCAACAGCAAAGTGATTGAGATGTCAGGCCAGGCAGTTGTGTGGTTATTTAATCGCTCAGATGTGCCGCATGCCATTTAGGTGGACAGCAGAAGAATATGAAATCAATACAGTTCATTAGTGGAGGACTTGAGCCCAGCTCCAGCGCAGAGCTCCAGTAAAACCCGCTGAGGTGAGCATCTAAATGGTCTTGGTGTCACCAGTAAAAACCCACACTGGAGAAGGAGAAGCCTGTTTCACTTTTGGGCCATCTTCTGTCCCCTCATGTTTTAAACCCTGATCTCCAGCCATTCCAACAGCCTGGCTGCAGTAAATCACTTTCTGCTAAATCATGGCTGCCCAGGAAAGTGTTAACCTCGCCTGCGTGGAGCTGATGTTGCAGGGAATGCTGTTACAAAACACAATCAAGGAGGCTCTTGTTTTCCGTGGTGGCTGGCAGAAGAGGTGGGGAAAAGGTCTGCCATTCCCAGGGGGGTTGATTGACTATTTTTCCCCCCCCCCAGCCAGGTTCAGCACAGCCCTCCACGGTCATTAGCACCAATTGAGCTCCCTGGCTCAGTTCATAGCTTGGAGCTGCTGGGGAAGTGGTGGCAGTGGCAGTACCCCAGCATTGCCTTTATTCCCCACTCCCACCTCCCTCTTTCCCAGCTAATCACACTGCTGGGCTCCAGCCACCAGCTCTGCTCCCACCTGATTGCCTCCTCCCACCAGGCAGCCTCTCTTTAAAAGCCTGGGAAAGAACACAACTGGTGTAGGCAACATCGACAAGAACTGTTTTCTGACTAAAGTCATTCCATAATGAAGGTTTTACATTGGTTTTCTGTCCCGGTTTTGCAGCTCAGCATTGCATCTCATAGAAACTCCTGACCCTTCACATTTCTCTCTCCCAAATCACAAATCAAATCCTAATCCTGGTGGATACCAGCAGTTAGCTGTTATTCCCCTGGCACCTGGAGGTTCACAGAGTCAAAGAATATGCCTAGTTGGAAAGTTGTATTTGGGAAGGGGTGTTTGGATGATTGTCTAGCTAACACTTGCAGGTTTTGGTGCCTCCAAAAACCAGTATGATGTTAGGCCGTGGCTCCCCACCTTGGGATTCTTGTACCATGCTCTTAGCAGCCCATGGCTGCCCAGTCAGCTCCAAGGAGCAACTGCATCTGCCTCATTTTCCTAGAAAACCAAAAAAAAAAGTAAGAAGCAGATGGGAATCCTCCTTCTGTTTGCTTTCCCAAAGCCCAGGCATTTTGCTGGAGCAGCAGTGCCATGGTCTCAAAGTCAGGGGAGCAGCAGGGACGAGGCTCACGCCTGGTCACTCTGGTATCCTGACAGCTTTTTGACGTCCTGTAATTGCTTTCCTGCAACGACTCTTTTAAGCAGAGAGCTCCTGGTCAAAGCAATTTGCTCCCTATCAATTTTTATTTCCTGCTTTGTGCATGTGAGGAAGGGGAGGGAAAACAAAGAGGCTGAAGGAGAACAAACAGATCTGGGACCCACTCTGGCAGCCCCACATTGAGGGAAAGGTGGGAAGGGTTTGCTCCTTTGGTGCCAGCAGAGCCATCTTCAGCCAGGCAGGACATGGCAACCCTAATCATCATTCCAGTTGCTCACCCCTGCAACCAACTTCCAGCTGCTCATCCCTGTCTGACAGTTCTGGGGGAAGGAGTGCCATCCCAGGGGCTCTGTAGGTGGCTCTGTAGAGCCACCACAAAAGGCTCTTCTTGGTTCTTTAAGCCTTCCCCACTCCTCCTGCCATGCTCCCTGAAGCTGCTGTGAGTAGAGTTAATCTCCGGCAGTTTAAGGAGTCGTTGAGTGGGGCTGGTGGATGATGAATGTTGAAACCATTACCGGGCAAAGCTCCATGGAGCTGTTTAAAACTGAATTCTCTCATGTAAATTTCTGCTCCGTCAATCCTGATGACATGTCAAACATTGCTATTGTTTCTCGAACAAATTGGATGACATGCCCTTTCCTGCAGATTTGCCCACGAGAGCAGAACTACTCGCCAGCTCCTCTCTTTTGTCTCTGGCTCTGCCGGCTGCAAGACGGTGAGAAAGAATGGATGTGATGGCCCTTGGTGGGAGAAAAGGGAGACATTCAAAATATTTGTGCTTGGGGGATGGAGATGGACAGAGAGCTGGGCCTTAGGTATTTTTGTGTAATTCACGTGCAGGGTGCCCACACTGGGCTGCAGCTGAGTAAATTAATCCTTTGAGTTATCCAGGCTTCCTCTTCTTGCTGCTGTCCCAGAATTTAGCTGCACAACTGTGGGATTTTTTAGAAATGGTCTGTGCCGTTGACAGCTTATAAAAGTACAGATGTGGACCCGCATTTTCATCCTGCTCTCTTGCAGGCTCCAGTGGGCAAATCCCGCTTTAATATTCCAGGCAGGAGAGGAGTAGCCGTAAAAGCTATTTGATTGCTTCTCCAGGTGGAACCCCAGGAAACTTCCAGCCAGATGCCTTTCCTCCCCCGGCTGTGGGGATGGATGTGTGCATGCTGGGGGGGGAAACCAGTCACTGATGGGGAAAAGCCACTGGGAAACAGCTGGTACCCAGAGAGCGCCACCAGCTCAGTGGGATTTGGGGTGTTCTGCAGGCATCTGCTCCCTCGGAGCCCTTGGCATTGTCTTGCAAAAGGAGTGTGTGTTGCCTCCCCAGGGGTTTGAGCATCTGAGCATCTCTTTTTACCCTTAGAGGGGAAAATGCTTGGTAAAGCAGAAACAAGCATAGATCCCAAATTAAATACGCTGAGCGTGCATGGTTTGGCTTTTTGCATGTTCCCTGTCATGCTCAACTAACCTGCTCTGCTGCCCAGCATTATCTCCATGATGTTCAGTTGCTAGGAAAGCCAGACAGCCAGCAACACCTTCCACCTCCCCTGGTGTCATTAATTAGCCCGGCTGGTGAGGTGGCGGATGGGGCAGGGTCAGGCTCCACCCTCCTGGCGTCTCAGGAGAGGTTTGCTTTGACTTGCTGGAACTTTTGGCTTGTGGTCCAGCCAGCTTTCTTGGTTCCCCTCCCCAAGGCTCGCTCCCCTTCCGAGTGCCTCTGTGCTAACCTTCTTTTAACCTTCCTCCTTCCCTATCTTTTTTTTTTTTTCCGTCAGAAGAAAATTACACTTTCCCAGTGTTGTCTGTCACTGCAATAAGCACTTACGAGTGCAATTGTAGGGGGCCAAATGAAGGGAATTCGTTTTGCCCGTGCTTTGTGGCACTGTCAGTCGCCCTGTAAATCATTATCTCATCAACAGCCCATCCAGGTGCACGGAAAATGCTTTTCTGGGCTCTGCTCTCGAACCAGCCACTTAGGAATTAATGGGACCAAGGGATTCACAGACGTTGTGGGCACAGAAATAATGGATAGGAAAAATCCTGGCTGGGAACTTGGTTGGCTGGCTTGTACTAGGTGATGCTGAGGGTGCTCAGAGTGCTCAAGGATTCTGGGGAGAGAGGACCGAAAAAAGGGGCTGGTGGCAGGTGTTAGGATGGGGAATTAACACCAGCATGAGTTGGCTGAGGAATGCTGGAGTGAGTGTTCAAGGTGAGTTGACCCCTCCTTCTTTCCAGGTGTTTCCATATGGAAAAGTTGTCCAGGACACATCCTGTGAGGGGGGAGATGCACCCCAGAGGGACTTGTCCTCCAGGCATGGGTGCTGCTCACTCTCTGGGCATCTCTCCTGGCACATTTGGGCAGGTTTATTCCATTTTACCAAATTGCAATGCACATGGAAAGGAAATCACATCTTAGCAGTGGAGAGGAAAATCAGCACAGTGGGTAGGTCTGGAAGGCTGGATGCCCCAGTACACCTTTCAGCTGGTGTCAAGAAACAGAAATTCACTACTCAGGCTGGCAAAACATTTGGGGAGAAAAAATTAAATAATCCTGTCTGGTTTTCATGCCTTTTCCTCTCTGTCACCCCATGGTGTGGCAGGCAAAGCAGCACATGGGGGTAAAGCTGTGCTCAAGCTCCTACTCTGCTGTCAAGGGTAATCAAGGCCATCGATAAATCAGGAAGGTTTCAGGAACAGGCTGTGTTCCATGCCAGTCCTAAAATACAGCCTTTTGCTGGTATCTGAACATAAATGTGTCTTTGACCCTGCTTTTTCACAGACCTGTTGGTCTCTGAATAATCCAGACAGGACTCAATTCAGAAAATATACTGGGGGTGAAAAAGGATATTTTGGGGCTTGTATTCCACTTCCCTCACCTAAAAATAAAATTTTCTTCTCCATTTTCTTACTGCTGCTCATGCATATTTTATACATTCATTAGAGCAAAGACTTTAAAACACACATAAATCTTGCCTCGCTCATCCAGAGCTGACACAGTGAGTTGTGCACACCTTCCCCAGAAGGTGCTGGTTGCTTAGCCATGACCAGCCTGCTCCAGCTCCAACAGCTGCCAGTGGAGTACGTGCGTCCCACAGTATCCTGAGCCACATCCATGGGAACGCAGCAGATTGCACCCCCTCAGTTGTCCTTGTGGAAAGCAAGGTTGAAATCCCTTTCCTTGCTTTTCCAGGTCTGTATTTTAACCGGGGCGGGGGGGGAAGTTTTGAAGTGGGATAAGTGTTTATTCCATTCCCCACAACCTCAGGTGCACTGCCAGCCTGGAATGCACAGGAAAGAATATGAGCTGTGAAGGCTGTTTGCCTTCATAGGATGAGTGGCTCTTAAGAATTATCCATGAAGACCTTTATTTCACAGGTGCTTCCCAGGTTAGCTTAGTGTGTCAGGGAAAGTAAATAGGTGTAACATTTCCCACTCTTAAAGGTTTTGGTAGCAATGCTGAGGGATGTGGATGGAGGGCTGTTGCCTAGAGCAGGCTGGGAGTTAGGGATGAGCAGGATAACCCAGGGGAGCACAAACACCCCCAGCCCTGCAGCTTGTGAGAGATAAATGGCAGCACACAGGGTCTGCGCTGGTGTATGTGATGCAACATTTCCATGAATGCCTTCTTTTATTAATTAACTTTGGTTTTTTCCAGGCAACTGACAATGATGTGGGCACGTATGGGAAAGTCAGTTACTTCTTCAGCGATGACCCTGATCGGTGAGTGTCACTCACTGGCATGATTTTGATCCTCTTCTAACCTAGCTAGGAAGCCACAGGGCAATTAAGGGCATTGGTTATGTCCTGCCTGCAAGATGCCCTATGAAACTCCCTCTATGCTGTGTCCCAGAGGGATGAGTTAACTTCAGCACATGCCTCATGTTCAGCATGTTTGGCTTTGCTAAATGGGGACCTACAGACACCAGCATTACTCATATATCTATTACCAATAAGCAGATTTGCAGTGTATTTCTGGCCCTGGAGATCCACTCGTGGTGGGCAGTTGAGGGGTGTTAGCTGCCCAGCAGAGAGGATCTGGGGGCCTCTGTGACCTTTTTCTCTGCTTGTAGAGCAGCACTGAGGGTTTCTTAGTGTTCAAATAAGTGGAGCTCTTGAAGATGCCTTGGGACCTAATATCCCTCAGAAGAAAGTCATGAGCTTCACACACTGCCATGCAAGCTGTCAGGCTGCCACCACCCCACCTCTCCATCTCCAGAGTGTAGTCACTGGGGCTTTTTCCCCCTCCTTTCCTGTCCCCTCAGTTTCTCTCTGGACAAGGACACAGGTGTAATCCTGCTGACAGCTTGGCTGGACTTCGAGACCACACAGCGCTACACCCTGACCATCATTGCCCGGGACGGCGGCGGGGAGGAGACGACGGGGCGCGTCAGAATCAATGTCCTTGACATCAATGACAATGTCCCCACCTTCCAGAAGGAGGCATACCTGGGGGCCCTGCGGGAGAACGAGCCCTCCGTCACCCAGGTGGTCCGGCTCCGGGTGAGGGACTGGAGAGGTTCCTCCATTTGGGATGTGCAATGGGAGGACAGGAGTGGGTTAGAATTATAGAATGATTTGGGTTGGAAAAACTTAAATCTCATCTCACTCCAGCCTCCTGCTGTGGACAGGAACACTTTCCACTAGACCAGATTGGTCCAAGCCCTGTCCAGCCTGGCCTGGAACACTTCCAGGGATGGGGCAACCACAGCTTCTCTGGGGAACCTGTGCCAGTGCCCCACCACCCCCACAGGGAAGAATTTCTTCCTAATATCTTGTCTAAACCTCCTTCCGTCAGTTTAAAATGATGAGTGGCTTTGATGGGTCTAACAAACATTTTCCAAAGCATGTCTCAACAACTGGTTTCCTTCTGGAATTAGAGAGGCAGGAGAGGGGAGGCTGGTTTACAGACCTCCTTGGGGCTTCTGATGAGCACATCTTCCTCCAGCACTTTTCCACTCTATTTGGGCCCAGCCTGCACCTCCCATCACCTGGGCTCTCTTCTGTCACATGTCCCTGGCACAGCTCCTGTGCTCATATACTGCCTTTGTTCATGCCCCAGGCATCTGATGAGGACTCCCATCCCAACAATCTGATCACTTACAGCATTGTGCAGGCATCTGCTTTCCGCGACTACTTCGACATCACAGTGTCAGAAGGGTACGGAGGTAAGCACTAGTCTGGCACCACAGTGCCGCTGATGAGCAGCAGCACCTCGGGCTACACTCACAGCCCCACAAGCTGTCATGTCAGCGACCTTTAGGAAGCTACTCCAGCAGCTCCTCTGCTTGTCCTGACCTCACCTGCAGCTTGGTCCTTTGGAGCTGCTGCAGAGCCATGTTTCCATAGATGCACAACTTGCTCCGGGTTACGCCAGTGAAAGGAGCTCAGTAATGCCCAGCGCTCGTGTTTTTGGGGCACTGCCCTCTCAAAGAGCCACTGTTTGCCCCTGGGAGGTGGTGAGGAGGGCCCACCCCCTGAGCATACCTGCCATCCTACTCAGTGCATGAATGCACCCCAACCACCCCACTTTGCATCCTTCCAGTGATCAGCGTGAACCACCCCCTCGACTACGAACAGGTGACCAATGGGGTCATCTATCTGACTGTAATGGCCAGAGATGCTGGAAAACCATCTCTCAACAGCACCGTCCCCGTCACCATCGAGATCTTTGTAAGTACAGTGCCTGTCATTCCTCTCATGCTTCCCCTGCAAATGCTCTCTCTTTATTTATTTATTTATTTGTTTATTTATTATTAATTCATCAAGAACCCACACCATAGATGTGTATGCGTGGGTTGCAGTTACACGTGTTTCATACATGTGTCATATGTCTCATGTACATATGTGTCGTACGCATCAGTTAAAGAAACATTGTCCCTGACATCTGGAAATGTCTGAGTGACAACAGGTGACTGAGAGTGTCTCCAAGGGGTGTCACCATGGACAAATGCAGATGGGCTGTCCTGATCCCACATACCTCCTCCCTTACGTTGGCGGTGCACAGTGCACCAGTGGGGAGCCACTGGAATTAATGTGGTAGGAGCCACAGCTAACCAGAGGGTGAGGGGCAGAGCCAAGAAGAGGATGGAAATCTACCCTCTGGAGAAGGGGTTGTTGCTGGGAGAGGCAAAACATTACAGCATTCCTCAGGAAGATTAGATTGGAGTGTCAGTTTGAGGCACATTGTAGTTCCAGAATGTCTAGAGGTACGATGAAGACAGTTTGAGTGATGTCGTCAGTCTCGCAGTGATGGGATCTATGCCAGGCTGGCCGCAGCATTAATCTGGAAAGGTGAAGGAGGTAAAGCCTGTGATGCCGTAGGATGGGAATGAAGTCCCATGAGCATGTCTCTCCAACTCCCTTAGCATGCTTGGGAGAGAGGGAACAAGGCAGTTTTGGGAGGGTCATTGGCGATTAAAGATATCCTTCCCACACTGTGCTTTAGACAGCATAAACACCTCTTTTTAAAGACCACACTTCAGTGGGTCATTTTCCCAGGTTGAGTCCATAGGCTGGAGGGGTTTAAATAGCAGTCACTCTTCCCACTCTCAATCAAAGGAAATTTCTCTCAACTGAAAAAAAAGAAAAGCAAAAAAATAAAGCCAAAAAATAGGCAGAAAATGAAGGGGAAGCATTTTGCAATGACACTTGAGGAACAAGCGCCGTGAAAAGGCAGAGCGAGAGCAAGTGTGGAGGAAGGTAATTCTTTTTCATCCTTTGGTTGTTGGTTTTTAATAAAGAAGTCAAACTCGCCTTGTAGATTTCCCATTAGGGGACAATACGCTTTTGTAGAGGGAGTCACCGAGTCAGAACTAATAGTGCACACCGCGCCACAATCCCGGGAAATATCACTGCTAATAAGGTTCTGCCTCACTCCCTGCCACTGACGCCCCATTTGGAGCGATGAGCCAGTGACTTACAGCCTGCCTGTGTCTGGGGGAAAGGGGTTGCACGTTTAGTATGAGTGTCTGTGATTCTCAGCATCTTTGGAGATGGTAGGTTGTGATAGGAGAATGGGTATTGGCTTCAAACTGGAAGAGAGGGGAGGTTTAGATTAGATGTTAGGAAGAAATTCTTCCCTGTGAGGATGGTGAGGCCCTGGCACAGGTTGCTGAGAAGCTGTGGCTGCCCCATCCCTGGAAGTGTTCAAGGCCAGGTTGGACGGGACTTGGAGCAACCTGGGATAGTGGAAGGTATCCCTGCCTGTGGCTGGGTTTGGAACTGGTTGATATTTAAGGTTGCTTCCAACCCAAACCCTTCTGTGATTCTACGATATGACAGATGTCTGAGGGTAAAAAGCTGAGGGTGAGGAGAACATAGGAACCTGGTTTTAGCTGGTTAGGTGGATGACCTCTTATATGGGAGTGGAATCATGCTGGGTTCTGTCTTGCATCACTGCAGGTGCCTGCCAGGAGCTTTGGAGTTCTTGTTGCTGATGTGGGAAATGTCCCTCTCAAGTAGAAGGCAGGTGCCGCCAAGCTCTGGCCAGATGGAGAGCCAGCCAGAAGCAAGCCCTCCCTCCTGGGAGCAGTTCTGTCGGGCCATGGCATTGCTAAGCATGGCCTGATGATCTCAGGAATATTAATGACATGACACGGTGTTGGCTCTGGCTTGTGTCCACCCAGCCTGGACCGTGGCACAGCTCACCTGGGTCCAGCTGCAGGTGGCATGTGAATGCATGCTCAGCTTCTCCATCTCCTTTGCCTTTGACCTGCCCAGACCTCCTGGGTTTGCCCTGGGTGACCCTCACCCAACTCTGTGAAGAGGAGGAGGAGGAGGATGGATGATGAGGACAGTGCCTGGGCAGCCGGCAATTTCCTCATTGCCCTCATAGGAGGTGCAGTGAAAGCTGAGTGATGCAAAGACTGATTAAAGACCACCTGCCTCCAGAAACGAAAGCAGGGGATGGCAATTTAATTGCAGTACGATGGGCATCGTTGGCATGTGAAATTGCTTCAAATATCAAGTTCACTGGCAGCTGATCCTACAAGTCCATCAATGGTGTCCAGGTAGAAAATGTCTCCAGAGCAGACCCAGAGAAATGATGAGGTCCATAATAGTGTTTTAATGTCCTGGCAGCTCTGTCCTTTCCTCTTTAGGCAGTTCATTTAAGACAGATTCTTAACAATGTTTAAACAGCATTTAAGGCCCCCTGGGGGGAGCTTTAAACTCGTCCAAAATTGGTTTTGAGGGATGTTTCAAGCAATTAATCCTGCCTGGTTTCTCCAGGACAGCCATAGTTGCTGGCAGAGATAGGCTTAGAGAGAGTACACCGGGATACAAACCAGCTTCCGTCCCAAAAATGCTGTGGCTGCCCTCTCTGCAAACACCCACAGCATTTCTCTTCTGGAAGAAAGGCAGCCAAAGCTCAGCAGTTCCCCTGGCTGGTCCAGTTTGCCTCACGGTCTTGTGGCCAGAGTGGCCTGGACCACTAAGTCACTTGTGTGCTGCTTGGAGGGGGAGGAGTGGGTCTCTCATTATGCTGCCATGCTTCATGTGGTGCCTGAGGCTTCTGAGAGCTTGTGGTGAAGGCAGGAGCAGCTTGGAGGATGCTCGTCTGTGCTGTGCCCAGAGTGCTGGATGATGAGGCAGTGATATCATTGCCACTGCAGGGCTCAGCAAAGTCACTGACAATCATCTTACCTCAGCCTCAGCTCTGTCTACAGTGAAACCCCCAGTGCTCAGACTCCCAGTGCCTCACGCTCAAGGTACCTTCCGCACCCTGGCACTGTAAGCTGGTCACAACCTGACATGCAGTTGTCCAGAAGCATCTCTGTGCCAGACTTTTGCAGCTGCTTGACCATTTTACCTTCTTCCCAACTAGCCTCTCAACCTTCTCTTTGCTTCAGGATGAAAACGACAACCCCCCCACGTTCAGCAAGCCCTCCTATGTGATAACCATCATGGAGGACATTATGGCAGGTATGGGGCACACCCCTGCTCCTTCCTCAGGCTCCCAGAAGGGTCCGAGGTGCCTTACAGCCAGACTGGAGTGTGTGATGCCTTTTGGGGGAGGTAAAGCCAGAGACCTGGTAAAGTTTCATAGCTGTGGGATTTGACCCCACTGTGCTTGGAGGACAGGGAACCCCACTGGCTAGATGACCTGCAGGAGCAGTGCAGGGAATCAGGGCAGCTCTGACCCATCCCAGCCCTCATTTCTGCTTCCCCCAAGGAGCCACAGTGCTGTTTCTCAATGCTACGGACATGGACCGGTCCAGGGAGTACGGACAGGAGTCAATCATCTACTCCCTGGAAGGCTCCTCACATTTTCGGATCAATGCTCGCTCAGGTGAGACTCTAGACATGCTCTCCTCCTTTTCCTTTCAGTTCCCTCATTCACCCTCACTCCTTCCCTGCCCTTCCCTCCTCTCCACCAAGCAGCCTGCTTAGGAGACCCACAATTTAAGGGATTCATCAGATTTGAGACACCGCCACTTGCTCAGTCACTGCGAGAGCTTCAGCAGAGGCATCCATGGAAACTTAGCCCCTGGTGGGAGTTACACATAAGGAAAGGCTTGGCTGTGAAGGCTCCTGTTAGCTAAGGAGCTGCCAGGGTCCATCGATTTGGATCAGAAGAAAGGGCCCATTTGTAGAATATCCTGGCCTTCGGTTTGAGCGTTTCTTTTTTTTCCCCTGTCATCTCCTGTGACTGCAGGAGAAATCACAACGACGTCTCTGCTGGACCGGGAGGCCAAATCCGAGTACATCCTCATTGTTCGGGCAGTGGATGGAGGTGTGGGCCATCATCAGAAGACAGGCATTGCTATGGTGAGTGTGGGAAGGAGTAATTCCCATCTCCTTGAGCCACTGGTTCCCAACTGGGGCTGGGACTGGGGAGGACTGTGGTGTTTCATTTTAGCTATGTGAATAGGTGAAGAGCAAACAGTGGTCCCTGCCCTCTGGGCTTGCCCCCACAGCTGCTCACAAAATGATTGTCCAGGCTGTGCAGACTTTGAAACCAGCTCATTTTCCTGGAAAACCACGCATGAGCCACTTGACCTTCCACAGCTTTACGTGTCCATCTCTCTGTGTAGAGGTGGTGATGGGTACCTATTTCACCTGGCTCCCTTTGTTCATGCCTCTTGACAAGAGACTTACGTGGAGAGCCTGAGGGTACGCTTAGTTATTCCTGATTACAGGAATAGCAGTCTATTCACATGCTGCCTGAGTCAAGGGTTTCCAGCCAGTCCGGAATGCCTGGGGTCCTTGGAATGTTCTGGTGGAGCTGCAGGTTGAAGCCTCCTCCTTTGCCTTGCCCTTTGTAGGTGTCAGGAAGCCCCATTGTTGGCAAAGCATTTGTAAAACCCTTTGATCAAAAACCAAGGATCCATCTCAATTGGACTTGATGATTTTAAATGTCTTTTCCAACCTTAATGATTCTATGGTTCTCTCTCTCACTGCTCATGATGCCACATTTCTTCAGACATTTCATACCATTGGGATGCTCGTGTTCCTGGGATGCTCAGAGGGGTTGCCCTATGCAACACAGGGCAATGCAGGAAAATTTGTGGTAGTGCTAAGGAATATCCCTAAAATAATTGTCCTTCCTGCTGAGGGCCATCAGGAGGTTTGTGCTAGTAAACTAGAAGTTCCCTATGGAGTCTCCCAGAGATGAGTTATGGCACCAGCATGGCCTATGGAATGCTGAGTTCTCCTTAGGGACTCTGGATGAGATTAAGTTCTCATAAATAGCTTTGTTGAAAGGCAAAACAAAGCGGAAAAAAGGCCTTCTGATTCCTAAAAAGCTAAAGAATATTAAGACTGTGAGATGAGGGCAGCTGAGTAAGTTTTCTGCTGCCATTAGTGAGGAAATGGAGCTCGAAATAGTAATTTTTGATAGGGAATAAAGGTCCTTTGCAGAGTCTCTGGGTGATGGACAAGCACCTGGGGTGCTCAGAGTAGAAATGGGTCACCAGCCTTCCCCAGCAACCACTGTGGTGCCTCAACTTGTCCCTGTTTGGTGTCCAGATTGTAGTGTCCAGACTGTCCTCTCCTACCACGAGGTGGCACCAGCAGCTCAGCCTGGTGTGACAACAGGGCACGGGGATTTGGTAGCAGAGGAGACCCCTGGAGAAGCTCCAGTGAGCCCCCCTGCTTAAGGCTCCCCTCTGCCCCACTCCCTTTGAGCTGCAGCTCTTCCCTCAGACTCCTTTATGGCCTCACAGGCTGAGTTGAAACGGGTGATCTGGGGAGGTGAGAGACTCACAGGCAGCAAGATGCATCCCACAGGCTCACTACTGTCACTTAGATGCCATTTCTCAGGCTGAAAATGAAGATAGGTAACACTTCAGGGCACCATCCTTGCCTGGCTCTCGCCTGGCACCTCCCACCCTGTAACTGTACCCTCTCCTGATTTCTCATTTATTCTCCTTTATTTTTTTTTTTTTACTTTCTTTTACCAGTCACTCAGGTTTTTTCTTTCCTTTCCTGCTACATTCAGAGTACATCCTCTCTTCCACTGATTTGTATCCCCTTCCCAGTGAAGTTGCTGCTTCAAAACACACCTTGTGCCCTGTGGTTGTTTTTAACAAATACACATGAGCCAAGCCCAGCTCAGATATGCCAAAAAGCCTTGGCTGTGAAGTTGCAGGATGTTGATTTTCTGTGGGTTTTCCCTCCAGAGGGTGAACATAGAATCATAGGAGAATTTAGGTTGGAAAAGACCTCTAAGATGATCAAGCCCAGCCATTCCCCCAGCGCTAACCCATGTCCACAAGTGCCACATCTACATGTCTCAGGGGTAGTGATTCCACCACTATCCTAGACTGTGCCAATGCCTGAAACATGTGTTGGGCACATCCAGGGGACACACCATGCCACCCCAGGAAGCTGTACCTCTTGATACAGCATTGCTTCTTTGCTTTCTCACAGGTGAACATCACACTGCTGGACATCAATGACAACTACCCCACCTGGAAGGATGAGCCATACTTCATTAACCTGGTGGAAATGACCCCCCCCAACTCGGATGTCACCTCAGTACGTGTGAGGGAAGGTGGTGGTTGTACTAAAAGCCTGGTTAGGTTGTCCCTGCTTGGCTGGAGCAGGGAGTGGCCTCCAAATGGATGGCATCTTCTTACTGGTGTCACCTCCAAACCTGTGTCACCTCCAATCCAGCAATATCTTGCAGAATTCCATTTGGAAGGTTACTCCTGAGCCTGCTACCTGCTGCCCATCCCCTGCATTGCGTCTCCCTGCTGGGATAGTATTTTTCTTCTCCATATTGTGTGGATTTTGGCCAAATTCTTCTTTTCTTAGCCTTGCCTGTGACCTCCTTCAAGGATCTCTGTGAAAGACTTTGATTTACAGCCTTTCAAGTCCTTCTGGTGAAATAAAAGAGAAGGAGAGGGGGAGGCTTCTACTCCATCATGCCAAGAGAAAAACGATGAGAACAAAATGGAAAATAAATGAGGGAAAAGTGAAGAGAATCCACAAAATCATATAAGGAGGAAGGCTTAAAAAAAAAAAATTCTTTTGAGGGGAGAAGGGTCTGGCAGTGCTGCCCAAGCCAGAGCATAGTGGTTTTCTCTCCTCCATGCAGCACCAGCCCTTGCTGCTCAGTGCCTGCTTGAAGTCATCTTGCTTTTGACATCCCAATTAGTTGCTGAGAAAATAATTATTTTGTCACCAATCAGATGTAAATTCAGCTGCAGGACAAGCAGCAGGAGCTGGGGAAGTTATGAGTGCAATGAAATTGGTGGGTTTTTAATGTAAATGTCCCCTGTAATTAAAAATGTCACAGGGAGAGCAATAAAGCATAAAATATCTGGCATGGAGGAGAACTCCACCAAGGAATTACTTCCACCATTCTGGATGTGGCAGCACAAGTTCCTCAGAGTGCCTCTTTGTCCCATTTATTTTAATTTCCTGAAGGGTCCTCGGTTTTTAAGCTGGTTTTATTTAAAAGGAGGAAAACCAGTTTGATTGCTGCATGCTTGTGTCTCTCTTGCCATGCCATTACCTCCTGGACTCATGGGCCACTTTTGGGGAGATTTTAACACCACAATACAGGTCTCTAGGGTGCAAAATTCCTGCAAATATATTGAAAATATAGAGCTGGATGGAGGAAGGAAAACTTCTTGCTGCTGCTGGTGCAGGGAAGCATCTCATGTGAGCTCAGCCTTGTTAGACAGCAGCAAATCTGCTTCCCACCACTCTGCTTTAATTCTCAGCTGTTCCTCCTTGGCAGGTGGTGGCTGTGGACCCAGACCTCGGGGAGAATGGTACGGTGGTGTACAGCATCCGACCTCCCAACAAGTTCTACAGCCTCAACAGCACCACAGGCAAGATCCGCACCACCGGGGTGCTGCTGGACCGGGAGAACCCCAACACCCAGGAAGCCCAGCTCATGCGCAAGATTGTGGTGTCTGTCACCGACTGTAAGCCCCACTTCCATCCCACGGTGTTCCTTCCTTACCCCTGCATTCTCCCTCAGGCCTTGTTTTCACTTGATGAGTTGAACCTTTCCCGGCCTGATTTTGTCTTTATGAAAAATCATGTTTTTTCTCTTTTCCTCCCTATTTCAAGCATAAGTGGTGAAGGTATTTTTGAGGTTAAAAAAGGAGACTAGGTTGGAACCTGCTGCTAAAACAAACCAGAAACCCCCAAAACATGAGTGCAGTCAGTGGGACATGTCAGTCCCAGGCCCTGACAATTAGCCTGGGAGGCAGGAACTCTCCCTCCCCTCAGCCTGGTTCCACTGGCACCCCAGGAAGTCAACTGAACAGGTGGGGGAAAGAAAGCTGATGTATTTTTCTCTAGAAATAGTACCTTAGGGGAACTCTTTTAGGAAAAAAGATAGAGATATGAAGATAATTTTCTATTTTCAGATAGTGATAGGACAAAAAGGAATGGTTTTAAACTAAAGGAGAGATTTAGATTAGATGTTAGGAGGAAATTGTTTACCCAGAGGGTGGTGGAACAGGTTGCCCAGTGAGGCTGTGGCTGCCCCATCCCTGGAAGTGTTTGAGGCCAGGTTGGACAGGATTTGGAGCAACCTGGTGTAGTGGAAGGTGTCTCTGCCCATGACAGCAGATTGGAACTGGCTGATCTTTAAGGTCCTTTCCAACCCAAAGCATTCTAGGATCCTATCTATGTGTCCATCCATGACAAATCAGGGGCATCGCCCCATCCTGTACTACTGTCTGCACAGGGAATAAGGGCTCCTTATTAGGGAAAAAGAGTGGTAACAGCTTGAATGTTAACCTTAAGCCAACACCCACAGGTGGGAGGCCACCCCTGAGAGCTACCAGCAGTGCAACAGTTTTTGTCAACCTGCTGGACCTGAACGACAATGACCCCACTTTCCAAAACCTGCCCTTTGTTGCTGAGATCGCTGAGGGCCTTTCTGCAGGATCCTCTGTCTTCCAGGTGAGCATATCCCACTGCTGCCATGCCCCACACTGGGATCTGCTGCTGTCACTGCCAGTAACTTCTGCAAAGCAGGCTAGCAATGCATCCTCTCCATCTCCATTCTCTTCTTCATTGTCTCCATCCTGTAGCGATACAACTGGGGGATGCAGAAGGGTTCTTTATCCCATTCTATGTGTTTCATCCCAGCATCCTTGGGGGCAAAGGAACACTCAGGGTTTCTGTACCGTGATTTTCACTGTCAGGAGATGATGAGGCTCCCCCATGCTGTCCCCACCAGGTAGTGGCCATCGACCTGGACGAGGGGCCGAACGGGCAGGTGACATACCACATGCAGGTGGGGATGCCCCGCATGGATTTCCTCATCAACAGCACCAGCGGGCTCATCACGTCCACCGCCGTGCTGGACAGGGAGAGGATTGCCCAGTACTACCTGCGGGTGGTGGCCAGCGACGCCGGTGTGCCCTCCAAGAGCTCCACCAGCACCCTGACTGTCAAAGGTGGGGGCACCAAGACCCCTCTGAGCCGTGCCCAGACACGCAGCCCTCTCTGGTCCTAAAAAAAAATCAGTGACAAGGGCAACTCACTGGAGGAAATGCAGTTTATATGGGAGACACACTGAGGAATTGGATGGATATGTAATCTGAAAACAGGATCATGTCCGATTCTGTGTATGACAGGACACAGGGAGGGCAGCCCATTGCACTGCCATCCCCACAGGCTTCGTGTCTGACATCAACACAGTGCAGAGGTGGGGAAAACATGGAGTTTCTGGCAGGGCCCCCAAATTCTCTGTTGTTTTCTTCTCCATCCCCCCATCCCCAGTGTTGCTTTTCTTTTCAGTCTGTCTTTTGATTCAGCATGTGATTCTCATCAGCTGTGTGCCTGGACAGCCCACGCAATCCCAGTTCAGAGCTGGACCCTTACCGAGTGGCCTGTCTTTAATTTAATGCATAGCTATTTACTGGCTTCATGCAAGCCTAGGGCTGAGGATAACCATCATCTGGAAATAAACTGACCCTGAATTGTCCTCAGGCCTGAGTTTGGAAAAGACATTCCTGGTCCTGTACCTCCAGAGCACTGTGCTATACACCAGGAAATATTGAGCTTATATTTAAGCCACAGATTTTTCTCCAAATGAGGTGGAAATGGGCTTAGTGCAAAGAGTAAATGGAGTTACAATGATATATTTTTTTTTTGGCTGTGAGGAGGGTGATCTGTATGTCTCAGAGGCAACTAAATACAGCCTGCAGCCATGAGGACCAGTCCTTACAGCTGCTCTCCAGGCACTGCACGAATGGCAGGGAGAGTCAGGTAGAGATTCCCTGAGAGCAGCACGCAGAAGCTTTGGGAGTCCAGCAGACATCAGGAGGGCATCTGCAGGGGGGGCAGCCCTGAGGGGACACTCAGCTCTGCTCTCCTTTTCAGTTCTGGATGTGAATGATGAGAACCCCAGCTTCTTCCCAGCTATTTATAACGTGTCTCTGCCCGAAAACGTGGCCCGGGATTTCAAAGTGGTCCGGCTTAACTGCACAGATGCCGATGTTGGGCTGAATGCTGAGCTCAGCTACTTCATCACAGGTATGAACCCCATGTGAAACAGGAGCTTGGACTGCAAAGAGGCACAGTGGCCAGGTGTCCTGCAGTTCAGCGCTGCCTTTCCCAGCCCCTCCAAACCTTGTCCAGCATCGCCCTCTGCTGAAGAGCGCTGCCTTGCTCTCTGCTGTGCTGACCACTCCACTGTGCCCTGTCTGGAGGGAACCACTGACCCCCAGCATCCCTCGGATGCAGCCAGGGAAAGCATGACGATGGGCAGGATGTAGCTGGGGAACAAGGGCTGGGGTGGCATTCATGTGTGTTTATGTTTGGAAGCCATAAATGGAATTTTGGGGTGTTTCGTAGCCCCGTGCACAGGTGGAGTTGGGTGGCAGGAGGCAGATGGGCAGCAATGCCACCCAGGCAGTGCCCAGCTCACACTGCAGCAGCAGCACCTGCAGTAGGAGGCTGGGGAACCCCCTGGCCATGCTTTGATTTGCAAACTGTACATGTGGCACTGAGCCCTCTGGAAGAGGGTAAAAACAGAGGTGTCACCAGAGAGTCGTTTTTCCCACAATAGCAGGCTGGTGTTTCATGTCATAGCCCCTCTGGCCTCACCGCAAGTGAAACAGGGTGTGTCGTCCCACAGGTACCACAGTTCACATGTAAAGTTACTCCAGTTTACTTCCAAAGCATTCAGGAAATGATCTGGCTCTTACATGATTCAAGTTTTCCTATGGCCGTCGGTCTGTTCCTGTTCTGTGAGGCTGGAACAGCATTTGATGAGGCAGAGGGAAGGTGTTCTGCCCACTTTTGCTGCAGAGCGGCTCTGCCTGGGACAAGATACGAGATCATCCTTCCACAGCTGGGCTGACCCCATGCCCAAGCTACAGAATCCACAGAAATGGACTCAAGTTGCTCCAGGGAAGATTCAGATTAGATATTAGGGAAAATTTTCTTCCCTGAAGGAGTGGTCAGGCATTGGAACAGGCTGTCCAGGGAAGTTGTGGCTGCCCCATCCCTGGAAGTGTTGAATGGAGTTCTAAGCAACCTGGTCTAGTGGAAGATGTCCTTCCCTGTGGCACAGGGATAGAGCAAGATGAGCTTTGAGGTCCCTTCCAACCCAAACCATTCCAGGATTCTGTGATTCTGTAGTCCTTGTCCTTTGCTGCAGGTGGGAACCAAGATGGGAAATTCAGCGTCGGCTTCAGGGATGGGGTGGTCAGGACAGTCGTGAGTCTGGACAGGGAGACCATGGCATCATACACACTGATCCTGGAGGCCATCGGTAAGGACTTCCCACTGATCCCATGGGACCACTGCCACACAGGGTGGCCATGCATGTGTCAAGCTGCCTCACAGGCATGTCAGAGAGGCAGCAACTTCCGGGGCACTCTATAAACCACAGCCTGTACTTGGGGTTAACATTTCACAGCCCACATGAATTAGTATATCCTGGTTCCATCATGACTTTTGCAGACAGTATATTCACCTCTCAGGTTTGCCCAGCCCCAGTGCTTTCCTTTTTCCCCAGGGAAGGTAAGGTCCCCCATTCCTGAGAGGCTCCGTACTGTGCAGGGCAGCCCTCCACTCAAAAATGCTAGCACCACAGCATCATTCCCCTAATTCATGCCAGCCCTTGGCTCTGTGGCTGCTGATTAACCCTGAGCTACCTGGCACGTGCAGAGGGCCTGTGTGCCAAGAATAGCTTGGCTGTCATCCCCAGAGCTTTATAATGATGTGCCTGTTTACAGACCACTTGGATTTACCTTTTGAAAGGAGAAGTAAGTGGCCAGTCAGAAATCCTTGGGGACACACCATTGCAGGTGCCATGGGGGCTGCAGCAAGGATGGTGCACCGGCTGGGCACAGAGAACTGGATCCCAAGGGGTAAAGGGTCTGTCTGCTCCTCTGATGGATAACAGGCTGCCTGTGTTTTCCCAGGAGCCAGATCCCACAGGCTCCAGCTGCGTGGGTTTAGCACTCATTGCATCGGGCATGTTGAAAAAACCAAGCCCAACCAATGCTTCCTGGTGCCTTATCCTTCCTGGCAAATCCCAGAGCCACGCTGCCATGTCCTTGTCTATAGAGCATCAATCCGTCCTGTTGCTCTTTGTCTGTGAGCTGAGCTGTGGCTACAAAAAAATCATCAGACCCCTACCTGTCTTCATCTCCCAAATCCGTGGCCTCCAGCAGTCCCTTCCAGCACACATCACGGTGTATAGAATTGCAAATTCTCTCTGATGACCAATTGCATTTCCAGCCTCTCTGGGCTCCATGGCAGACCTTGGGGGTGGTTTGGCTTTTTCTTTCAGGATAGGAAGGGGAAAAAATACCCAAACCTGTGGTTCCGTGTGTGATTTGGAAGCTGCAGAAAAGGCAAAAGATTTTAGTTTAGATTTAGAAGGATTTAGTTTAGCTTTTGCTATTTTGGCATCCAAGGGCTAAACACCACCTGTGGAAGGTGTCTCCCTCGCCTTTCTCTCTCGTACAGACAATGGTCCCACTGGGAACCGGCGCACTGGGACTGCCACTGTGTACGTGACGGTCTTGGATGTCAACGACAACCGACCCATCTTTCTTCAGAGCAGCTATGAAGTCTCTGTCCTCGAGGACATCCCAGCTGCCAGCAGCATAGTGCAGGCACGTAGCTCTTCCACCAGGACCCTTGGGTGGGAGAAGGGGGTCCCTCACCAACCTGGGCTGCAGGAAGCCCCGGGCAAAGATTTCTTCTCTGTATTGGTGGTCTGTTTCTCTGGGGCAGGGCGGGATGTGTTCTTGCTTGTGCGCTCCTCTGCTAACCCAGACTGTGAGCACCAGGGAGAAGGCATCAAAGAACAAGGGAAAATTAAGAAATTCACCCCATTTCTGCAGGGAGTGAGAGCAGAAAAACCAGGCTCTGTGCTGGTGAGGCCACTTTGGCTGCATCCCTGCTTTTTCCCTCCTCCCATAGCAGAGATCTCAAGTGGGAGGGAGAAGAGCCCCTACAAAGAGGAGCTTGGAGACCAGGGAGGGAGGGGGAATGGAGAGAGAAAAGTGTTTGGACTTTGCTTTCATTTCTGTTGCTCTTTGAGGGAGCAGTGGCAGAGCTGAATGGCTCAGTGAGCACCGAATGAATGCGGGCATTCACATGGCCTCCAAGGCCTTCCAGCATCCCTTCAAACCCAGGGCTCTTCTGGACCGGGCACCAAAGGCTCTTTGCAGAGGGCTCTGGGAAGGCTTCTCCTGCCTTGAATAGCTCTCCCAGCACAGGGAAAGGGGCATTTTTGTCTCTAGCTGTGGCAGGCAGGGTGAGTCACTGGCAGAGAAGAAAGAGCCTTTCCCCCATTGCAACAAAGGTTTTCTGGGAACCATGCTTTGAGCTCGGGGCAGCCAGTCCCCAAGCAGGAGTCCTGTGGCTCCTCATCACCTGCTGTGCCATGGCACAGTGGATGTGATGTCTTTGGGGTCAGGCAGCTGCCTGCAATCCCCAGGCAAAGGAGTGCAGGCAGAGAGGAGCCTTGCATGGGACTCCTAAAACTGAGACAGTTTGGCAAATAGAGAGAATGGAGGAAACTTGAGTCTGACTGCCATCAAAATGCCTGTTTTTGTAATCCAGTTCTCCAAAGGGGGGATACCCTTGGAAGGTTGTGGCAAAGGATGGGAGGTATTTGAGGGAAGTTTGTTTTCCACACGACAACATCAGAGGGAAACAGAAATGGGTCATCACCTGGCTTCAGTTTAATTACACCTTCAGCGTGATCCAATTGTACCGAAGGTCTCTCCCTTCAAACACATCCCCACGGCAACAGGACAGTTTCTGAATGTCTCCCCATCCCTTTCTCCTAAAGCCAGGAAGCCCAGAGCCAGAGAGCAGGAATGTCCCAGGCAGCCCAGTGAGGTCCTGACACAGAGCTACACACTGTGGTGGATCAGAAACCATGTGAAACCCAGAGAGATGGGGTTTGGTGCTCATCATGGGCATGGAGACTTCACCCAAAGGGATTAACTCAGTGGCTGAATGTAGTGTGAGAAGAATTAAACCACTTTGTCCTGCTGATTCCTTCAAGCATGTCTGTGTCCCTGCTGGTTGTCGTACTCTCTCCCAGCAGAAATGAGCAGCTCAGCTTTGCTTTTTCAAGCATCAAAAAGGCCCTTTTAATGCATTTGCAGGTATGTTTATCTGCTCCTGCTACTCGTTTATGGAAGCAGGTTCCAGCAGACAGCTGTGCCATGCATCCTTCCAAACATCGACTGCAGCAACCCAGGGCCCATTGCATGGGGACACAGGGAACAGGCAGCACATGGTGGGGCACGAGCCTCCCTGCACCTGCTCAGGAGCACAGTTCAGGGGGAGAGTTCAGCTGAGGATTGATTTTTGTGGAGCAGGTTTGCCCCAGGATGCCTCTTTTAAGGCAGTCAGGTTGCCAGGTTGTTCTGCTCTCTTCCAGGCTGTTTGTTCTGGTGCAGCACAACTTGCACGATGTTTTCCAAAATAAATGGAACAGCAGGATTTTTTTGTACCTCGCGATGATAGCTGTGTGTAGATGTAGCTTGGATGCCTCCACCTTTCCTGACAGGAAACAGTGACCTGGAAAGCATTTGGGAGCTTAAATTGTGAAATCTCCTGTCGTCTCACAGAGCCACTGCCTGGAAATGAGTTACTTAAAGGGGCTTTGCCACGATGCCCAGGATACCAAGGGATGCTTGAGGAGGAAACGGAGCCTGCACCAAAAGCTTGAGAAAGAATAGCAGAGCAAGATCACATCTTGGTCTGTACTTCATGCTCTGGGACTTCATGATGTCCCAGTCTTGTTTGGCAGGAGAGCTCCTGGGGCAGGAAAGTGGGCTCTGAGACACTGGCTGGCTCCTCCTGAAGCTGCTGATGGAGCTCCACAGGGAGCCCAGGTGCTTCCAGGAGCCTCAGCTGGGGCTCACTGGCATCTGCTGGGTGGTGGGGCATCCACTCCCAGGGTCCAGTGCTGCTGGCTTGCAGAGGGCGACAAAGATGAGGAAGGTCACCAGGAGGAGAAAGATACAAACAAGCACGACGATGACAGGCAGCATGTCTGTCATCTCAGGGGATGGGACACTGGGTGGGACCAGCTTGGTGGTTGAAACCAGAAACCCAAGGAGAGACAGGGTAGGAGGGGTCCTGTTGCCAGAGTCCTCTGTGCTCATCTTTCCTGCAGTGCACAAGGGAATATGGAAGAATGACACAGGTGATACCACCTACAAGCTGGACAGACAGCCACCCTCTGGTTAAACTGGTGGATTCTTTTCATGTCTTGATATCCAAGATTTCTCCCTGCCATGTTTTCTGTGACATAGGAGGGCAGGAGGTGTCCATCTGCTTTGCCAGGAGGCAAAGCACAGAGGTGGGATTTACACCTGCAAAGTACCTCAGTGAACTGAAGTGCAAAATCACCTGCCAAAGAAATGTAGCACAGGTAGTGCTATGTACACATGGCCCCTGCAAGGATACTTTTAGGGGGCACATAAATGTTGCATGAAGATTTCCTGAAACAGAGAAATATCCAGAAGGTCCTAAATCTTCCTCCAGGCTGCTGGGGTTTGATTCTTCTCTACTCCCCAGAAATGTAGGTTTATTGGATTGGTTGACATCTGGGAGGTTTTGAGTATGCCCTCAAAGAAATCGGATAGTTGGTTGAGGCTCTGCCCCGATGGAGCTGCAGTATTCCACTGGCATTGCCTTGGTTATTTTTCAGGGGTGAAGTGTAGCACCCTCACCCTGCTTTTGCCGAAAATCCTTGTGTCAGGCATTTTGCTGCCCAGCTTTCAGGTTCAGACACATCACAGATTTCTCAGCCAGTTCTGCAAAGAGTGATGCAAACCAGCTTCCCAAAGCCTCATCAGTGACAGCTCTTACCTAATACCTGATGGTGACTGTCCTCTCCTTTCCCCTCCAGGTCAGATCCTCCCAAGAGATGTTTGCACCCATTTTTTAGCTCCCATGCACCTGTCCAGACAGGCTGCAACAGAGGTCGGCATCTCCACGGCTTGGAAATGAGGGCTGGGGAAACCTTGCTGTGCCAACCCTCTGCCCTGCCCCTGGTGCTACAGCCTGTATGCTGTACTTTCCTACAGTGATGTGGGAGGTAGAAGAGCGATAGAGAGCTATTTGACTCGTCTGTGGCTGGGCAATCTCCTTGCAAATTCGGATTTGGATTGAGCCAATTCTGAGATTTTAGGAGGGGAAAGGCAGGGCTGCAGGGACTGCCAGGGTTTTTGGGTCTGCTCTTGCAGCCACTATCCCAAAGTCATGCAAGTGTGTGTAGGCAGCAGCCAAACATTCACTGTAAAACAGTCAAAAAGGGGAGAGAGGACATTCAGTGATGTGTCTTTAATTGTTAATTGGAAATTATGGGACACCCTGGCAGGGACAAGTCTGGTGGAAAGTGAGATGCTGCATCAGAAGAGATGAGCGTCGCTCACCACCCGAATTATGCAGGGGGAAACAACCTTCAGCAAACACTGTGGGAGCTGCAAAGCCGAGCACTCAGGGGTTCAGGAACCCTTGAATTCGAGTTGCCCATGCCCCAGCCATGCCCTCTGGGTTATATAGGTGAGCTCCCAGCTCTGGTTTGTCAGGAACCTGCCTCAGAACCATCTGTGCTCCAGACAGTGAGCTGAGATGCAGAGGGAATAAGATCAGAGGTTCCAATGGAGTTGCGTGCTGGGTTTGAGGCACTTGGGAGATGTGTTTTATTTCTGAAATACTTTGCATCACCTGGGCTTGAGGATTCCAGGCTGTGATGCTGGCAGCCCCAGGGCTAGGACTATACCAGCCTGCTCAGGTACTCTGGGGAGACGTAGCTGTTTCCATGGGTCAGACCCAGCCAGGTCTGTGCTTGGAAAATGGGAACTGCAAAAACAAATGGGTCAGCATCTGACAGCACTTTAGCTCTGGTGAATCCCTGTGTCTATTGCAAGCAGACTCAGGGGCTGAGATTCTTGTTACCTCCTCCAAAGTAATGTCTTCACCTCTCTTCACCCCAAATTAATTTTTTATCATGCACCCCCTCCTTGCCTGACTCAACTCCTTTCCTCAGCTTTGGGAGCAGAGCAGCCATCCCAAGGACCCCATCTCCATGGACAGGCTGCTGCTCTGCCCAGGGATGGAAAACCAGAAGGAAGGGCTGCAGTGTATCCCACACTGAACTCAGCCTGAATTGGGGTTTCCATGGCTACCTCAATGCTGGCATTTACTGACTGCACATGTGTTCACCTTGGTGACCTTACATTGTTCCTTAAGAGCCAGCTGGGGGACATGGGCAATTCCTTCAGGCTGTTTTTCACTCCCTTGGTCGTGGTGGCAGATTTTGTCTTTTTAATTCACTTGACAGTGTTCCACAGAAACCCATCAGAAGGGATCACACTGATGTTTTCCCAGGCTTTTTCAGCCATGCCCTGTTGTCCTTTTGTTTCCCATCTAGCCTCTCCTCATGCCTAGATCAGCTGGCAGAACCCTGGGAGTTCAGGGAAGATCTGAGTTTTTATAACATTCTAGCATCATTGTCCTACCCAAGCCCCACATTATCAACCCTGGAGGGTTAATAAGAGGTTTTCCCATCCTGGAAACCTCCCCAAGAAGGGTCATCCCTGCATGATCAGCTCCAAAAATGACACATCCCCGTGAGCACTCAGGATCTATCCCTGGGCATGAGGCAGACGAGAATCAGAGGGAAAGATGAGAAATTGCCATGGGTAAAATGCCCCCAATGAAGGTGGAGTGGAAGAAATGGTGCATGAGCAGCTGAGAGGGTTATTCTGCCCAGCACGAGGTGCTGCTCCCTGGCTTGCCCCAGCTACCTAGTTTGTCAGGAGTTTTTCCTTATGCTCTCCCTTCCTTTCCTCAGACTCCTGCAAAGAAAAGGCTGTTTTCAGGCACTGTCTGTAACTCAGCTTCAATGAAAAGCAGCTCTCGTTCACCTCCCCGTCTTGCTTAGCTATGCTTTCCTGGAGCTCTCCAGCTTTTCCCAGAGCACGAAATCTTTCAACCTGCTTGCAGGAGGAGGTAATGCTCGAGGCTCCCATCCCAGCTACCGACCCGAATGGCTGGGGGGCTGTGAGTGATGCTGTTCCCCATCTCCCTCGCTGTTAAACGGCAGAGTTGCATCCACAGGACTTTCCCACTTTCCCATCACCGGGACGGACAAAGCAATGCGACAGGGAAGGGAGGAGAGATATCTGACCTCACGCCCTCCCCAAACTTTGCCTCTCTCCCCATTTGCAAAGCTCTCCCCAGGCGCTGCAGGGTTGAAGGCAGCAGCTCTGCCGGGGGTCTCTCTCACCCCTCGGGATGATTCTGAGGGGCCGGTGGTGGGTTTGCCGCGGGGGTTTGGGCTCCCTACCTCTCACCGGCTGGCCGAGCCCGGGCTCTGCCTCCCACACGCCTGCCTTGCGCCTCTCCCACCGTGCTCTGCCGGCTGCCAGCCCGCTCCTCCCTTCTGGGAGGGTGGGAGAGAGAGGGCACCCGGGCTGGGGACAGCCTGAGCATGCAAAGCCAAGGGGCCCCGAACCCCTTCCCAGGGTTTGCCAGAGACGCGGTGCCCCGGAGCTGTGTTCGCCTGGAGTGAGAGAGCGAGTTCCCTGGGATGTGTTTCCCAGGCTTTGTCCCTGTGGGAAAGTTATACGGTATGGTCTGGGCTGAGCCCCCTGTGCTGGGCAGAGGGTGGTGGGCTGTCCTCCATGTGCCTGCTCCCCTTTCTTCCAGCAGCAATACTTTTTCCATTCTTTTATTGCCCTCCCACTCCTTTTCTGACACCTTTCCAGTACCTGGAGGTGCTTGAAGGGGGCCGTGAAAGGCTGGCTCTGCCTGCAGCCTGCTCTCTAGCAGAGGGATAAAGCAGGCTGGAGGCACTGGCACTCAGCTGCACAAGGTGCCTTCCAACTGCAGCAGAAAGAGCTTTTTTCCCACTGCTTTCATTCCAGTGCCATTGTTTTCCCAAATTTGGGACATTTGGTTAAAGTACTGCCTCTCCTTTGGGACCTCAGCAGGTCAAGCTAGCAGCAGCAAAGCCTTTTTCAGGCTACAGGCTGGCAAGAGCATGAGTTGCTATAATGCAAACTACTGGTTTTTAATAAAAACCAAATACCTGGGCTGATTCATGTCACCTGGTTTACTTGCCAGAGCTTCATGCGACAAACTCTTGGGGTGAGCTGGGAAGAGGATGCCTCAGATGTTTGAAGGGTGCAGTTGGCTCATCTTGAGATGCATTTTCCTGGGCACAGGAAGTCAGGGAGTGGCACAAAAACCTGTCGAGGTTTGCCTCCCATCACTTGGATTTGACTGCTCTGGATGCATGACAGCTTTTCCCAGGAGGGAGCTAGTGCCATGCCAAGGCAGCTGGTGTGCCTGGACATCACTTGCCTGTGGCTGCAGGGCCCATGGTAGAGGAGACAACCCAGGGAGCCCCAGGGGTAGAGGAGCTGGTTTGGGAGGGGGAACTCCCCACTGTGAAAGGAACATAGTGGGTCCATAGTGGAACATGGAATAAGCCACAAGCAAGATGTGAACTGGTCTGGAACAGAGGAAAACAGCATGTGTGGCACAGGGCTGAGAAATCCAGAGAGTTTACAAGTGCAGGGGTCAGTATTTTCCAAGGTTTCTGCTGGCGCAAGATGTTTTGGTGGAAGGGAGCAAGAGCAGATCGAGGCACATTTCAGAAGAGCATCTCTGGCTCCTGTGAGTTTTTTGGGGCTGAGGGTGCAAGCCCTCACTGTTCCCACTTCATGTGTATCCTTTGCAGCAATCTCTTGTCTTTCCAGCACAAGACTAAGTGCAAACTCCCACCTGCCTAGGGAAAGGAAACCACTGGGTAGTATTGTAGGGAGAAGATGTGGCAGAAAATGCCTTGCAGAGGGAAGCAGGAGGAGAATAAAAACTTAGGCATTCCCCATGTCCTCACCCCTCTGATTTGCAAGGGACCATGCTGCAGATGAGCTTTGGATCCTTTGTGGGAAGTGGGTTTTGCAGAAGACGACGTAGCAGCTCAGTGCCAGCTGGGTTGGAGGACCTGGTACTGCTGTTCACTGCCAGGTCCCGCTTCCCAGCTGTCGGGACCGGCTGCTGGTTGGGGTTTTAGGGAAAGCACTGCAGTCTTGTTCAGTGACACCAGAGGGGACCCGTGCCTTGGGTTTCCCGTGACGGATGGTTTATTTAGTACGTGTCCAGACTGTGCAGTGCGTCACAGCACCGGGTGCTCCCAGCCACTGCTAGGGGTCTCGTGAGGGCTCAGCCCAGTGTCCACAGCACCAGCACACTCTAGTCTGATTGCATTCACATTTCTGTTGGTAATTTTACATATGTTGCTGCTTGGGTGGCTCAGAAGGATGCCATGGGCTGCATGCCCACCAGACATGGGAGGAGGTCTCCCTGTCCAGCTCATATCATCCCGGCAAGGCTTCATCTCTGGGGGCACTGCCAGTGGGACAAGCATTGGTGTGCAGGTCAGGATCCATGGAAGCACCTCCAGCAGCTCACAGACCTGCAAGGGTCCATGACATAGTCCTTAGGCTCAGCTCCTATCTCAGTCCATCCAACAACAACCCCTGAGCCCACTCTCCCTGCTATGCATTGATGAGAAGAGGGTAACTTACTTTGCTTTGCAGTTGGTAAGCTCCCTGGCTCAGGTGGAAGCAGCCTCGTCAGGATCGGGGGACTTGTCACAGTATGGAATTCTCTGCCTTTCACTCTTTCTTTTCTCATGAAGGTGAAAGCCACAGATGTGGATGAAGGCATCAATGGAAGAGTGTGGTACAGGATTGTCAAGGGTAAGTCCAAGTGCCTCTTTGTGCATCGGTGGGTTTGTAGCAGGCTCTGACCAGCCACATGTGCAGCCTCAGGAGGTTGTGTTCTCCATCCTATTGTACTTTGCAGCCCACAGAAACATTTCTCTCACCCTTAAGCAAAACTCCAGCATTAGGGTTAATTGCCAGAGGATTATTTGTTGTAGGTGGACAACTAGATAGAATCCTAGAATCACAAAATGGTTTGTGTAAGAAGAGACCTTAAAGCTCATCTAGTTCCACCCCCCTGCCATTGGCAGGAACACTTTCCACTAGACCAGGTTGCTCCAAGCCCCGTCCAACCTGGCCTTGAATACTTCCAGGGATGGGGAAGCCACAGCTTCTCTGGGTAACCTGTGCCAGGGCTTCACCACCTTCACAGGGAAGAATTTCTTCCTAATATCCAATCTAACACTTCCCCCTGTCAGTTTAAAGCCATTCCCCCTTGTCCTGTCACTCCAGGCCCTTGTCCAAAGTCCCTCTCCAGCTCTCTTGGAGCCCCTTTAGGTACTTGGAAGGGGCTTTAAAGTCTCCCCGAAGCCTTCTCCAGGCTGAACATCCCTAGCTCTCCCAGCCTGTCTCTAGAGCAGAGGTGCTCCAGCCCTGAGAGCATCTTCATGGCCTCCTCTGGACTCACTCCAACAGGTCCATGTTCTTCACCTTTGATGAGATTCCATGTCTTCTCCTGGCTCGACCCAGGGCCAAACCATGATGTAGCTGAGCCTGATGTAGCAGGAGGTGATGAAGCTGGGGTTGTGCTCAACAATCTACCTCCAAAGTAGGGGGAGGGCTCAGTGTGTCACCAGGACGGATGTAGAGGCAATGGGCAACAACCCTCTCATTTTTACCCCCCTGCCAGGAAATGAGCACAACCACTTTCGCATCAATCCCAGCACAGGGCTGGTGATGCGAGGAGTTCGGCACCTTGACAGGGAGCAAAACTCCTCTCACGTCCTGGAGGTGGAGGCCTACAACACGGAGCAGGGACCCATGAGGAGCTCTGTGCGGGTAAGGACCTCACAGCCACTGAGGGCTGGACAGCAGAGGAGTCCATGCAAAATATTCAGGATGCTTTGTCCTTTCCAGCCCTTGCAGTCATGCAGGAAATTGGAGAGATCTGACATGGAAATGCTGACTTAAAGCCTCAGGGCTGTCTGTGGGTGGAGAAGAGCATGTTAGGGGTTTTTTGGTGTTCTTTTTCCCTTTCTCCTTTGACATTTTGTCACAACAGGGTTGCTGAGTCGTGCACTGTCAAAGGGAGACTTACTTGCCCAATGAGGTGCAGCTCTGCTGTCAGGAGGAAAAGTTGAGCCTCAGCCTGTTGAAAACTGTGTCTCCCGGCCAGTCATCTAAATAATCCAGGACCCAGTGGTGATAATCCTTATCCATGGCACACAAGCTTCCCATGATTCCCACAATCTTAAGGTTTCAGTTGCATCTGATTTTGGTCCCAGTGGTAGGGTAGTGTCTGACTGAGTGCGACGTGCCTGCAGCACCAGCAGCAAGCAGAAAACCAGGAGGAGAAAACATGTTCCCTGGGGAAACAGCAGCTTGACCCCCTGAATTTTGAGCAAAATTTCCCACTGAGTCACCAGCATTTCTAAGTTGTGGGGTCTCCAAGGTTTTGAGATGGGGATCTCAGAGGACAGAGGAATTAATGTATTTAGTGTACCTCTCTCCCACCAGGGAAGGACTGAGTCACTCTGACCACAGGGTTTGTTTAAATTCATGATGTTAAACCATTTGTGTTCACATTTGTGGACACCTTCCACTAGCCCAGGTTGCTCCAAGCTCTGGCCTGCCTGGCCTTGGAACACCCTGGAATGTTTCTCCATGAACACCATGAAAGATGTGTAAGCAGCTGGTGAGGGTTCCCAGACTTGCCTGGCTCACCTGTGGTTTCTTTGGGGGTTTCTTCAGGTGATCATCTATGTGGAAGATGTCAATGACGAGGTGCCGGTGTTCACCCAGCGGCAGTACAACCGCCTGGGACTGCGGGAGACGGCAGGCATAGGCACCTCAGTGGCGGTGGTCCGAGCCACAGACAGAGACACAGGTAGGAAGGTGGGGTGAGAAACACCTGGTTTGGGGTGGAAGTGGCGAAATTAGCCATTGCACAGATCCTGGCATGGCTGGGTTGACATCCGCATGTGGGATGGGCTCTGTACCATGGTGGGGGTCAGCATCAGTGATGCCCACCTCTTTAGGGTGCTTGATTCAACCAGTACTGTGGTTCCTGCTACCTCCCCAGGGAATGGTGGCCTGGTGAACTACAATATCGTGTCAGGCGCAGAAGGGAAGTTTGAGATTGATGAGAGCACGGGCCTCATCACAACGATAGAGTACCTGGACTATGAGACCAAAACCAGCTACCTGATGAATGTGTCTGCCACGGACCAAGCACCCCCCAACAACCAGGGCTTCTGCAGCGTGTACGTCAGCCTGTTGAATGAGCTGGATGAGGCCGTGCAGTTCTCCAACAGCAGCTATGAGGCTGTGATCATGGAAAACATCCCCCTGGGCTCTGAAGTGCTCCAGGTCCAGGCTCGCTCCATTGACAACCTCAACCAGATCACCTACAAGTTTGACCCCAACACCAATGCCCAAGTGCTCTCCCTCTTCAAAATCAATGGGATCACTGTAAGCAGCTACAGTATGGTCCTTCCTGGCTTGGCTGCCTGTTATGAACTTTTGTGTGGGTGGCCAATGCAACTGTTTTTCATCCTTGGCAGGGTGTGATCACAGTCAAAGGCCAGGTGGATCGAGAGAAAGGGGATTTCTACACCTTGACAGTGGTGGCAGATGATGGAGGACCAAAAATTGATTCCACAGTGGTGAGTAGCATCTCCCCACTTCTCCACCATCCTCTGTCATCCTCAGATCACCTCCCTTTTCCTGTGGCATGGGACAGTGTGTCCTCTCTGCTCCAGCTTTCAGAGTATGGAAACGCTGATTTGGGGGAAAACCTGCTAAAACAGTTTCAAGGGAGGTAAATTTAGGGCCTTGAAATACTTCACAGTGGTTTGTGTTTAAAAGGGTTATATTTGGCAGCTGAGCTGAGCTGGGGGGTGATTTGCATTTCTCTGCCGGAGCAGGAGGCACACCCGTGGGTGCAGGGTGCAGGGCCAACCCGTGGGTGCTGATGACTGTGCTCTCCACACACTGACGTGCTCTTGATTGAACCTCTGTCTGAGTGAGGGGCAAATCTGCCAGCCTTATGTAGAAATAAACAAAGGGGTGCACCAGCGGAGGAGCCTCTGAATTGCTGCAAAGGGGTACCCATGGCCCCTGACAGTGCCGTGATGGGGTGCAGGGTTAACTCATAACTCCTCATCCCCCACTAACTCCTCATTCTTTTTGTTCTCTGTTTCCCCCTCTTCTCTCCTCCAACAGAAGGTAAGCATTTCTGTCATGCTGGCATCATTTTGGAGACCAGAACCCATCTCAAACTACACACTGAGCTGTGGGGAGGGACTGCGGTGGAGGTTTCCAGCCCTGTCCCACTGCCACCAGCATCCCTGACAGCCCCCAGGATGTGGTGCAGCTCCTGTGAGCCATCCTGCTGCTGGCAAGCAGAATTCCAGCACCTTGATGTGCGGCTTGAGACAGCAGCTTCCGGATCCATCGCAGTGGCTGATTGAGCTCTCCCTGCTCCTTGGTCTCTGTTTTTAATTCAGCAGCAACAATAACTGGATCACCCCAAGGCGCACAACTCACTCCCTGGCTTCCTCCCGGGATGTTGTCCCATTCAGCCTGCCTGCACCTGGGACCTTGGGCACCCATAAATAAATCCCCGGGAACAGAAAGGCTCTTCCTGTCTCATTTCTGTGTTGCCTTGCAGCATTTGGATTACAAACTTGATGAGAGCATTTCCTCTGCTTAATTGTGGCCATGTCCCCTCCAAGCACCTCGTGCCCCTGTGCCTTTTCCCAGGAGGGAGCTCAGGTCTCCTTTACACCCAACTTGCCCTGGTGGAGTTAAATGCACTCAGCTCTGCCTTCTTTGTGCCCATTGAACTTCAAAGCAAACCCTGCCTGATCCTGGTGCTATGAGCATGGATGAAATCGCTGCTTGTGAAATGCTTAGCAGGAAAGGGTCACCCTGCCGCAGCCTGAGCTTCTCTGTGCCCAGCTATTTGGAGGATAAAAAACAGACGATGCTCCACAGAAAAATCCACCACTTGAGAGCTGCACTTTGTGCTGTTTCTCCAGCCTCTAAGCATCCCTCCTAGTCCTCCTCTTCCTCTGCAGGCAGGGATGTAGCTTTAGCTCCTGGGCTCAGATAGCTGCATCATTCTTGCGTGGGATGTGGGATGGTGCTGAGTGTGTGCTGAGGTGTCAGGGTGCTGTTGATGTCAGGTGGGCAGGAGGCTGGCTCCTGTCTGTGCCCCACCTGAGCCCTGTGCCTCACCCACAGGTGACCATTACAGTCCTGGATGAGAACGACAACAGTCCCCAGTTTGACATCACCTCAGACTCATCTGTCAGTGTGGCCGAGGATAGCACCGTTGGCAAGAGGGTGGCCGTGGTCCTGGCCCGGGATCCAGATGCAGGCAGGAATGGGCAGGTAGGGAGATGGTTGGACAATGCTCTCAGGCACATGTTGTGATTCCTAGGGTTTTCCTGTGCACAGCTGGGAGTTGGATTAGATGATCCTTGTGGGTCCCTTCCAACTCAGGGTATTCTACAATGAGATTGGCACATCAGTCTTGGAGCCACCTGTGAGGCTGTCGTAGTGTTTCACTGACACAGAAATACCTCTGTCACCATCTTCCCAATCCCTTCCCTTCTGCATCCCTGCGAGAGCAAACTCTGGTTGTTGATGTGGTTGTGCAGTGGGTACCAGCACTCCTCAGCTAAGATGTGCCGCAGGAGAGGAAAAACATTCTCCTTGGGCTCTAAGGCAAAGAGCTCTGTGGGACATGTGTCAAAAGAAGCCTGGCAATCTGAAAACCAGCAGTGGTCTCTCCCACTATGGGAGCAGGCAGCAAAGTCCTTGGCAGACTGAGCAGGAAGCTCACTAACATCTGTTATTTTCATTACTACCAGACAGGCGTTAATGAGGTCCCATCACCCTTAATAACAAAAATTGCTGACAGAGTAGGAGCTGTGGCTGCGATTGGGATCAGATAGGGGTGTTTGCTTTGGGGTGGCTGCAATGAGCCAGCACATCTGTTGATCCCAGTACACTGGACTCTCTAAAAAGCTCAGAGACTTCTTGAGGTGATGCTGAGTTTATTTTCATAGGGTGTCTTTTCTCTCCTTCCTCCTTACAGCATCAATTTGCATGCCTTGCTTTTCTTTCCCTGTGATGTTTCCAGGTGACTTTCTTGCTGACATCAGGGAATATTGGCCGAGCTTTTGAGATCCGTACCACCAACAACACCTATGGTGAGGTGTTTGTGGCACAGCCACTGGACCGGGAGCTGCTGGATCACTACACCTTACGGGTCAGCACCAAACCTACTTGGGCTTTTTCTGGTTTGAGCCACCATGGCTGTTTTCTGGGAACCATGAGCTTCAAAACAGCATTTTTTTCAAAATCCCACCTGCAGATCCAAGCATCTGATGGCGGCATTCCCCCCCGGAGGAAGGAGCACACTCTGAGAGTAAACATCCTTGATATCAATGACAACCCCCCCATCATCGATAGCCCCTTTGGCTACAACGTGAGCGTGAGCGAGGTGAACACACAGCCCTGCTCCTTTCCTTCTCCCCTTCCATGCAGAAACCTGCCTTGTGGTCAGACCTTCCCTTGAGTGATTTCAGGGTTGCTGGCCCCTTGCAAACATTACCTTGAGTCATTCAAGGATTAGTGACCCCTTGCTGCCTCTTGGGCAATTTAAGGGTTAGTGACCCCTTGAAAACCCGCACTGATGATGGACTCCTAGTTCTGGGCTAGCAAAAAGCTATGGAGGCAGTTTAAGCCTGTGAGGATGCAGGGACCAACCGGAAAGAAGTGGCTACACACCCATGGAAATGCCACTGAAGTAACACAAGAGGCAGCGTGGTGGAGAATAGGAATGGCTTTCAGGAAGCAGCTTGGCAAGGGCTAGATAATGAAGCAATAAAACACAATCAGGCATGAGAAAAGACAACTTATTTCCTGACAGTTTAATTCCTGGACCAGGGCTCGAGGGGGATTCTCAATTTGATGATGAAAAATGAAAGATGAGTAATAGCCGGTGCCACTTCACCATGAGGAACTGCTGCTCATGATTTATAGCTTTGCATTAAGGTTATTGCACTGTTAGGGTTTTCTTATCTATTTAATATGTGTTCAGAGCTGCTTGAAGAACAGAATTTCTGTTTTGATTTCCTCCATAATGGGACTATCCAAAAATAATTAGCCGAGTTCCGAGTCCATTACACAGCCTTCACCTTTCCACATACACGGGGTTTTACACCCTTCCAGGCTGTGCCAGACTAGATAAGACATAATGTTCAGCTTTCTGCTGAGCTGCTGGATGTTGAGGCAGCAAGTTTGGAGCCTGAAGCACCTCAGTGCCTGGAAAACCCCCTCTCTGTAGTAGAATTATGTTATTATTTAGGTATTTTGTATGTGATGAATGTCATAGGATTCTTGTTGTGTGTTCCTGCTGCTTACCCTTATGTCTTGCCCTGCAGAACGTTGGTGGTGGCACAGCAGTGGCCCATGTACATGCCACTGACCAGGACATTGGCCTCAACAGTGTCCTCTCCTACTACATCACCCATGGGAACGAGGACCTGACCTTCCGCATGGACCGTGTCACTGGTGAGATCGCCACACGTCCCTCCCCACCGGACCGCGAGCGGCAGAGCTTCTACAGCCTGGTGGTCACCGTCGAGGACGAGGGCAACCCCTCCCTGTCGGTGAGCCATCAAAATGGGCCTGCCGGGGGGAGGATGGGGCTGACCAGTGCTGCAGGAGTGAAAGTAGGACTGAAAT
Source organism: Calyptomena viridis (assembly GCA_013390005.1). Lineage (NCBI taxonomy): Eukaryota > Metazoa > Chordata > Aves > Passeriformes > Eurylaimidae > Calyptomena > Calyptomena viridis. Next base: position 271,423 of record WEIV01011197.1, on the reverse strand, counting down.
GTGGAGTGTGGAAGAGTGGAACAGGGATGGGGTGCAATGTTTTGGTGACTCAGGTGTTTGGGGTATGACTCAGGGTCCAAGTTTTCTGTGCACAGATTTGGTTCAGAGCATTCTTTGATGACTAGTCCTGCAGGACCCTCTCGTGCAGTCGTTCAGTGGGCTGTATCTCCTACCTCTAAATGCCAAAAATATCATGAACATACCAATGGGAAAATGTGCTGGTGGTTGCAGGAGTTGTCCTTCTCACAGGCTCTTCATGTGCTGAGCCTGGAACATCTCCAGATGTTGCCCACCCATCTCAGCACTGGGCATGGCTGGAGCAGCAGCTGAACCACAGTGTGTCTTCTGTGGTCCTTGTGAGTGAGAAGAGCTCTGCTAACTTTGACAAGAGTATGGAGTGACAGGGCAAGGGGGAATGGCTTCATACTGACAGAGGGCAGGGTTAGATGAGATATCTGGAAGAAATTCTGTGAGGGTGGTGAGGCCATGGCACAGGTTGCCCAGAGAAGCTGTAGCTGCCCCATGCCTGGAAGTGTTCCAGGCCAGGTTGGACAGGGTTTTGGAGCAAACTGGCTAGTGGGAGTTGTCCCTGCCCACAGCAGGGGGTTGGAATAAAATGAGCTTTAAGATTCCTTTCAATGCAAACCATTCTAGACTTGTATGATTAATTACTGCTATAGCTATTGCAGTCCACACTGTGTAATATTTCAGGAGTTTGTTAGTCATACTGCTGCCATCCAGAGTGTCCTGCCCATGGTGAGCAGGGTCTGAGCATGTGTTTGGGGGCTGATACAAGACCCCATCCATCATCTATGGTCTGAGGAGATGGCTGTCTTGCTTTGTTCATTATTTGTGCCTTTAAGGAGGATTCTGGTGTGGGAGAGTCAAAAGAGCAAATACCATCAGGGTCATTTTCCAGACCTGAGTCTCTTCTAACCCCAGGTCTCTGCAGGGAGGTGAGCAAGCACCTGCATGCACCAAGCAAGCCCAAATGGTGAGATAGGCTGACACTCTGCAAGACACTGCCATCCTTCCTGCCACCATCTCCACCTGCTATCTCTCACCATCTCTCTGCTCTCCCTATAGAGCTCTGCCTGCAAAGCCCTGCTCTACATTTTGAGGAAACAGGTCACAACCAGCAGTGCAAATTCTGGCTGTGATTCTCACTTCAGGCTTTGCACTCTCAGCTCCTCCCTCCCGGGTAGCTCACACTCCTTCTTCTGCTTCACTACTTTTTCCATAAGCTCTGTTGCCACTGAGGGTTAAATCTAGATAAGTCTCTTCCCCCAAAATGAGTGCAGGCAGCTTCATGTGACTGCAGTACTCAATACCACCAGCTCCTCCTTGTTCCCATCACCTCAGCACTGTGGGAGCATCACTGATGGTGCTTGTGCTGAGAAATGCTGTGTGCCAAGCTGGCAAATCCCATTGCCATGACAATGCCCTCTTCCCTTCCCAGTGCCAGACAGGACAAGTGTCACAGCTTATCACTTCCCGCTGCCAAAGCAGGGTCCCAGCAGCCCTGCTTGTCCTCAGGGGTTCTGCTGTGTGACCACCACATCACTGGCACAAGTTATGCCAGCACTGACAAACCAAATCCCACCACACTGAAGCGAAACAAAGCACCCAGTGACCTGGTTCCTGAGCAGAGAGAAGAGTTTTGTCCTGTTTCAGAGCTTGAGGACACTTAGGTCTTGTGAAAGGCTGTCTGGCATGTTGCTTGGTGCCTGCTGGCCTCACGCCTGGGTGCTGAAATTATGTCTGTCAGGGGCGTGTTGGTTGCCAGAAACTGCAGTTTTACAAGTAGGTCCAGACTGATGCAACAATGCACAAAAGGGGATAATTATTTGTAATTTGTCCATGTACTTCAAGTTTTGGCCTTCCAAGTGCGGGAGAAGTGGAGGGGATGGAACTGGGAGAGGACTTGGAAGTCCCCTGGTAATCTGGGATACCCAGGACAGTATGAGAGCATGGAAGAGTGGCCAAGAGGATGCTCCAGGGAGCTGGAAATGCAGGGACAAAAGGATAAAATGCTGATGATAAAAGGAAAATATTTACCCAAAAAAACATTGTGGAGCAGAAAACCTTCACCAGCTGGTTAGCTGCAACTGGAAAGTCTTGGTGTCTGTGGGAATTGAAGGAGCCACCTGGGTGCTGTCTGACCCTGGTGCAGCCCCAGCTGCACGTTCCAAGGGGCTGGCCCTGCTCTGGAGTGGTTGGGATGCTCCCTGCAGCAGAAGGAAGGATGTGTGCGGAAGGCAGCTGCAGCACCCACATGCATGGGGCAGAATACTCCCAGGACCCACAGAACCAGGCACTGGTGGCTCCAGCAAGGCAGAAGGGATCCTCACTGCCTGGATACTGATGTTGGAGCTGAGTCATCTTTGCCATAAGCACCTGTGCCATCTTCTCCTTGGTAGTGGGGGCCAAGTGGTGTGCCAGCACCCGGTGTGCCAGGACTCCTGCTCCAGTATGTGTGGAAGCCTGGGGAGCCATTTCTTCTTTCCCCTAGAAGTCTTCCGTTTTCCCTCTGGCCAATTTTCCAGGTGGGAAACGGTTCCTGATTTCGCTCAGTGCCCCAACATGCCACACTAGTACCTCTGGTAGAGCGTGGGTGCTCAGCTTACCTCTGCCTGCAGCACCAGGCATGCTGAAAAATGGGATCCCTGCCACACAGAGCAAAACCTGTTTCAAACAAAGCTTTATTCTGTCATCAAACACTGCATTTGTTAGCAACCAGAGGGACTTGGAGAGGCTTTTGAAGCAGTTAGGACCCAGGGGCAGGCAGAACTCCCGTGTGCCTTTCCAGGTGCAGCTGCTGGGACAGGGAGAGGGAAGTGCTGGAGGCAGAGCCGGGAAGGGGCTGAGCCGTGGGTGGCAATAAAGCCCCAGTCTCGTGCTCAGGAAGTTACATCCGTGGTATGTGAGGGGGTGAGTCCTTCATCCCCGAACCATTTTGAAGTTGCTCCTGCTGAAGCCAGTGCTGGATTAATCAAATCCTGCAGCAGCCCAGGGTGTCCCCAGCCCATTCCAGAGACAAATGCTGTTTCCTCTGGTCATGTAGCGTGGGAATTTGGGTGCTGCTGGGGATGCTCTGCCTGGGCACGCTGCCTGGTACAGCTCTTGCTCAGGTCTGACACTGTTTTGATATGACTAATGTTTATGTTTGGTTTGTGGTGGTGATTTTTTTACCCACTTTACAACAAGAATAGAAGCAAGAGAAAAAAAACAAAACAAACACTCTTGGAGTAACAGTATCTACCACAAGGTTTTATCTCATCGCCAGAGCTGAGTCACACTGGTGCCTGACCCACGGCTTCTGTTGGATAAGCAGTGCCAGAGTGCTGGTTTCAGATGAAGTGAGGGCACCCATGTCCACCAAGGTATCAAAGTGTCCTCTCACAGTGGTCCCAGGGCTGGCTGCTCTGGCCATGCTGGCCCCAGGAGGGTCAGAGGAATCAGTCCATAGTGTTTCCCACTGCCCAATGCACTCCTGTGCCTCTGCCTCTCCACATGGGCTCCCAGCCATGTCATGGGAACATCCCCCAACATCTTCCAGATGAACTTCCTAATTGACAGGCATTAAAAAAAAAAAAAAAAGAAAACTATAAACATCCTTTTTCTTCCTTTTAATCAGCACTGATAATGAAACAAACAGAAAGATACATTCCCCTGATCCCAAGCCAAGGATAAAACTGCAGCAGAAATAAGGTTCCTCCCGATGTGTGTCCTGCTGAAAAGGCGGCAGCATCCTAAGTCCATGGCCATCTCAAAAGACTGGTAGGGAAGGAGTGTTCTAGTGGCAGCAGGGAGCCTCTCCCCTTCCTGTTTTGCAAAGGAAAAGGTAGTAAAAGGTTGGCTGGTGACCCTGTTTTGTTTCATGCTGGATGAAGTACTTTACCATCCACTCCCAGAGAGGATGTTCAGTCAAGGATGCAGAAACATGTTGATCTTGCAGAGCTTAAATCCCTGGCAATAAGTTAAATTCTCAGGGAAGTTTGCAGGTGCGGGACATCTTTCCATCTTTACGTCCTCAATTTTAAGCTAGTCCATAAAATGGGAGCAGTACAGAGCCATGCTCTTCTCCATGGAAACTGGTAGTTAAAGATCCGAGCAAGAGAGGTTCACTTCCAGTTCCAGGGCAGAGGCACGATGGGAGACAAGGGCAGGGATCCTGCACCCAGCTTCATTTCTTAAGGCTTTGCTGGCCCTGACCCTGCCACACCGCTGGGGGTCTCAGCTGGGCAAGCATGGCGTGGTCTGCAGGATGTGGTTTCCTCTGGGATCTTTAGGCTCTCGTGGAATTTGGTGAGTCAGGAACAGGATCTGGAAAAGGGCAGACCAAGGATATTAGTCCAGACTCCAGCTGAAGGGATATGCTACAGGAAGCAGCCAAACTCTGCTTTTGCATGGAAAACAGAGGGTTTGGGTCCTTCCCATTTTCTAAGCCCTAGGACTTGATGTCCCACATAACACAAGGTTTGCAACTGATCCCCACTTTCCCATTCACCATCCCACCTTCCCCTTGTCTTCCCACCTCTCCCATAGTGGTCTCCCTGGGGGCTGGTCACTCACCCAGCGTTGGGAAGAAGCATTCCCCGGAGCTGGGAGGAGACAGGGGGGTGTTGGGCTCTGAGAGCAAGTGCCGGCCGGACTCGGAGGGCAGCCGGGCGACCATGTAGGACAACTGGGGCCGGGGCCGTGGCTCCATGCTCGCCGACGGCACCGCCTCAAACACAGGGTTTTCAATGCCCTGGGTGCTGCTGTGGGGGAGAGGACAGGGGGTTGCATTTTTATTTTTATTTATTGCCTTTTTCATCCCCAGGGTTTCGACTGAGCATTGGGAACAGCCAAGCAGGGCAGGGAGCAGGTTCAGGTGGTGGCACCTTAGTTGAAACAAATTGGGAGCACAGGGCAAGGGGGAGGGCTTATCTGAAGTGGCTTCGGGCTCTCCTGGGGCATGGGGACATGTATGCCCTTGGCACAAACAAAAAGAAAGGAGGCACTTCCCATTTCTTCCCAGTCCCTTCTGGCACTTCCTGTCCCAGAAGGGCACAGGACTCAGGGCATGGGTGCCACCAGCATCCCCTTCACTCTGCTGGGCTAAGGATACATGCTGACTTCAAGAGGAAGGAGGAAAGGACAAGACTTTTGTGCAGTCGAGGATGCAGGCAGAGGGGCTGTGAGGAGATGGGGGGAAGCTGGGAGCATGTGGGTTTCCATACCTCTCCATCCTGACGAGCTCATGGGCACCTGCCAAAGACAAAATGGTTGAGGTGAGTGCTGGCAGAATAAGGCCCAATATCAGAGCTGGACCACCGCCAGTGCTGTGTTCTGGTGTCTCATCCACCTCCAATTCCTCTTCTTCTGCATTTCTCCCTTCCTCATCCCTTTCTTTAGCCCTGTACTTTGCTCCCAAACTTCCTTCTCTGCATCCCTTTCTCTCCCACCCTGTTTACTCCCCAGTCCAGCTTCCTCCCATATTGAAACCACAGACTCCAAAGAAGGGGGAAGAGACACTTCTGCAGGCATGGGGTGAAGTGAAGTGCAGCTGCAATGCCTGGGCTGCAGCCTGGCCCTACTCGTGCCCAGATGCACCCACCACCCACCTGTGACACCCTCCTGGGGCTCTGCAAAACACCACCTGGCATTTGGCTGCCCCTGCGTCTGGCTGGCCAGCACCCTGTTTTGTATTTCCTCACCCGTTTTGTTACAACAGATCCCACAGCCCATGTTACTGGGCTGTGCTGGATGTCTGCGTGGCAATCATCCTGAGCCAAGCTTCTTGAGTTTTGGCCCCAACTGTGCCAAAGAAAAGTGCTGTGTGCAAATGATACCTGAGAAGCAAATCCCCCTGGATTTTGCCTTCCCTCTGGGATGAAATAGCATCCAGGTGATGCACCCCAGCCACTCCTAAATGAGCGTGTGAAGGGGATGAATGTCGAAAGCCCAGTTCCCAGTCTTGTGGCTGGCTTTGTGCCCACTCATGCTGCAAAACCCACTTCTCTAAAAGGTTTGCTTGGAGCCGCAGATCCACCCACTGAGCTGGGTGAGGGAAATTGCAGGGCCCTGCTTGCCTAAGGGCTGATGAAATGCCTCTGCCAGTTAAGGTGGTGCCCCTTTCTGCTTAATCACCAAAATCTCTGGAAGCCAAGCACAGGCAGAAACTGGCAGCCAGCTATGTCTGAGCACTGCCTGGTATTCCAGGGCTGGGGCAGCGGAGGGGAGACCTGACTTGCCTACAGTCCTATTGCCATAGACATGTCAGAGGTCTTTATAAAGAGGAGGTCTTTCAGTCAGTACAGGCTCTTTCAGTCACCTAGAAGGCAAAGCTGCTATTTCAGGTGTGTGGTGGAGGGAGGGATGAGTAAATGAGATGGCTCTGGCAGGGTTGTGGGGGAAAGGGCTCAGCAGGGAGCACCTTTGCAGTCTCAGTGCCCCCAGCATGCTCTCAGGATCTCCTCCTATCCCACACTCCTTGCCAGCAGCCTGCAGACATGCCTGGCCCTTTGCAGGACAGGGCTGCAGGAGACACCTTGCAGGGACCTGTCTTTGGGCCACCTTACACCATGCCCATGGGACTCGGAGTAGCCAAACCAGCTGATCACAGTAGGGCACATCCCATCCCATCCTTGACACATCCTGATGCAGTCCAGGAGATGAGAGGGGTGTCCCAGGTACATACGTCTGCTGGTGACAGCTTGTCTCTGCTTGTAAATCAGGAGCAGGATGAGGGGCAGGCAGAGGATGCCGACAATGCAGGCGCCTGTGGCCAGCGCGGCAGCCGTGATATCTGCAAAAGAGGAGGGCAGAGAAGGGGAGGGCTCACCTTCCATTTCCTCGACTTCCTCAAGCCAGAGTCATAGAATTGTTCAGGTTGGAAGAGGCCTTTAAGATCACCGAGTCCAGAATGGGGCCACCCCATGTTGCCCCACACCTGATGCAACACAGCTCCCACACACATGGGATTCACACTGGGATGCATTACCAGCTGTGGGGATAAGCTCTGAGGCATCGTTTCAGGACCTTGACCAATGTCCTTCATTGCTGGAGGACATCCCAAGGCCTTTCTTTGGTGAGGAGATGTGAGGAGAGGAGCCCTGATAAAATCTCCCAGCAATTTCAGAGCAGTGACTCCAGCCCACGGGCAGCCTCCCAGTACTCAGGCATCGAAGGGCTCATTACCCAAGGCCCATTAACGAACATACCCCTGAAGAATGTTACCCATGGGCTCATGGTGGCATTGAGAGCTGCCTAAATCACAAGCCCTCCTCTCCTGCACATCCTTCTGAAGAAGCAGCTTCTTGCTCTCTGTGCTTTAGAGGGGAACATTTTTCCCTTTTTTTTGCCTGGTGCAACAGGGTGTCCTGGCACATGAGCCTGAGAGTTTGGGACAGCAAGCACTACTGCTGAGAAGCAGGGGGCTGTTTGCCTTGTCTGGGCTGTCCTCAGCCATGCTGCAAAGTGATTTTAGCCAAAACTGCCCATTTAGCAGCCAGCAAATGAGAGTAGACAGAATGACCCACCAAGAAACCACCTGCACAGTGAAGCATGGACATCTCCATGTCTAGACACAGCTCTGGGGGAGCTACACATTGTCTGAGTGCTCAAGCAAGGTTTGGGTTTCCCCTGCTCAAGACAAAGGTGGCACAGGCTCAGAATGTTGCAAGAGGTTCCTGCAACTCTTCACCTTTCTGTCTCTTTCCATTTGCTCATGACAGTGGCCTCTAAATCCCTGATTGTGTTTGGGGGATTCTCAGGTGCTTTAGAACCACAGGGTGAATGATCTCTGTGGGCTTCGGGATAGTCATGTCCAGGTGATGGGCTAAAGGAGACTCTCCATAGCCTGAGGATGTGCCTGTCAGATGCACCTTGTCAGGGACAGCACTGGAAACCACCATCCCAACACCTAACTATGAGGTTGCATCTGAATCTGGTGTTTGCAGCAAGCAGTGATCCCTAGGGAAAAATGGGCCAGGATGGTGAGCAGCACATTGGAAAAGAGGGTTTTTTCCCCTGTACCTTTGCTGGTGGCAGTATGAAATGTGCAGTTTTGAAGACCTCCTCTGCCTGCAGAAGAGAACAGAAAGGCATAACCTCAGGGGATTCACTCAGGTCCCACAGAACTCCCAACCCGCTGGCTGTCCTTGCCTTTTCTCCCTGGTGTGAAAACTATCATCCCAGAGCATCCCCAAAGCAGGAGTTTAATCTTGAAAAGCTTACACTGAGATCCCTGCTGCAAGAGCCCTTTTCCCCATGGTGGCAGGGCCCATCCCTGGCCATGAAGCCTCTTTTTTTTTTTTAATCTAAAAGAAAAACTAAAATCAAATCAAATCAAAATCAAAGGCATGAGGTGCCTTCCCCTCCCTCATGCCTCTCCTACTGGGCTGCTGTCCCAAGGTTATCTACAAGTCCTCAGTTAGGCTTGCACCACCAGCCAGCTCTTTTTAAGTTGACGTTTGTTTTTCTCTCTTCCAGAAAGAGGTTGAATAAGATCAGTGAAACTATGTACCATGGATTTTATTGCATTCCAGCCTCTAGAGTTATTATTTGTTCATTTTGTTTTAATGTTCTAGTGCTCTCTGGACCTAGTTCAAACCTTCAACATCTGCTGCTCTTTGACTCTTACAACATGGGTTCCAGCATTCTCACTCCTTGCCTCCCCAGCCCTGACACTTCACCTTGATGTCCCCCACCACCCTTTGTTGGCTGCCATGCCCTGACACACCCTGGCATGGATACAGGGCTGTCAAGGGCTCTGCTTGTCCCCCTCACCTTGCTGGATCTGCAGCTCCACAAAGCCGTGAGCAACCTGCATGGTGTGGGGCTTGCCGTGCTCCCGCCTCACCTCCACAGCGTAGCAGCAGTAATTCCCACTGTCCTGCAGCGTCAGGTTCACCACCACGATGTGAAAGGCACCGTGGTGGTCGGGAACAAATTCCACCCCATGATGTCTGGTTTGCCGCCTGAGCGGGGATTTTTGGGTGCTGTTGCCCCCAGGCTCGTGGTGCCTTCCCAGGTCATGATGCAGCTCTTTCTCAGTGACATTGCGGATGTGCTTCTTGTCAGAGCAGCTTTGGTCACCATTGCTGCTAAAGTACCAGGTCTTGTAGAGCAGGTCATGGCGGTCAGAGAGGGGGCCACTTATCTGGCAAGTCAGGGTAACGTTCTGCCCCTCGGGGCAGATGCAGAGTGAATATGGGGTGGTGATCAGGAAAGCTGCTGGCCCTCCTGGGGGGAAAAGGCATGGCAACAAGTTAGACCCTGGTTTACCCTGAGTTCATACCAAAATGGGGGTCTGTCCCCAAACGAGCACTGCAAACCCACTCCCAGTGCTGGCAAAGTGGTGGTCAGGTCCTGGAATAGATTTCTCAGAGAAGCTGTGGATGTCCCATCCCTGGAATTTTTCAAGGCCAGGTTGGATAGTGCTCTGAGCAGCTTGGGCTAGTAGAAGGTGTCCCTGCCCATGGCAGGGCATGAAACTGGATGGTCTTTAAAGTCCCTTCCAACCCAAATCATTCCAGGATTCTATAGCAACTTCTCAGCAGGGCTGGGATCACAACTTCACTCTAGAAATAAGCTCTGGAGAAGAAACATGCTTTAAATATAAGCATCAGAAGCAGGAAGGCAGAAGCTTGTCTAGAGCCAGCAGAGCTGGAAGAGGTGTGGAGCAGGGAAGCAAAACGTGTAGAGGATGAGAGGAGAAGGGAAGCAGCAAGGGCTATAGCTCGTGAAGGAGGAAACACAAATGCCGCTGAGCCAGCTGCAAATAAATAAAGGGAGAAAAAGTAAACAGAAAAGAGTTAGGAGGGGCTGCCCCCCGAGATGAAGTGGGGAGCAGGTCCCACCCTCCTTGTTTTTCAGACCCCAGGGAGGAGAGGGAGGAACTGGCTGATGCTGACAGTGAGGAGCTGCTTGAAAATGAAAACAATTTTCAGAAAGAAATCCTGGAATGTGGGCGGGAGGTCTGGCAGAGGCACAGGAACAAGGGGCACGCCATAGCATTGCTGGTCTTTTCCTGGCATGTGGGTGGAGGGTACTGGTGAGGAAGAGGAGCTGTGCATGAGGGGAGACAAAAGAGCAAAGACAGGAGAGGTTTTGATCCGCTGACCCTGTCACCGTTTTTTAACAGAAGTGCAAATGTCACTTCAAAAGCTGGAGAAAAAGCAGATTCTGGGTTTATTTACTTTAAATTACTACGAAAAGAAGATTCCTGGGGATGGTTTGCAGCAGAGAAGGTGGTATGAGGACAAAATGTTTTTTCATTTTGTTAACATCCTGTTGTGCCATTAGCTCCACCACCGTTTTGCTTTGAGGTTTTTCGCTTGCTATATCGAGCCGGTGTCAATAGCAGGCAGGGTGTGCTGTGCCTGCCCACAAGCATCCAGCTGGGCCAGAGGCTACCCATCGCCATGTGACCTGGAGAGCATCCTCCTCCTCGTCTTCCTTTGTGTAGGGTCACTGTGTCACCACCCCAGCACAATGCTCCACTTGAGAGAGTGAAACCAAAAACGTGCCTTCCACCCCTTGTGGTTATTTCTGAGTGTTAGGTGGTGGTGCAAGAACAGCCTTGAAAGCCCTGAGTCCCTTCCTGAGGGTGCTCTGCAGGAAGAGGAAGGGTTTGGGAAGGACATCTGCCTCATTGCACCCTCCCTGGCCTGCATCACACAGTGCCAAGGAATCTCATGGAGTCAGGGGTGGTGTGACCTTTGCCAGAGGACAAAACAGCTCTAGCTAATTGCTTCCTGCTCTCCATGGCACGTGCAGCAGCATGTCCCTGGAGCTTCTCTGGGGCAAACGTTTGCGTGACCTGGGCTCAACACTGCCTCATTCAGTCTTGTTATCAAGCTTTGACTTCTCCTCATCCTTGGATGCTGCTGGGGCCAGGATGCACAGCTGGGCTGGATGGGTTTTGGCAGTGGCAGTGCTCACCAGCGTGAGCACAAAAGGCACCTCAGATGTGTTTCTTGATACCTGCGGCAACGGGAAGTGCCCCATTCACACTGGTGGTCTCCCAGGAGCCAGAGGAAGGGAAGCCAGGGCTCTATTGGAGGAAGCCACACTTCCAACACCTTCCAAAAGTATCTGCAGGAGTCTTTTGTTTTCCACATGCCTGCCTTGAATAAAACAAGGCTATCCCGCTCATCCCCTCACAGTTTGTAAACCTCTGCCTTACTAAACCATCCAGCTTCCACCTCCAGAGCTTGATGGGAACCATCTGGAAGGAATGTCAGCACAGCCCACGCTTTCAGCAATGGGGAGGGGCAGAGGTTACCATGTGTGTTCAGCCTTTGGCATTACCAACTTCCCTCCCTTCTCCTGAGCCAAGAGAAGGCTCCCAAAAGCCATTGAGTGGAGGAGAAAGCAGCTGGCAAGGCATGGTGCACCCCTTAGCAGCGCCATGGAAGCTGGTGTTCCCTCCCCAAGATGTAACAAGGCTTTAAGGCTATGCAGGATGCCAGATGGTGCCCAGAGAAAACACCTTCTGGTGGTGTCTTTATACTGAAGCCTGTGGATCTTAATCTCCTGAACTTCTGTCGTGCCCAGAGCCAAGTTTGGCTCCGTCCACACCCCAATCGAACTATTTCCTTTGAAGTCAGAGCTGCTGGCAAATGCCACAATAGAGCCATGCATTCCCAGCTGAGAGAGCCTGGACTCATTGAGGGCTGTACTAGAGCTGTTGCCTTGTCACCATCTGGTAAAGACAGAGGAGGTCTCAGGCAGGTGCCAAAAGTGCCCCTCTGACTCTCTGGCACCTCAGTATCTTTGTCTCCAACCAGTGGCATTGTGCAGCCCAGACCCCGCTGCAGTGCTGGTACATCCCCAGTGCTGCCATTCTTGCCTTGCTTGACACTTGGCAGTTCTCCTTTCAGACATAAGGAAATGCAAAAAAGTGCAGGAGCCTGTGTAGCTTTGCTGACCAACATCTTAAATAAATCAGGGTTTCACACCAAACTCTGGGCCAGTGACCAAAAGCCTCTCTGGCTGCTTCTCCTAAGTTTGGTCCCCTGTATTTGATTTGCACTCCTGTGCCTGACAGAAGTGATTTCCACATTACGCCATGTCTTTCCACTCCAGGAAAATCTGCATGGAGCAGGGGCTGGAGCATTTGGAGGAGCTCACCTGCTGTAGAGGAGAGGCTGCTGGAGGGAGAGCAGCTGCTCAGTGCTGGAGCAAGGAACCTGGCTTTAGTCCCGCTTCTGGGAGCTTTTGTAACAGCCTCACATCGAAGTGCCACAAGCCCCAATTGTCACCATGCTGTCATTGTGCTTCAGAGTTATCAGCCAGGTGAGATATGCAGGAGCATCCACACCTCCACGCAAGTACTTACGGTAGGAAGGAAAAAGGAAAGGAAAAACTTACTGAAGATGCCCAAGTTGCCTGTGTTAATGGCCCTCAGCTCCTGCACCCTGAGCAGCCACATCCAGCAGTGGGGATACCCATCATCCAAGCAGCCTGGAGCTGCTGCTCCCACCATATTGTCCTACCTTGCTCCTCTTCCATCACAGCCCTGGCTCGGGGATGGCACTTAGTATGCAATTTTGCAAAGTCCAGCTCAGCCGCCATCCTTTGGATGGAGAGGAGCTGCTTCCCCATCCACCTCACTGCCAGCATCCCCAAACTGGATGTCTCCAAGGGCTCTACTTCTCCATCAAGCCCTGCTAAAATTAGCCAAGGGTTCAGAAAGTTTGGCAGGCATGTGGCTGCACAAAGCTCAGTTCCTCTGGCACCAGGCTCGTGTTGAACATCAGCATCCAAGCATTGCAGAAGGCTTGAGATTCAGTCTCAGCACCCCAGAAGCATCAATGAAATAATTCAAATGTGGAGATGCTTGGAGTTGCTCCCTGGTGCTAAAACTCAGATGAGAAGCAAAGCATGGTTCAGTTCACACCAGCCTTGCTGTCCCAGAGGAGAGAGGGGAAGGGACCCCCCAGCCCCGTTGAAGTGGGGCATCTTGGGGCATCTTTTCTTCCTGGGGGTGCACTGACAGAAATCCTGGAGGCAGTCGCTATGCCGTCCCGGGAGAGAGAGTGAAGTCAAGCCCGATAGAATGCTCGTCCTCTGCCTGCGCGGGGCAGGGAGGGACCGTGGTCCTTCCCACCTTCCTTTTCTGACCCTTCGTCCACAGACGAACTGTGGTTTTAGTTGCCACGGCCCGTGGCAGTGTTAGTGCCTGCCCTCGGAGCCCTGAACGGAAACTCTGCCTACCCGGACTGGTGCGGAGTCAGGCATGAAGCAGCCCCCTCTCTAAGCATCCTCCTGATAACATCCAGCAGGCTTCCAGCACTGGGAAGCGCTCCCTCAGAGGAAGAGGAGCTCGGCAGCCGCACACAGGAGTCCTGGCCACGGCTGGTTGCCCACCCGGAGAAGCCGCCCGGCACGTCCGAGCAATTACGGCAGAGCGGAGCATCCACACACAAATTCCCTCTCTCCGCTCCCCCAGGGCTGATAGAAGGGTCTTCTCACCGTGGCACAGCCGGGGACCCCCACAGTGCTAGGAAAAAGTGACATGCGGGAACAGAGCGGCTTTTCCAACCCGAGGTCCCCAGCGGGGGCTGGCGGGGACAGGGGGTGGCTGGTTTCCTTCCATGCACGTCAGATCAAAGCAGAGGAAGAAAGAAAAAAGCAGTCTCAGACTTTTAGAACGGCAGCTCCCCTGTGGTCCAGCATCATGTGAAAC